>JAXIVH010000007.1:105000-132500 GCA_036785325.1 Urophycis tenuis | reverse complement strand
GTGAGGAAAAACAGAACTGGCTTGTGCTTGGCAATGGCCTACAAAAACACGCCGGGTACTAGCATGAAGTTAGCCAGTATAGAGCCCAACTTCATGAAATGTATACTCTCTCTTAAATGATATATTCGTAGTTTGATATCAATGAAGATGTACATAAAATGTCCAATATAAAATGATATATATTATATGCCACATACAGATTTAGAATATTCACATATGTAGAATACCTCCATTAGGAGACATTAATAGTACCTGTTCAATTTCCTCATTGGAGAAATATTCCCCTGGTGTTTTTCCCATCCTATGCACATTAGCACCTACAAATAAAGGAAAACAACAGTCGTTAAAAGTATAGCAAACACCGCAGTTTATCTCAATGTCCTCACTCAAGTTGTAAAACATTTAGAATTTAACACCGATTGTCCTCTTTGTAGACGGAGAAGGTACACGCGTAAAACCGTGCGTAAAAATACCTACCCATTCTCTCGGCTATTTCCGCTACGCGCTCTCCCCAGATTCCGTTGATGGCAATAAGCACACTCTCTCCGGGTTCCACTGTGTTAAAAACGGCACACTCCATGGCTGCATGGCCGGAGCCGCTCATGCAAATCGTCATGTTGTTTTCTGTCTGGAATATGTACTGAATCCCTTTCTTGATGTCGTTCATAACCTAGTCAGATGACGTGGAAAACAACTGAATTTTGGCTTTGGAGGAGACTTCTTTATTATGCAATTGTAACAAAATCACAAAAACTAAAATCACATTATTGATTTTAATCCAATCAATAAAAACAATTCGTTTTTAACAATAGGCCTACATGCAATGGGCCTACACGTCATGGAATATAGCCTATTAATAAATTGAAAAATATGAACTGAAAACACAGCATTTACCTCATACATTTCTGGGTGCAAATGACCGATAATTGGCCTGCCACCTGCGGCAAGAACACGTGGTGGGACGTTTGACGGCCCCGGTCCAAACAGGTAACGGAGAGGGATTTCAAGCGGCCGCAAAAGGTTCGCGGGCGGCGGTATCGCCAGGGAAGACATCGAGCGCTCCAGGCGCATGAGTAGTGGGGCGCTCCTTGGAGCGAGCGAACTCTCCAGGGCCGCTGCCGTATTTTGGGCAAGCAGCGCGCCCCGGCTAATCACTGCCCTCTGCATCATGGCTAGCGATCCTCGTTCCTGAGAAGACTGACTCTGACTGTGACATTTGGTGAAGATTTAAAACAAAGTTCTTTGACCTATTGGTCCCAGAGCCATGTGCGTCACTCACGTAAGGGTTGGCGGGGGGAGGTTGTGTGTGTGTGTGTGTGTGTGTGTGTGTGTGTGTGTGTGTGTGTGTGTGTGTCCTTGATTAGATGTTCACAGCTATGCTATGTCCAACGTTTGACTTTGGATAATGAAAAGTAACTGTACTGTAAGTTACTGTAAAGTTTCTGTTACTGTAATGTTACTTATGTCAATGTTACTACGTTGGAATGTGCATAAAGAAGTGGCTAAAATGTCATCCAAGTGATAATGTGTAGCCTACATTCCTGCATTTTGTTCATTTTAGGAATAACAACACAACCGTGCTGTCCATGGACCCACATACTTGCATGTGTTCTCAACAAGTAGATATTCATTAGCAACGATAATAGGGTGTTAGATAAGGGCATTTATTATCTAAAACATGGCTATTTGTAAATAGGACACAGAATGATAAATACATTGGAGGACTGCTTCTGGCAGCTCAAACTAGTTCTAGTTGGTCGGGAAAGGAGCAATGGACACAGTTGGTTGATTAGTCCCGTCCTGTTCAGCCAATCACAGTTTCAGAGTCTGAGAGGAGTGTGCCTGTTTCAAGAGACATGATTGGCTGAGCAGCCGGTAGGCGAACGGACAGGGCATGGATAGCACAGATATGTAGCTCCTTTTCACAATTTATAGATATGTCTTTTACCATTGTGGGATTATTGAATGCAATTGAAAAACACATTTTATTATACGATTTTACCTTACTTGTTGAAATACGTTATTTGTTTTAATATACAGGCTACATATACAGTATATGCACATAAAATCCATAACTCTCTTTGTTAACACATCTTACTCCAAGAAGTACAGCAAGTATATAAAAAAGGGGATATTGGTAATGACTAACTGGCTGTTTATCTCAAGGTTCAATGTGTGACATGCGACTGCACAAACAAGATGGTAGTCATGGTTGAACCTGCACTCTAGACCACATGTCCCTAAACACTAACACACAGAAACACAACCCTGCCAAAAGGCAACACATATGAAGTTTATCCAATGAGCCCTTTCCAGGACAATGGGCGGATGGAGGCTTAACCCCAGGCTAAGGCTTTGGGCTTTGTTGTTATGTGTTTGTTGTTATGACGAGAACCACCTTTCGGAACGCACGTTCCCCAGAAATGAATAAACAACACAAGCTTATTTAGTTGCCGGTAGCCATGTGAAATTGTTTATTTATTAATTTATTTTTATCTTTCTCTAACTATTGATGCAACACACGGCGTTGCATCAAGAGAGAAGACCCTGCTGGGTCCGGCAAGGTAAATGATTACACGGCCAGATAAACACATGGGAGTGTGTGTTGTTTACCCCTCACTGGCCTTTGCACTACAGCAAAGGGGCCCAGCACACTCGTCACCCAGACAGAGAGAGAGAGAGAGAGAGAGAGAGAGAGAGAGAGAGAGAGAGAGAGAGAGAGAGAGAGAGAGAGAGAGAGAGAGAGAGAGAGAGAGAGAGAGAGAGAGGGGGGGGGGGGGGGGGGGGGGGGGGGGGGGGGGGGAGAATTGTAGCTTCAAACCCAAATAAACATGGTTGTGTTCATCTTCTTAGATTGAGTACGATAACCTGACAACCTTGACCTGATGACACTAAAGGCACGAAGATGTTGACAACATATATAGCAAATTGGTCTTCCTCCGCAAATAGTAGCGTAGTCAGTCTCAATTTAGAAGGAGAAGAAGAAGAAGAAGAAGAAGAAGAAGAAGAAGAAGAAGAAGAAGAAGAAGAAGAAGAAGAAGAAGAAGAAGAAGAAGAAAAAGAAGAAGAAGAAGAAGAAGACTAAAACCGATCTATAAGTAGTCTGTGTTGTTAACTTAGTATTATAAGTTAACAACACAGAGTATCAAATAAAGAGGCCCTAATGACGTAACACAATCTGTTAAATGTTCCCCGTCAAAGTGCCCACCTGCACTGGTGTCCCGCGCTGTATCAGACTGAACGAGCTGCGTTGCTCTGTCTGGCTGCTTCCCACTGCGATGATGCTGATGCTGATGTCATCATCATATTCTCTAAACATCCCCGTCACAGTCTGTTCGGCCATTTTCCCCCCGCAGATATACATGGGTGGGCCGCAGTCGCAGCCCATTGCCTCTACACCCATCCTCCCGTATAACCATCTGCTCAGTCTCCGGCTCGAGCCCTGCCTCCTCCTCCCGGTGTTTTTCGCCCTCTGATTGACGCAGCACCATCTTCCAGACTCCAGCTCATCCATCCTCACTTAACTCGATCCGAGCATCTCTGCCGCTCGCTACAGGGGCGGACTGCACACACATGGATGCGCTAAGGGATGCCGTTCGCTGATCGAACAGAGGGAGAAGAAAAATAAATAATAACAAGAAACGTCAAAGGAGGCGATCGGTTGTTGTTTTTTTTTTTAACCTTTAAATAGCTGCGGTCGTCGAGTCCGTGGGTTTAGGTAAGATGATCAAGAATATTTTTGATGATGTTGCGCGGTGGCGCAGAGATGTCCATGGTGTTGGGCAACTCCTCAGAGTGTGCGTTGTGTGTATTGGCGATTTTTTTTTTTCTGGCCTCGTGTCATCTATCAGCTTATAAACAGACCGTAAAGACAATGCGCTAGAATGTAAACAATTTCCAAATGGGTGAATAGAGGCTATCATTGAAGATGCCTACGACGATCTACTTGCTTGAATCGGTGCATAAGGTGTATCGTAATTGTCATGGCATCAATTTGTTAAAGAACTACCCCCACAAAACAGCCAGGGTGACATTTCAAAAATGATATTTCAAAAACGATCTGCATTTTGACGCAGCGGTTGAGGTGGGTTGATGCTGATAGCGGCGATGTTTACACAAATGGTGGCGGAGCGCAGCAGCAGCGGCCTGCATGCGCGCTTTTGAGGTGCGGCAGGCCAGCAAGATGGAAGGGAAAATATTTACATTCTATCGATCGGGACGAAAGAAAAATATTAATCGCTTTTGGTGGCACGTGGCACGTCGTACATTTGTTGCACCCATACGTGCATAGAGGCTTTTGCCCCCCTTCTGCTTCGGCAAATGAAAGCATAGAATCCCCTGGAATGGCAGGGGAAGCAGAAAAGCAAGTGATTTTAGGTGGGGGAAAAGAACACGCAGCCATTTTATTGTAGAAATACAACGATGGTCATTTCAATTATGGTATTCCAACTGTCGACTGTCGATTCAATTTGCCACGGATGTAGGCCTACAGACGAGCTATTGAGAAAAAAAACTAAACACAATATCTGTTGCCATTCCTATAGGCCTATATTGTGTATCGTGAGCTATGGCTCTATGACAAACGCAGCTGCATGGACTAATCGAAATGATGACTGCCAACAGATGTAGGCTCACTGTATCTGTTAATGTAGAGCTATTTGTGTTAGAGCAGAGATACGCAAGGCGGCGATGTTCAAAAGGTTGGAAGTTAATTGCGATCAGGTGTTTTAGAGCCCTGTAGCGAAGAAGCAGCGTGTCGTGGCAAAGCACTGACCATGGATGTCATCGCTCCTATGTTCCTAAACATGTCTCACAGGTGCTGGTGCTCTTGCTTGCACTTTGTGGCGTGGCTGAGCAGGCCTCTGACAGACAGACGTAGAGACACAGTCTTCTCGCAGTAGCAGCACCGTCTCCCCCCACCCACCCACCCCCACCCACTGGCACCATGGCCACGGCCTCCGTCAAGGTGGCGGTGCGGGTCCGGCCCTTCAACTCCAGGGAGATGGGGAAGGACAGCAAGTGCATCATCCAGATGTCGGGGAACACCACCAGTGAGTATCAGCCCCTCCCCCGTCCACAGCCAGCCCCTTCAGACACTGCAGAGTGTGGAACACAGAGGATACATACAATAGGAACGAAGGGACTGTGGAGAGGAGAGGAAATACTCGGAAGAAACGAAAGACTGTGGAGCAGCAGAACAGATGTTGACGTAGAATAACAAACCACGACTGTGGCACAGAGACGATGTAAAATAAGAAGCTAGATCTACAACAACAACCTTTTTCTCACACTTATGCCCATTTTATAAAGTCATTAGCAAGCATTCTTCAGAGCGCTCAGGCAGAGGGGGGCGTTGAATATATGTGTGACACAGACAGAAGTCTACAAGGAAAGTTGCGTCAAAGCTTTGAGTTTTAGCTCAGTTGAGTTGAAGCGCACGCTGACACAGAACTCGTAGATTGTGAATCGCTCCCCCCTGTGTCCTATTGGGAGAGACTGTTCCTGTGGCGTTTATCCCTGGCAGCGGTGAAGCTGGAGAGAAGTATGCAGCCAAAGGCAGACTAACAATGGCCTCTGTCAGAGCTAAGGGTTGCAGTTCGCCAGTGTGTGTGTGTGTGTGTGTATGGTGTGTGTGGGTGTGGGTGTGTGTACTGTGTGTGTGTGTGTGTGTGTGTGTGTGTGTGTGTGTGCATTTGTGTTGTGATCTCTATAGTTCATGTCTCATCACACCAGCCTCAGGAACCAAAGGCTTCCTTGTTTGTGTGTGGAATGTGTGTGTGTGTGTGTGTGTGTGTGTGTGTGTGTGTGTGTGTGTGTGTGTGTGTGTGTGTGTGAGTGGGTGTGTGTGTCTGTCTGTAACTGTGAGAGTGAAAAAGTGTGTGTATTTCAGTGTGAGAGTGTGTGTGTGTGTGTGTGAGAGAGAGTGAGAGTGAGTGAGAGAGAGAGAGGTTGCCGGGGATACTGCGGGGCCTTTGTGCCTGTTACTGTTTCGATGATGACCTCATTCTCATGTGTTAAAGAAACAGCTGATTAACAGTTCTGTTGTATCGGCTTGTCTTTGAATCCTACCTCCTCTCAATGTTAGTGATCCACTTTTGTCAGGACCAACTGCTGCATTTGAATTGTCCGGAAGGGGCCTTTGTGAATCTGTTGAGAATCCATTTAATCATGGTTCATGGTCCAGTGTCAAAGGCCTGGGAGCGAGCGAGAGAGATGGGAGAGGGGGGGGGAGAGAGAGAGAGAGAGAGAGAGAGAGAGAGAGAGAGAGAGAGAGAGAAGAGAGAGAGAGAGAGAGAGAGAGAGAGAGAGAGAGAGAGAGAGAGAGAGAGGGAGAGGGAGAGAGGGGGCACAGAGACCGGTGAAAAAAGGAAGCAAGGCCAAAAAGAGTTCTTTCAAACTCTGGAGTTCATGTCCCTGTAAACCCTACCTACTTACCCATTCTCTTTCCTTTCAGCCATCCTGAACCCCAAACAGCCAAAAGAGAACAAAAGCTTCAACTTTGACTACTCTTATTGGTCACACACCACGGTAAGTGTCACAGTGTCAACCCCCCCCCCCCCCCCCCAAAAAAAAAAAAAAAAAACAAAACAAAACAAATTCCGACCCAGCAGTGGAACATTTGTTCACGATGGCTGTCCACCGTTCCGTGCGTGTCCACAGCCGGAGGACCTCAACTACGCGTCCCAGGTGCAGGTGTACAGGGACATCGGAGAGGAGATGCTGCTGCACGCTTTTGAAGGCTACAACGTCTGCATTTTTGCCTACGGGCAAACCGGAGCCGGGAAGAGCTACACCATGATGGGACGACAGGAGAAAGACCAGCAGGGAATCATTCCTCTGGTACATGCTCGGGAAAAAAAAAAATCCACTTAGTCTGTTCAACACTGCCGCATGGCTGCAGATGTGGATTAAGAACGGGGGCCATTGTCTGTATTCTCACCACCACTCACACCGTTGCCTCTGTGTTTTTGAACAGCTCTGTGAAGACCTGTTCACCAAGATCAGCGACACCAACAATGACAACAGCATGTCATATTCGGTGGAGGTGAGTGACAGCGTCCTCATGTCCCGCCCCCCCCCCCCAGCTGTCACTCACGGCCTCCTCCGCACATCACCGGAGAGCGCTCGGCACTGACGTCACGTGCACATGGATAAGATGACCGTGTGATGTATTGATCCCAGAGGGATTGTTCCGGTGTCCTCGTGAACACAAAGTGCTCAGAACGGTGCACAAAAATGGACCAGAAGAGATGCTGTGAAATCTGACATTGCATCTTGTGTAGCGCACTCAAATTTAACACCAATTTGAATTTAAAATATTGTTGGATATTAATGGAAAAAAAAAGAACTGTTCCCTTAATGACATTTATTACCTTGCGTGTTGCTTTCGAGTGTCTGCAAAATGACACTAAACACGCACTTTTAAGCACAATTATCGGCCGCTAATGACCAACCCAACATATAAGCAACGAATAAGCTCTGCTAGAACACTGCCAATCTCCCCTGTTCATCCCCCCTCTTCTCTCCCCCGACACAAGGTGAGTTACATGGAGATCTATTGCGAGCGCGTGCGTGACCTGCTCAACCCCAAGAACAAGGGGAACCTGCGTGTGCGCGAGCACCCTCTGATGGGGCCCTACGTGGAGGACCTGTCCAAGCTGGCCGTCACCTCCTACAACGACATCCAGGACCTCATGGACTCGGGCAACAAGGCCAGGTAACCTGGGGAACGGGATCAGGAGCAGCCCCCTTTTTCAAAAGGGCCCCCTCGGTGTTTTGGTCTCTCTGGTCTGTAGCCCCAGTGGTGGTGATACACACGTCCACGTTGACCTGTGATTCATTCACGTGATAGACGAGATGAATGAAGAGGTGCGCGGCGTAACAGGTGGAGGAGGCTGAAGACTCATTGCTGTGTGATTTTAAGTGAAGTGCTTGGTGTTTTGTAATTATTAACACACGATTGTATTATTTTATCACAGTATTTCATCGAAAAAAAGTTTTCTATTTATTTCAATTCTTATACTAATTATGGGGATACAATATGGGTTGATATAGGAGTAAAAAAGCGTGACAGTATCAGTACAGTAAGCTTTGCATTGGGGTGTGTTCTGTCAGGACGGTGGCCGCCACCAACATGAACGAGACCAGCAGTCGTTCTCACGCGGTCTTCAACATCATCTTCACCCAGAAGAAACACGACATGGACTCAGAGAACACCTCCGAGAAGGTTGGTTCGAACAACGTTTGTCTGTCAAAACCAATGGGATTCATAACGATTGTTTGACGTTAACGACACGGGGAATCACCTGACTGCGTCACCGCAAGGTCTTTCATGAAGTAAGGCCTGCAAAAAAGAAATGATTGTGCTTCAGAGAACATGGATGAGAATCTGGTGTGGCAGAGCAGCAGCTTTAGTGTGTAGGTGGACCATCTGTCGCGTTGTGGCGTCGACAAAATGCTCCGTGACGTTTTTAACACTTGTTCGAAAAAAACAACTCTGTGGTGCAGAATTATTGTGTATTATTAATATTGTTTGTGTTTCTGCTTCCCTTTCCGTCGCCGTATTGTACGTGATTGCAGGTCAGTAAGATCAGTCTGGTGGATCTGGCTGGCAGCGAGCGGGCTGACTCAACAGGGGCCAAGGGAACCAGACTGAAGGTGAGAATGATCCCACAGCGTTCACCACACAGACACTACCATCCTTCAGTTGGTCAGACAGGCAGCCATATTGGCAGGGCCATTACTGTAGGTCAAGCTGTCAATCTATAATCCCGTAAGGTGTATGTTATTGATTCGTTCGTTATTACCGAATGGGTTAGGAACGGATTGATGGTGATGTTATTAGTGCTTGATGTGTTCACTGTGTTTGTTTGTTTGTTTTTTTACAGGAGGGAGCAAACATCAACAAATCCCTGACCACACTGGGGAAGGTCATCTCCGCTTTGGCTGAAGTGGTGAGGTGTTTTTTTATCACCTTCTGGAACATTCTGTCCATTGATTGATTTCATTTCCTCCCGTTGAAGTGAAATGTGATCTGTTAACATGTTTTCATTTTTCCTTTTAAGGACTCGGCACCAAACAAGGTACGTTCCAGAGCTACTTTTGAACGGTGAAGGTTGAACCTTGACGGTATTGGCCCAGTTGAATGTTTACATGATGTAAATGGGAACTCACCCCTCCTTGTTTCTTTGTTAGAACAAGAAAAAGAAGAAGGTGGAGAATTTTATTCCATACCGAGACTCTGTGCTGACATGGCTGCTGAGGGAAAACTTGGGTATGTGTATCATAATAACAACAACAACAACGACAACAACAATAATAATAATAATAATAATAATAATAATAATAAAGATGATGATGATGATGATGATGATGATGATGATAATAATAATAATAATAATTATTATAATAATTATAAAATAGTAGTATATACTCTTTCGTTATTATGAGTATTATAAATCTAATATATGACTATTACTCATACTAACTTAATTAATATTTAGTTCATACTTAATTATTTATATATGATGTGTATTTATATGATGAATATAATTATTTTTAGAATTTATATGTAGATGTGAGCATTATTTGCTCACATCCCCTTCACGTTTTGCAGACGTGCAGGCACGTCCCCCCAGAAAAGGATGAATGTAGTGTAGGATTACCCCTCTCTCTAACCACCATTCAGGGGCAGTACATAGCAGGGTGTTGTTCTCATTGTGTGCTCCCGCTGCGTCTGCTAGGAGGGAACTCCCGCACAGCCATGGTGGCGGCACTCAGCCCTGCTGATATCAACTACGACGAGACACTCAGCACCCTCAGGTGAGACGCAGGGACCTCACTGGTGGCAGTAGCTCAGCGGGTAGAGCGGGTGGACAGAGCGGGTCGTCCACTAACCGTAGGGGTCGGCGGTTCGATGCCCCTCCTTCAAAAACTGTCCACATGTTGAACCCCACAAATGTGCCGATTGTAAGTCGCTTTGGACAAATGCGTCTGCTAAATGCCCCCTTACCCTTTACCAAAACACTTCACATTCTACTGATATGGATGTGATGATAACGTGATAATATTAATGTAGAGGTGTTCTCAATTCAAGGATTCAAGTATTTATTTTAGTATTTAGTTTTGGTACTCCCCATTGTGCCGCCCTGACAAAATTATGTTTTTATATGAGGAATGTCCTTTGTACTCGTGGCTGAGTTACAAACCCTCCAAAGTGCAGTACACGTATGTCTCCACACCGCGGGGGCTGGCAGGCCTGTGTGTTGCTGTCGGCTGTCCACCACGTTCTCCGGCTCAGCGCTGCCTTTCCCATCCACCCAGATACGCTGACCGCGCCAAGCAGATCCGCTGCAACGCCGTCATCAACGAAGACCCCAACAACCGGCTGGTGCGCGAGCTGAAGGAGGAGGTCTCCCGCCTGAAGGAGCTGCTGTACGCGCAGGGCCTGGGCGACATCATAGAGAGTGAGTACGGACCCCCCCCCCCCCGGCCACCGGTCCTTTTGCCGGTACCCTGAGGTGCAGTCGCTTCCAAGTGATGAGTGATGAGTAGCCGTTTCGAACCCGTCTCATTAAGTCGGTCCAGTACACTGGGCAGGAGGGCAGGTGGCTCTAGAGTCCGTTGTGCAGTACATCTGGATGGAGGCTGCCGTACGGTGTGTCGCTACAGGGGGGCTTTAGACAATGGCTTGTAATGGCTCATCAATGTCCCATCCCTGCTAGTAGAATAGCGGTCATTTTTAAGTATTACCCTTTAACGAGCCACCTGAGTTATACTGTTAGTATCTAATGCGTCTGGATCTACATTTGGCACATGGAAATGTACACTGACTGCTAAAAATGTTCCAACTCATGCACATACAAATACCAAGTGCCTATATATGCATGCACACACAAAAGTAAGAGAGTAGATGCATTTTAATTAGTGGGTGTGACTTACACTCAATCTTGTCCTCTTGTCCTATCAGCCTATCGATCCACCGACCCTGTCATCACTGGTTTGAAATGTGTGTATACTGTGAATCCTGCCAAGCCTGAGCTTTGCAAACTACAATTCCCAGCCATACCCAACAACACCAGAGACCAAACAATCAATTTCCTAGCACCATCGAATCATTGAGAACAATTGATAAGTAGAAGTCTGAGAAGAAAACATGACTTCATATTTCAAGTACATTGCTCTTGCATTTTCCCCCCTCAACTTTAATTGGCAACCTCATGTTAACTGGCTGAGAAGCACTTAAAAACAGAAACATAAAAAAAAAAAAAAAAAAAAAAAAAATTGTTACTCTTCTGGGTTAACTTCCATTACCACTCTATTAGTGTAACATCCCTTTCCATGTTCAGGTTGGAAAAAAGAACAAATATGTTGTAACTATGCATAGACTTCAAGCACAACATGCGCAACACACTAATTAAGAGTTAATGAATGAAGTGCAGAGATCTGTCCTCATTGGTCCCACAATGACTGATGATGATGATGATGGTGGTGATTCTGAAGGCCCGTGTTTGTCCTGGTTCTACGTGTGTGGGAGCTTCATGGTAGCAGACCGGAAGGCGCTGCCTGCTACCAGATGCATGGTGTTTTTCAGCAGTTCTCCTTTCTTTCTCGAAGCCTATTTGCCATGACGCTCGGCCAGGCGGGACGCCGTCTCCATTCAAACACTTTTACGTTTCGTTTCGTTTTGTTTTTTGCTTCTGACTCGTGGGCTTGCAAAGTATGCATAGCGAACCGCCCTCCCCCCCCCCCCCCCCCCCCCCATCTCGTGAACGCTGTGAACGCAAGCATCGCGGCTGCGACGCGCCCGGCCGCATTGTGCATCCCGTACATTTAAGTTGCTCTGCTGTCTCTCTGCGGTGGCTCCGGTAAGCACAACATCTATGCTTTTTTACGACCCATCGTTTGAGCTTTTTTTCTTCTTGTTTTGTTTGTTGTCTCCCCCTCCGCTGCCCCCCCCTTCCCCTTTTTCATCCCTATTTGTTTTTATACGTTCCTCTGCGTGCTCATTTTTCCTTTTCCACCATTTCCCGGCATCCCCTCCCCCCTTGCATCCTCCGGCCCTCCCTTCCTCCCTTGCTTCCTTTCCTTTCCTTCCTTCCTCCCTTCTTGCCTCTCTCTCTCTCTCCCTCTCTCTCTCTCTCTTTCTCTGGCAGACCTGTGCGATTACAAAAACACAGTGAATAATCGCCAGGCTGGCCATCAAAGGGGTGATCTCTCCACAGTAACCCACGCCATGACGGGTATGAGCCCCTCCCCCTCCCTCTCCGCCCTGTCCAGCCGCGCCGCCTCCATCAGCAACCTGCACGACCGCATCTTCAGCCCCGCCAGCGAGGAGGCCATCGAGAGACTCAAGGTGGGGTGGGTGCAGGGGGGGGGGGGGGGTTACAGAGTGAATGGGTACAGAGTGAATGGGTACAGAGTGAATGGGTACAGACAGACAGAGAGACTGAAATGACAAACCGAGGGGAAGGTAAAGGTGGAGCTGACAGTGACAGAGGATGTGTGATTTGTTATCTTATTATTCTATGGCACAGGTGTCAAACTCAAGGCCCGCGGGCCAAATCTGGCCCGCCACGTTGTTTCATGTGGCCCGCGAGAGCTTAAAAGGCATATTCTGTACCGTAGAGCGACCATCAACTACATCTCCCAGAATGCATTTCAATGTTGTGATCCGCAAATCCTGCCCGTAGATTGCAGTGGTTCCAATGCTTCCAGTTGTACATGGTTATAAATGGATGCACAATATTTGTACATTGGAGTAAATAACCAAATGCAGAGACAGTTAAACCGGCCCTTTGAGGGCAACCATAATGCTGATGTGGCCCGGGGTGAAAATGAGTTTGACACCCCTGTTCTATGGGATGGATTTCTACTGATTTGATTTGTTGTGTTTACTTATACTAATATGCCATTGTATTTATTTGTTCCTGCTGTATGTATTTGTTCTTGTTTCAATGCCTCAAATGTAAAGGGCTACGTTTTCTGCATGAAAGCTGCCGTACGTGCAACAAGGTGCATGCGTGTCACTATGAGGTGAGATAAAGCCGGTCATGTGCGCGGCCCCTGTCTCCCCCCTCTCACAGGAAACAGAGAAGATCATCGCTGAGCTCAACGAGACGTGGGAGGAGAAGCTACGCCGCACCGAGGCCATCCGCATGGAGAGGTCTGTCCGCACGCCGTAGCATAGCTTCATATTCATAGGAGCAGTTAGCATCATCAAGCTATGGATATGAATAGTCACATTATTGTAAATATGATTACACCATATTGTAGATTCATGTTCATTTTAATAATTTAATAACAATGATTGTATTATTGCACATAAAGGCTCATGTTAATATTCATACGAATACTAAATGTATTATTTCCCTGAATTATTCATACATGCATGCATGCATGTATTCAAATGTAAGAATGAGTCATTCATACATATAATTATTATTACGCTATTTTATTTGAATACAAGGAGTTTCTCTGGGAGGAACTCTTGCAGTTAATTCATAATGAACTATAGTCTATGGTCTGTGAATGTATTGTTTTATCAGCAGATCTTCCTAAAAATAAGGGCACTAAGTGACAACAAAATAAACCAAAAACGACCCATTGTAGCGTCCTCGACCACACACACACACACACACACACACACATACACACACACACACACACGCAGCCACGACACACGCAGCATGGTCCTGTGTGAAGTGAGTGTCAGTATGTGTGACCGTGCTGCTCTGCGCCTCTCCAGGGAGGCCCTGCTGGCTGAGATGGGCGTGGCCATGAGGGAGGACGGGGGCACCGTCGGCGTCTTCTCCCCAAAAAAGGTGAGACTGCGTTACACCCCCCACCCCCCCGGGCCTTTTGGGTCTTTTTGACACGCAGCTGAAAACACAAACGCTGACTCGACTTGCTCTTGTGTTACTTGTGTGTTGTGTTAGACGCCTCACCTGGTGAACCTCAACGAAGACCCGCTGATGTCCGAGTGCCTCCTGTATTACATCAAGGATGGCGTCACCAAGTAAGGATTCGTCACGCGCGCACAACGTCCTTCTCAATGTTATACCCCTGCACCCTGATGTTTGTATAAAATGATACATTACGTCGTTTTCTGTATTCAGTTTTTTTTTTCCCCCGTCTTCTCCGTTTCTTTGCCCAGGGTCGGCCGTGACGACGCCAAGACCCGGCAAGACATCGTCCTCAGCGGCCATTTCATCCAGGATGAGCACTGCACCTTCAGCAGCACCACGGGCCCCCAGGGAGAAGGTCACCACCTTAACCGCGCTCCTTCTGTCACGCCGTAGCGAATGAGTCAATCACCGGTCGATAACGACATCACCACACAGTGGTGAACCAGTCGTTGGCGAGGGCCTGCTGCCTGCTGCGTGCTTCGTGCTGCGCTTCCCAGTCACAGTGTGTGATTACAGCGGCGCCGGTCATTATATCATTGTTTTTTTTTTTCTGTGTGTTTCCGCAACAGGAAATGTCATCCTAGAACCGTGTGAAGGCGCAGAGACTTATGTCAACGGGAAGAGGGTGACCACTGCCATTGTGTTGAGGTCTGGTAAGTGTGCAGCCTCATGGGGTTCGCGTTTTGCACCGCAAATGATGGATGATTGATGGGTTTTGATGTCCTAGATGTGCTTTCGCTTTGACATGCTCGCATAGGTATGCTTAAATGGTAATCTGAAATCCATCCTAACTGGGAATACAGAACTAGTTTGCTTCATTCGTTATTAATAAACCATTTAAACTACTGCTGACTTTGTTATCAGAGTTCCAATTGATAAGATTGAAGTGAAAGTGAATTAATAGATCCTAATTGTAGTAGAGGATTCATCGACTAAACTATTAAAGATAAGTCTACTACCCATTCTGGTTCATGAAGGGAAATAGTGTTATCAGTGACATGTGTTTGTCCTAAGATGACACTTTTGTCCAAAACTTCCCTGCAACTGAATTTGGCTAAACTGTTTCTGAGTAAACTCAATATATACTCAAAATATTTACAGAATATATTAACGGTAAGACTCATTTTCTTTCATGTGGGTTATAAATGTATAAACAGTATCGTTATCATGTTTATTCCACATTTAACCTCATCATCACCCTGCAGACTCTGCTCTGCTCATTTAATGTACAACAACAAAGTCTGAGTGGTGAGGGTCAGAGTTAGGGTTCGTGTGACACCCTTTCACACATGGACCACCATGGACTCCTCCAGGGAACCGCATCATCATGGGAAAGAGCCACGTGTTCCGCTTCAACGACCCCGAGCAGGCTCGCATGGAGCGGGAGAGGACACCGTGCGCTGAGACCCCGGTGGAGCCCGTGGACTGGGCGTTCGCCCAGAGAGAGCTGCTGGACAAACAGGGGATTGACATGAAGCAGGAAATGGAGCAGAGGCGAGTGGCCATCTTGAAAATCACACAACCCCACAATGATAACCGTGTTTAGTGCGATTACGTGATCCCTGCTTATGTAAGCCATTTTATGATGATGATTATGATTATGATTGTTAGAATTATTTTGATTATTTGATTATTTTGTTTGTTATGATTATGATTATGGCTATTGTCATTGTAGTAGTAGTCTAATAGTAGTTTGAAGTAGTAGTAGTAGTAGTACTGTAAAGTACTCCTTTACAGTATGAATTTAATAGCCCCTTTTCACAGAGGCGTCCTCAGAGGACAAACACAGGTGCCCCTCATAAGACCCTGAATGGTCTTATGAACGATGGCTGTGTTTGTGACGCCTCTGTACTTAGCACTAAAGGGTATGTAGGGATTGCACATCAATTAATCACGATTATTACGGGGAGACATTGTTGTGTTTGAAAATGCCCACAGCGTCTCTCATGCGAGACAGAGTGAGACTAGCCCAGGTGTCAGTCTATTTTTGCATCACAAAAAATTTATCACCAAAACAAAACAAAAAAAATCCCATGATGCATTCTTTCCAGCGGAGTGTGTTTGTGTCAATAAAGTAGTAGAATGAAGTGTTGTGAACCCCTCTAGACTGCAGGAGCTGGAGGACCAATACCGCAAGGAAAGGGAAGAGGCCAGCAATCTGCTGGAACAGCAGAGACTGGTGAGGGAAGCATTCTGTTCACACCTATTGCTCTGCGTGTGCCTGTACACCCGTATCCATGTTCTCTTGCATGTGCTGTAAGCCAACCTGGATAGCCTGCTAACTTACACGTTTGACTTGGTGGTAATTCTTTTTTTGTTGTTGTTTTTTTTGTTTTTTTGTTCAGGACTATGAAAGTAAACTGGAGGCTCTTCAGAAACAAGTGGACTCACGCTATCTGGAGTCGCCTGAGGAGGAAGAGGAGCCAGAGGAGGAAGGTAAGGAATTCATCGCTAAGTTATAACCTTCTTATTCACTTTGTTTATATTATTGAGGTAAGGTAAGGGTGTAAGGTATAGCATAAAAATATGTAGTATGTCAGGAGATAAGGGTGCTATTTAAAGATCAGGACAGTTTATTGGGAGAGCAGTGCTTCTGATGAGAACATCATCAGAAGCCACCTACAATGAAATATCGATTTTTTTCTGTCACATTGATTATTCATCTACATTTTATTTTTATTTTTGTCATTTGAATTTTGATTTTTTTTTTCTTCCTTTTCTTATTTTTTGTTTACCCATATACTTTGGTTATTTTTTCTTTATTTTTAGTTAATTTGATAAACTTTGTTGGCGATGTGAACTGTTTTCCCTTTGCAGTGCCGTGGACCCCGCGCCAGACGGAGCTCGCTCTCTGGGCGTTCCGTAAGTGGCGCTTCTACCAGTTCACCTCGCTGCGGGACCTGCTCTGGGGGAACGCCATTTTCCTCAAGGAGGCCAACGCCATCAGCGTTGAGCTGAAGAAGAAGGTGAACGTGCACGTCTGTGTTTTCTGGGGTGGTAGAATCCATTATGTGTCCGATGTACTGCTGAGGGACAGGCCATTTTTTGGGGTTACTATATATTTGAATGAAGTGAATTGTATTGAAAATGGTTTAATATAAATGTGTATAGGAATAATTTTCGATAAGAACAAGCTAATCTTATTCATTGCTAATTTCCAGTCAGAGTAGCATACCAAGAGTATCTCTGATGCGAAGGCTAATGTCCTGGTACATACAGCGCCTCCGATGTTAATCCTAATGTACAGTTAGATTACAAACAGTACCTCTGATTTAATGCTAATGTCCTGTCAAGAGTACATACACTACCTCCAATGCTAATGCGTAGTCACAGTATATACTGATGCTAATGCTTATGTCTTGTCAGAATACCTACACTACCTCCAACGCTAATGCCTAGGTATATACTGATGCTAATGCTAATGTCCAATCATAGCACAGACAGTGCCTCCAATGCTAATGCCTAGTCACATTATATACTGATGCTAATGTCCAGTCATAGTACATACACTACCTCCAATGCTAATGGCTAGTGAAAGTATACACTGATGCTAATGCTGATGTCCAGTCCAGTCCAGTCCAGTCCAGTCCATCAGAGTACCTCCTATGCTAATGCTAATGTCCTGTTAGACTACACACAGACTACATACAAGTACCTCCGATGCTAATGCTAATGTCCAGTCAGACTACATACAGCACTTCCGATTGCTAATGGGCTCATGTGTCTTTGACCCCTCCCCACCACCGGTCCAGTTCCAGTTTGTGCTGCTGACAGACACGCTCTACTCCCCGCTGCCCCCTGACCTGCTGCCTGCAGCGCGGCCAAGGAGAGGGAGCGGAGACCTTTCCCCAAGACCATCGTCGCTGTGGAGGTCCAGGACCAGAAGAATGGAGCCACCCCACTACTGGACACTGGAGAAACTCAGGTAACCCAAGGGCTAGTGGACTGTGTCTGTGTGTGTGTGTGAGGGGCGAAGAGGGAGTGGGGGAGAGAGAGGGAGAGAGAGAGAGAGAGAGAGAGAGAGAGAGAGAGAGAGAGAGAGGAGATTTATTCCATTGTGTCTGTGTGTGTGTGTGTGAGGGGCGAAGAGGGAGTGGGGAGTGAGAGAGGAGAGAGAGAGAGAGAGAGAGAGAGAGAGAGAGAGAGAGAGAGAGAGAAGAGAGAGAGAGAGAGAGAGAGATGAGAGAGAAGAGAGAGAGAGAGAGAGAGAGAGAGAGAGAAGAGAGAGAGGAGAGAGAGAGAGAGAGAGAGAGAGAGAGAGAGAGAAGAGTGAGAGAGAGAGAGAGAGAGAGAGAGAGAGAGAGAGAGAGAGAGAGAGAGGAGAGAGAGAGAGAGCAGATTTATTCCATTGTGTGTGTGTGTGTGTTGGCTGCTGCCCCTGCAGGCAGAGGCTGGACCTGATGAGGGAGATGTACGACCGCGCTGCAGATGTGCCCAGCAGTGGCGTGGAGGAATGTGACCACGCCCTGACCGGAGGAGATCCCCTTCTACGACCGCTTCCCCTGGTTCGTCTGGTGGGCAGGTCAGTCGCTACTGAGGGAACCTAGTACACGACTCTAACCCTAACCCTAGTACATGACCCTAACCCTAACCCTAGTACATGACCCTAACCCTAACCCTAGTACATGACCCTAACCCTAGTACATGACTCTAACCCTAACCCTAGTACATGACTCTAACCCTAACCCTAGTACATGACCCTAACCCTAACCCTAGTACATGACCCTAACCCTAACCCTAGTACATGACCCTAACCCTAGTACATGACTCTAACCCTAACCCTAGTACATGGACCCTAACCCTAACCCTAACCCTAGTACATGACCCTACCCTAGTACATGACCCTAACCCTAACCCTAACCCTAGTACATGACTCTAACCCTAACCCTAGTACATGACCCTAACCCTAACCCTAGTACATGACCCTAACCCTAACCCTAGTACATGGACTCTAACCCTAACCCTAGTACATGACCCTAACCCTAACCCTAACCCTAGTACATGACCCTAACCCTAACCCTAGTACATGACCCTAACCCTAGTACATGACTCTAACCCTAACCCTAGTACATGACCCTAACCCTAACCCTAACCCTAACCCTAACCCTAACCCTAACCCTACCCTAACCCTAGTACATGACCCTAACCCTAACCCTAGTACATGACCCTAACCCTAACCCTAACCCTAACCCTAACCCTAACCCTAACCCTAACCCTAACCCTAGTACATGACCCTAACCCTAACCCTAGTACATGACCCTAACCCTAACCCTAACCCTAGTACATGACCCTAACCCTAACCCTAGTACATGACCCTAACCCTAACCCTAGTACATGACCCTACCCTAACCCTAGTACATGACCCTAACCCTAGTACATGACTCTAACCCTAACCCTAGTACATGACCCTAACCCTAGTACATGACCCTAACCCTAACCCTAGTACATGACCCTAACCCTAACCCTACTACATGACTCTAACCCTAACCCTAGTAACAATGACCCTAACCCTAACCCTAGTACATGACCCTAACCCTAGTACATGACCCTAACCCTAACCCTAGTACATGACCCTAACCCTAACCTAGTACATGACCCTAACCCTAACCCTAGTACATGACCCTAAACCCTAACCCTAGTACATGACTCTAACCCTAACCCTAGTACATGGCCCTAACATCAACCCCAGTGACCTTTACCCTCTGTGTCCCCAGGGCCTTTGTGTACCTGAGTAACCTGCTGTACCCGGTGCCGTTGGTGCACCGCGTGGCCATCGTCAGTGAGAAGGGCGAGGTGAAGGGCTTCCTCAGGGTGGCCGTCCAAGCCATCTCAGGTACCCTCCTCTTCACTTTTTTCAATACCCTTTCATTTCCCTTAAACTCGGCGTGTGATGTGCATGTGTCTGACGTTTGACCTTTGACCTGTCCTCTGTTTGCCGGACGTCAGCTGATGAAGAGGCCCCAGACTACGGCTCGGGCGTGAGGCAGTCGGGCACTGCCAAGATCTCCTTTGAAGACCAGCAATTTGAGAAGGTGCGCCAGCTGAGCCTCTGAACTTGTGAACTGTTTTAAAAACTGTGTGTGTCTGCCTGAATTCACTTTGTGTGTATTATTACAATTGACG
This sequence comes from Urophycis tenuis, assembly GCA_036785325.1. Classification (NCBI taxonomy): domain Eukaryota; kingdom Metazoa; phylum Chordata; class Actinopteri; order Gadiformes; family Phycidae; genus Urophycis; species Urophycis tenuis. The sequence goes on along the minus strand of JAXIVH010000007.1, from coordinate 112,470 downwards.
TGTCATGGCCATATCAGGTAGATAGATAGATAGATAAAAACCTTGTTGATCCCCTAGGCAAAATTCAGGGAAATCGTCATTCGTGAATTGGGGAATATAATTTGCATATAAGTGACAGACACTAGTCAACCACCTTTCTATCGCTGTAATTATGGACCCACATCCAAACATTCCCTCGCCCGGGTTCCTCTGAACAGCGGTTCGAGCGTCTCGCTACCGTCACAGTGACAGACTGCGCTCAGGTCTGCTGTTCAAATACATGAGATCAAACCTACGGAGGGTGACAAAGATGGCCGTGCTGTGTTCAGTTCCAGACGGAGACCTGCCCCGGGGGTCTTCCCTACTCCCACAGCTCCCAGGAGGAGCTGCGCATCGTGGAGGGGCAGGGCCAGACCTCCGAGCTGGGGGTCTCCGCCGACGAGGTCAACAACAACACCTGTGCAGGTGAGCGCGGCTCCATACAGACGAGACATGGTTATTCATGTATTCATTAAGGTTATTCATCCTGTCATCCGTAGCTGTGTACAGCAATATCTGGGCATACATCTGCAACTTTATCAGTGTATACCCCTTTGCCTATGTTTATGTATGTATGTCTATCTCTATAGCTTTATATCTGTATTTATGTATGTATATCTTTACCTATATCTTTATATCTATATTTATATATATGCCTGCACCCATATCTATGTATGTATCTACAATTTTATCTGGAGATTTATCTTTATCCTTTATACATAGCTACAACTGTATCTTGTAGCTAGCTCTTGTAGCTATCTATGTTATCTGTCTATATCTGTATCTTATCTGTCTGTATGTGCATATCTGCATATCTTCATATATTTGCATGTATATCTGTATCTTTAAGTAGCTACCCCAGAGCCCCCCAACAGCCCACTGAAGGGTCTGGGTCTGGGCCTGGGCCTGGGTCCGGGCCTGGACCCCCTGGACCTGTCCAGGAGAAAGCCCTGAGCCACCTAAAGGTGGGCAGCACCTTTACCTTCAGGGTGACGGTGCTGCAAGCCTCCAGCATCTCCGCCGAATACGCAGACATCTTCTGCCAGTTCAAGTGAGTCAGCAGCACTACTGGCTACTGTGATATAGTACTGTGATGTTTGTTGTACTGTGATATAGTACTATGATGTTGTTGTACTATGATATAGTACTGTGATGTTCATTGTACTGTGATATAGTACTATGATGTCATTGTACTATGATATAGTACTGTGATGCTTATTGTACTATGATATAGTACGATGATGCTTATTGTACTGTGATATAGTACTATGATGTTTATTGTACTATGATATAGTACTATGATGCTTATTGTACTGTGATACAGTACTATGATGTTTACTGTACTATGATATAGTACTATGATGTTGTATGATGATACTATCATATAGTATCATGATGATTAGTTGATATATAATAGTACTTTAATGATTAGTTGATATATTATAGTGCCGTGATGATAAGTTAACATATTTGATAGTGCCACGATTTGTAGTTACTGATAATTACTGGTTTTAAGAAAGTTATTTTGCACATCTACATTCACGTTTAGAGATATTTCAACTTCCGGCAAACAGACCCGAAAGAAGAGCGATCTCATTTACAATTTCAGAACAAAGTGAACATTTACACGGAGCAGGAATGAGGTTGTTGCCGGGGGTGGATAACCTTAACCGCAGTGACAAACCACGGGCGTCCGATGTCCCAAACTGAACCCTTGTCCCTGAAAGGGCTAAAAATACACATTTATTTTGGGTTTTTTGTTTGTGAGGCTACTGAACAACCTTTAAGAAGGTTGTTAGACTGTATCTTTATTCAGTTTTCTCTGTAAATTATACAAATTAACCCCTGAAAAGTAAGTAAGTAAAGTAAACAATATGAATAATGATGACAAAATCTATTTCTGTAAAAGTAAAGAAAAATAGAAATGTCCTATTTCCACAGTCGTGGTTGTAACGGTACCCTGTTGCTTTCAGCTTCATCCATCGCCATGACGAGGCGTTCTCCACAGAGCCTCTGAAGAACACTGGGAGAGGTCCTCCTCTGGGCTTCTACCACGTCCAGAATGTAAGCCCTGCACCCCTGTGTCTGCATCATGGATCACCATGGCGATGCTACAAAGCTGTTGACTGCTTTCATCATGAGCATTAGCTTTATTGTAGTTTCGGTTACGCATGGATAGTTAGAGCTGTGGTTTTGTCAGATTAATATTTGTTGGGCTCTTGGTGAATTTTGTAGCTGGCTTTAATCTTGTGTATTCATTTTGTATTTTGCATTTTTATATTTGAAGTCCCAATCTTGAAGATATTCATGTAAATGCATGTCTTTACAGTCACTTTGCACACATTTTACAAACTGGGTGTCAGTGTGGCATTCCCCGGAAAAATCACAAGTGACGCATAGTTGGTGTTGCGTTTTTCATCACCCATCAGTGGGTGTTCTGCCAAAGAGGCAATGTGCAGCTAACACACAAGACTGCTCCTCAACCTACTGGTGTGTGAAGCAGCCTTACAGGCTTTTTTCCCGGTCTCTGCTCGCGTTGCTAATAAACCAACTTCCAATGGACTTGGTTCTCTGGGACAGAGTTTCCACTTATCACCATAGGTGTCACCAGAGACAACAACGCAGAAATCATTGAGATTGTTAATCAATAACCCTTCATGGGAGCAAATGGAAGTCCGATCCATGACACCTCCTTGTTTAACGGTAGTCGTAAGCATTACAATTAAGATCCAGACGTTTAAACTAACATGTTGTGTCGTATGGTGGTGACAGATCACAGTGGAGGTGACCAAATGGTTTGTGGAGTACATCAAGACGCAGCCCATTGTCTTTGAGGTCTTCGGACACTATCAGAAGCAACCGTTCCCTCCCCTCTGCAAAGATCTGATCAGGTGAGCAGGCTGTGGGACCGTTTCGACTACTGCGCTACCTTGTCAAGTGCTTCGGATGGTTGCAGATTCTTTTTCTCCTCTCTTAGTCCCCTGAGGCCATCCAGAAGACAGTTCCCCAGGGTGATGCCCTTGTCCAAACCAGGTGAGAAGCTCCATGATTCTCTAACGATCATAGGTCTTTACTCATAGCTTGTTTTTGGATGGGTGAAGTAGTGTTCATCACCATCAAAGAAAAAATCTACATTCAGTATTGATTTGCAGATTTGCAGAATCACTCTTGAGTTGGTTTCATCGCAAAAATTCCTAGACTAGTCTTTTCACGCAAGTGTCTCTCAACGCTCCCAACCGACTCTGAGCGATGGAGTCATTAATGAATGCCCCTCCCTCACACGTGTCCCTCAGTGCCGGCCACCAAGCTCAGCACTCTGACGCGCTCGGCCGCCGGGCCCTGCCACTCCAAGTACGACCTCATGGCCTTCTTCGAGATCTGCGAGCTGGAGGCCAACGGAGAGTGAGTCCTCATTACCGTATCCGTTATCAGTATCAGCCTATAGCACAGACCGTTGTTTGGTAAACAGAGGTGCAGCCTATAGCACAGACCGTTGTTTGGTAAACAGAGGTGCAGCGTATAGCACAGACCGTTGTTTGGTAAACAGAGGTGCAGCCTATAGCACAGACCGTTGTTTGGTAAACAGAGGTGCAGCGTATAGCACAGACCGTTGTTTGGTGAACAGAGGTGCAGCGTATAGCACAGACCGTTGTTTGGTAAACAGAGGTGCAGCGTATAGCACAGACCGTTGTTTGGTGTGCTCTCCCCCTCGCAGCTACATCCCCGCCGTGGTCGACCACCGAGGTGGAATGCCCTGCCACGGCACCTTCCTCTTGCACCAGGTAACTTCCTGTTTGAAACCCACTTCCTGTTTGGCCTTGGTAGCCACGTCACCCATCCGGTTGTTTAGCGAGCCCAAGAAAGTCCACATCTTCGTGTTATAACCATGCCAGTAATGCAGCACCTTCTCTCTGTCTCTCTCTCTGTCTCTCTGTCTCTCTCTCTCCCCCCCCCCCCCCTCTCTCTCTCTCTCTCTCTCTCTCTCTCGCGCTCTCTCTCTCTCTCCTCTCGCTGAGTCTCTGTGTGTCTCTGTCTATGTGTCTCTTTGTCTCTTTGTCTCTCCCCCCCCCCCCCTCTCTCTCTCTCTCCCTCTCTCTCTTTCCCTCTGTCTCTCTCTGTCTCTGTGTTTTTGCAGGGCATTCAAAGGAGGATTACTGTCACCATAGCGCATGAAACAGGAAATGACATTGAGTGGAAGGAAGTGAAGGAGCTGGTGGTTGGTGAGTACTCAAATACCTAATGAGCTGTTTGGTTGTTACCGTGAGAAGTGCATGATACACAGGCACCTACTGAAGAAGAAAATAATTAAAATAATACAAAATAATACTGGCAACATTCTGTGGTTTTGTTCTCAGTGAACTTGTTTATGCAAACTAAATTGAAATTCTTGACATTTACATTTAGGGCATTTAGCAGATGCTTTTATCCAAAGCGACTTACAAAGAGTACATTTGTCATAAGAAGGTGAAACATTTAATTCCTGCTAATACATTAAGAAAGTCACCAGAACAAGCTTCAAGCATTTCAATTGCTAGATTATACATTGCTAGTATACAACATCTCTGACTACGTGCCAAGTTACAAAGAGCGATCAAAGTGCCAAATTACAAAGAACGATTAAAGTGCCAAGACGTACAACAAATAAGAGCATGAGGGTAGGGTTATGTAGGGTTCAGGTGCACTCTGAACAAGTGGGTCTTGAGTCTCTTCCGGAAGATGTGACTCTGCAGTCCTGACATTGGCAGGGAGCTCGTTCCACCACTGCATTGGCAAAACGGAGAAGAGTTGAGATTTTGCCATCCTACCTTTTCCTTTTTTTTAAATGCCTTTGACCTCTCCTTGATGACCTCTCCCTGATGACCTCTCCTTGATGACCTCTCCTTGCGGCCCTCAGGTCGCATCAGAAACACTCCTGAGGCAGACGAGACCATCATCGACCCCAACATCCTCTCCCTCAACATCCTGTCCTCTGGATACTACTGGCCCAAGCACGACGACAAGTATATGATATGCTGTATACCCTTTATGCATTATACTGTGTCGTTATATTTTTCTATGCTCAATGATTTCTTGTTTATTGTTTGTGCTTTGTCGTCTCTCATTCCCCCAAACCTAATTTGTGTTGCTTGATGAAATTCTATGCTTGGTGCTTTGACCGTGAACAGGGTTATGTTTGCTAGTCAGAGCACTTTTTCATTGCACTTTAGAGTAAGTGCAACTTTGAAACATTAATAAAGCAAGTAGATAGTGAATTCATGCTGAATTCAGCATGAATAAAGCAATAAAGCATTGTTCCTGAATGAATACGTATTAGCAAACAGTTCATAATCAGTTTTAAATGATGAGTTACATGATAAGAAAATGGTGCGTAAAAGCCTAACTTTATAAACCATGATTAATAATTATTAGCTAGATTAATAATTTAAAGCTGATTGTGAATAGCTTAGTAATGATTATTCATGTGCGAACAATGCTTTATAGATCAGGACTCCACTATTCACTACTGCCTTAGTAATGCTTCACAGTGGCAGTTACTCCAAAGTGCTGCCCACCTTTTTTGGTTGCCTCTAATGGTGTGCTGTTGCAGCCTGTATCAGCTAACCACTAACCTTCTCTGCTTGCCCCGCGTGCCCACGGCAGTGTCTCCTTGGGAGTTGACCATAGGTAGTACGCTGACTGTCCTTCTTTCTCTGTCTTGTCTTCTCATCCGCTTTTTGCAAACAAAAATATCTCAAAGCATTTTTTCTCCGCTGCAAGAGGCCTTGACTCTCATGTGCGCGATGATAACCTCACTATTTCTCCCGTCCCTCCTTCGTCCTCCCCCCCGCCCACCCTCCACTCCCCCACCACCACCACCACCCACTCCCCCACCACCACCACCACCACCCACCCACCCACCCTGACCAGGACCTTCTACCGGTTCGAGGCGGCATGGGACAGTTCCATGCACAACTCTCTGCTGCTGAACAGGGTCACGCCCTACGGAGAGAAGATCTACATCACGCTCTCGGCTTATCTGGAGGTAGGAGACCGGCGGCCGCAGGGGGCTTCTACAGTCCAACGGTCTCTCTTTCAACCACAATGTTTGCCTGAGATCTCTCGCTCTCTCTCTGTCTCTCTCTCTCGCTTTCTCTCTCTCTGTCTCGCTCTCTGTTTTCCCCAATTAACGTTCCTTAACTGCATTTGACACTTCCTAAAAAGTCCCATAGTTTTGCCAAGTTTTTATTGACAAATCTCTTGTTGGAAAAGGGAAAATCCCCCTCTCTCTCTCTCTCTCTCTCTCTCTCTCTCTCTCTCTCTCTCTCTCTCTCTCTCTCTCTCGCTCTCTCTCGTTTTTCTCTCACTCAAAATTCAGTATATAAAAACACATGAGCTGTGTCCACCTATAACGACTGGCGGTAATGGTTGTTGACCGTGCGTTTTGGCCTCTGGGCTCCTCGCCTCCCCCAGATGGAGAACTGCACGCAGCCCACGGTGATCACCAAGGACTTCTGCATGGTGTTCTACTCCCGAGACGCCAAGCTGCCCGCCTCGCGCTCCATCCGCAACCTCTTCAGCACGGGCTGCCTCCGGCCGTCAGAGAGGTGCTGACCCGCTTCCCCCCCCTTCAGCCCCACGGACGCCCCGCGTGATCCGCGCCCCCCCCCCGCGCTCATTGATCCCTCTTGTCCTGTTATCTCCTCTCTCGCAGCAACCGCGTCACAGGGGTCTACGAGGTGACCCTCTGCCACGTGGCGGACAACGGAAGTCCAGGTCAGACGCCGTGTTTACGTTCCGTTACCTTTTTGACTGCATGGCGATCGGTGACATTTTACCGCGAATGTTACCGCAAAGGATGTTACGTCACATGATGTTACCTTGGGTTGCATTACGTTTCACTGCATTGCATTGATTCAGGTTTGATATGAATTGATATGACATGGATTTATGTTACGTTAAATTTCATTTTACATTGCGCCGAACGGTTCTGGGCGGGAACAGTATATCAGTTATCTGACCCCGACCTGCTCGCTCGTGTATCTCAATGCATTCACGGCAAACCACTTTTGACGTAAACCCCGCCTGCGCAATGACAACATCGTGTAACAACTCATACAGGACAAAGGCGTCATCAACCCACCCACCCATTTCCATGCAGTCGTCAAGGCAGAGTTAGCTAACTAAGGAAGCTAGCTAACTAAGCTAACTAAGAAATGGTTAGCATCCATCTTGACCAGCCTGTCCCGCCTGCAGGAATGCAGCGGCGGCGGCGGCGCGTGCTGGACACGTCGGTGGCGTATGTCCGCGGCGAGGAGAACCTGGCCGGGTGGAGGCCGCGCAGCGACAGCCTCATCCTGGACCACCAGTGGGAGCTGGAGAAGCTCAGCCTGCTGCAGGAGGTGTGGCACCGTGATATCATGGGATGGCACAGCAAACTGTGTGTGGGCGTGTGTGTGTGTGTGCGTGTGTGTG
>JAXIVH010000007.1:95000-100000 GCA_036785325.1 Urophycis tenuis | reverse complement strand
GCACTATTACCACTATTACCACTATTACCCTATTCATGACATCATCTTATACTGGGTACGGAAAATAGTTGTAAGTAGCCCCTACCCATGTCCATGTAGTAGTACATCCTTAATTAACTAACTACTCCTAGTTATTTCCCTGTAGCCCCCCAACCCCCCCCCCCCCCCCAGTCCAATCCTACCCTAGCCCTCAGATATTTACTGTGTGGTTCATAGAATACCCTTCCCCCAATATTTAATGTACATATTTATCCATCCCTAATGCTAAACAACCTCTGTGTTTCCTCCCCTGAACATCCTGTCCGCCCAGGAAGAGAGTGATAACGTAACACCCTTCTGATATGGTTGTTATCCTAGATAGGCCCCGCCCCCTTGTTGCCCTCGGTGGTCTTAGTGACGTGCGGGGGGGGAGGGGGGGGGACAATAGCATTCCCCCTGCGGTGTGTCCAGTCCATGGTCCCTCTGAAGCCGCGTAGACGTTACCTCAGTGTAGAACACGCCGGGCTCCACTGCACAGTGGGGCCGTTCAGTAGCAGACTACGGTTGTAGATTACACACAGACACAAACACATACGCACACACGCACGCACACACACACACACACACACACGCACACATATACAGACACACACACACACACACATAGAAAGAGAGCCTTTGCAATCAATCAGCGTTTGAATAGTAGAGAGAGATAAATAATTTATTGAGAAAGAGGGCAGGGTTTAAGTTATGTTGAGCTATGATGTATCTACGTTTGCCCAACTGTTCTTTTTATTTCCCCCTTTTTAAACGAGAACAGCGGTTGGGGTGGGCGTACACTCAAGTAATCCCCGGGCCGTGACGGTCGCACCTTGGACCAGTGTCTTGTGTTTACAGTTTTCTGGAGTTGATTTGCGTTTTATGCACTGTAATGTATTAACGGCGGGGCCAGTGGACCCATTTACTTTGTCTTTTTTGCATGGCACTTTATTGTATTGAGTTTATGTCTTCTGTCGTTTACTCGGTTGTTCCTTCAAACCAAAGCACTGCAAACTTTTGATTTGATGTTTGAGATCAGGCGAACATCACGTGAATCCATGTTGTCCGCTATGAGCGGGGGCATCTATCCAGTAATCATGCATTGATGTCTGCAAAGAGACCAGATCGAGGTTCCAAATTAAATCCCCATTTAGCGGCTTCAATCGAAAAAGATGCTAACACTTGGGTGCGCCAAAAGCTAACGGAAGCTAATAGACGAAAATATGTGGGGGATCTGCGAAGGACCGGCATGTTCAGAAGCAGAGAGCTGAATTTATAGCACATTATCTGTGTGCCACACAGTGCCTCCCCTTCTCCACCATCCCATATTTACTTTGTGTCCCAAAAATAACACATTTATCGTTTACCAGCTAATGTGGAGGTTTTCCTATTTGCGATCTTATATTGGTGTGTTGGCGAAGGAGATATTACCCAAGATGCTTTACAGTAGTTTGGTATGGCCTGTAACCACGGATACAGTAGCAGTTATCATGTTGTGTGACTCGTGCACTTAACCCTTCCCCCGACCTTTTTTGCGTTTGTGCCGTAGATACTAGATGTTTTGGACGCCCGGTGCTTGTCTCCTGAACAACCATACAGTATCAGTAGCTTGGTGTGAGCACCTCCATGGCCATGCGTCGATCGCTAGGGTTTTTATTAGGACGTCTGACGTTGTATTCCGAATGTTTATTAGCTTCAAACGAACAATGTACATGATATCGAAAACCCCCCTCATCCACAAAGATTAAAAAAGCCTTTAAATGGTGAGAATTGCTCCATGACTCCACAACTGAGTGGCGGTAGTACAACACAAGGCCCCCGTTTCAGAGGCCAGACGGTGGTCACTTTGCGTGTGTTCTGGGTCTGTCCTGGACGCGTGCGTCTGGAGCAGTCTCGGTCTTGACGCGGACACGTTCTGGATCGGCCAGCGGGGAGGTATGCCTCAGGCCAGCCCCCCTGTGTGTGCATCACAGCCCCCAAAGGGAGACAGGATGTGTGCGACGTGGACCACTGTCGCTAACATGCCGTTGAAAGGAGAATAATTAGGCCCAAGCCTCAACCCAAACTACTTCACAAAGTCTTCACGATTAGAAATAGCGGTTGTGAAATGTATTTGATTCTCCAAGTAAGTCTTGGGTCTTCTTGGTATACTTCTTGTAAAACATGCTTTATTGCTCTGCATATGTTACATGACATATAACAACACCTTAACATCTTAAGTACTACTTAAGTGCTAGACCTTAACTACAGAGGATGTGCTGCACTTTTTTTGTTAGCCATGTGTTGAACATGCTACAGTCGTCCTACTGGAACATTCCCACCGACACAATCCCCCCCGCCCCCGACGTTGTCCAAAATTGTAGCGTTGTTACCTAGCAACAGACACCATCAGCATCTACATCCCTTCATGTCGCCACTGAGCTTCTCACCGTCGGGGAAAAAAAACAAAACACTTCATTTAGGTTCTTCTTCTCTTTGAGGTCGCTCGCTCGAGGGAAAACGAGACGGCGACTTTTTTAACGCGGTTTGTTCGTGCACAGCTATATTCGTCCAGCCATAAATGACGTGACGTTTTTTGTGTTTTGAACGGCTTTCAAAAAAAGAAAAGAAAAAGACTGAACGGCCATTGTGGATCCCAGCATGCGGGTCTGTTTCTCTTGCTGTGCTCTCCTCCCTTTTGCCTCCCCCCCCTCCCCCCCCCCCCCCCCCCCCCCCCCCCCCCTCCATCCGTTTGGAGGCCTTTGCTTGATGCTTGCTGGTGACGCAATCAACCCCCCCCCCCCCATCCACTCCCCCCCGCTCTCCCCATAAAGTGCTGCTTGTAAACTACTGCTCTCTCCACCAATACCTTGTGATGATGACTAACTGGAAAATCCTTCTTCTTGGCTTTGTCTTGCATATGAAACCAAAACTGCTGTGTCAGGTCCTATCACAAACACACACACACACACACATGCACACACACACATGCACACATTATTAGATTATATTATTAACTCTCTCTCTCTACTGTCTCTCTAGCTCTCTCTCTTTCTATTTCCCCATTGATACCCATGATGAGTAAGAACCCAGCCTGTTTAATGTTGCAAATGTCGTCACAATGCTGGATTGTTGAGCTCCAGCTGGACTTTGCACATTTCAGGGTTAGTGCAGAAAGGGAAGGATATCAGAGGGTCTGATGGGAGGGGCAGGTCAGTGGGCCCCTCAGACAGAGAGGCTGGATATCAGAGGGTCTGATGGGAGGGGCAGGTCAGTGGGCCCCTCATAGAGGCTGGCTATCAGAGGGTCTGATGGGAGGGGCAGGTCAGTGGGCCCCTCAGACAGAGAGGCTGGCTATCAGAGTGTCTGATGGGAGGGGCAGGTCAGTGGGCCCCTCATAGAGGCTGGCTATCAGAGTGCCTGATGGGTGGGGCAGGTCAGTGGGCCCTTGGCCCCACAGACCAGAGAGAGAGAGGAGGGATCCTTAGGCTCTGTGCTCATGTTTATGTGTGAGTGTTCAGGAGTGCTCTGCTGGTGTCTTATTCTCATGTTTGTGGACCAGTAATACAAAATTAAATTGTTGGAAAAAAAAAATTAAATCAAGCGAAATAAATATGTGTTCAAAAACTTGCAACATTTCCAAGGTCGTGTGTGTGTGTGTCTTTATTTTATTTAAATGTTTTTTTAATCTGTTCACGGACTAACCCCCTGACTAAAAAGCACACATTTCCTAATTTCTTTTATTTCACATGCAACCATATCTCAACGGATGGCTATGTCGGTCAGTACCGGTTCACCCAATACGCACACTACGCACGTTGTGTAGGGCCCCGCAAACTCATAGGGGCCCCGCCCGTGGGGAACAAAAAAAAAAAAACCCAGTGCATGCATGTGCATCAACAGCATGAGCGGGATGAAGCGGAGTTATCCCTTGGGAGTGAAAAGCTAAAAAAGAAAGTGCATGAAAATGAACAGCGCGAACAGCAGTCAGGTAACTCTCCTCTCCGGGTGGGAGCGTGTGGGAGGGACGGGGTTTGTCCGTGTTTGACCTACATAACAGGGCGGTGAGCCCTGGGTGAACAGCGGACGGTCTCCGTGTGCGTCTTGCTAGCTTCTGTAATGTGTTATATCAATCGCTCTGAGTGTAGTTACAACTGCACTTATACAAATAGGAAAGTAATGGATAAATATTTACTAAGATTGAATTTTGTTTGCTTGGATAGCCCACGGGCACATATAGATGCAGATATATTAGTGAATAAATAAAGCTTGTGAAATATTATGACAATGGTGCTAAATAGGCTAAATAATTATCTAAATCACCTACATTTTAAGTATATGAAGGTAAAACAAGTGCAGTCAATTTGATGGAACTCAATTAATAGTAGCCTGATCTATATTTTACAGGTGCTATGCTTAAGTTCCTAACAAGCAGCACAGAGTCCAGTCAGTCAGCCAGTGGAGGGACAGAACAAGAAAAGACAGGCACAGATGAGCCACCTTCAACCAGCACAGGTCCAGTACAGCCACCGTTGTCAAGTACAGACAGGGGAAGAACAGGCAGCCTCGGCCACTATTCACACGACCACGTGTGCACAGCAAGCATCAGAAGCTAGCTCAGACCCTAAAGCACCAGTCTCTGCTCCACCAAATGATCCAGCAGACTGGCCTCCAGTCTTAATGGACTGTATGCGAACTGAGTTACTGCGCAGAGGTCCATTCAAGCCAGGAGTGGATTTTTCTTACCCCAAAGACAAGTCCAGAAGAGGTGTCCATCCAGATTTTGTCTGTATTTATTTTGAATTAGACTAACAGGTGGTGACACTGGTGCGATATGTTTAAAGGGGGGATGAGTGGAAGCACTGGGTGTCAGGTGTGTTCAGTTAAGAGGGCCCCTTAGCAGAATTTTGCCTATAGGGCCCCATGGAGGTCTGAACCGGCTCTGATGTCGGTGCATCATTTGAATGCCTACTGCTGTTTACGCCGACATTTTTGTAGTCCAT
>JAXIVH010000007.1:87500-90000 GCA_036785325.1 Urophycis tenuis | reverse complement strand
GCAGCAGATCGAGAAGGTGTCCCTCCAGAAGCGCTGCCAGGCCTTCGAGCTGGAGCTCACCCGGCTGACCGAGGAGCTCCGCGCCGTCCTGCCGGACCCCCTGGTCAACATCTCCCTGGACCAGGAGGCGCTGAAGCGGCCGGAGCAGGACGGGACCAGGACGCTGCTGCCGGCGTGGTGCGGCCGTGTGTCGGAGATCGTCAGGAACATGTCGCTGCTGCTGTCTCACCTGACCGGCGGCCGGGACGCAGGGGAGAGGGGCGCGGCCGAGCTGGAGCCGCAGGGGGTCCGGGACGGCCGCTCGGCCCCAGAGCTCCTCGGGGGGGACGTCGTACACGGGGGTGAGCGGGGGGCGCAGGTGGAGGCCCCCGCCGGGTGCAGGATTCCGCACGTGGGGATGGCGTCGGCCTTCGGCCATCGCCTGGAGGCCAACGGCCAAAGCAGGGCGCGCAGGGAGAGGGCGGAGCGGGAGATCCAGCAGTCCGGGGTGTCGGTCCGAGTCCTGCGGTCGAACTTCGAGGGCAAGCTCGGAGGGATCTACCCCTTCGCCGGGTTCGTCAGCGACGCGGGCGGGCGGGGGGCGGATGGAGCGACCCTAAAGGCCCGGACCGACGTGAACAGCCGGCACAGCGACAGCAGCAGCTCGGTCGGGGAGCGCGGCGCAGTCACGCCCGTCCTGGAGACCGTCAGCCTGAGGAAAGAGCGCATCGTGGTGCTGTTCCTCAGCCACTGGAAGAAATCGGCGTACGCCATCGCCGTGCGGGCGGCGCGGCAGAGGCAGGAGGCGGGGCCGGAGGGCGACGGCGGCCCGGAGCCCCGGCAGGGCGTCACCATGCTGCGGTTCTGCTGCCAGAGGACGGCCGTGGACAGGATGCTGCGCTCCTGGAGGAGCGCGAAAGCGGAGCGGCCGGGGCGGGCGGTCCCGGCGGCGGCGGCGGTCCCGGCGGTGCGCCAGGTGACCTACTCCCCCGAGCAGTTCCTGCGGGCGTCGGACGGCGTGGTGGCGGCGACCCACGACAGCCTGACTCTCGACCTCTTCATGCTGGGGTACTTCCGCATCCTGGAGCAGGAGCTGCCGCCCGAGGAGCGGAAGATGAGGCACCTGCTGTGCTTCGAGGTGTTCGACCACCTGGGGGGCTTCCCCTGGGAGACGGTGCGTGACTTCCACAAGGCCGTGCTGCGGGACATCCAGGCCGGGCGCCGCCGCTGGGCCGACGGCTTCGAGGACGTCAAGGTGCGCTTCTTCGGCGAAACCCCGCCCCTCCGCGGGGACCCCGCCCACCCGGCGCCCGCCGCCGCCACCGCCGCTGTCACCACCGCCCGCACGGACGCCGTGGAGGAGCGGTGTGGCGAGGCGGAGTTCTCCTGCTTCAGCAACGAAGACATCTGTAAGTACATCGACCGCAGCTTCGCCTTCTGGAAGGAGAAGGAGGCGGAGCTCTTTGATTTCGCACCCTAGTTCACCGTGTGCCTCACTCTGGAGTTGTTTAGATTTCTTACCTTTTTTTTTTGGAAGTGATGATATATTCAGGGGATTGATGGTTGTGTTGAGTTGTGGCTGCACAGCGCACTTGTATTGTATAATATGATTTAGATCGGATTAAAATCATTTGAATCCACAAGTGTCTATTATCTTGCCATGGCTCGTTGGGGATATTTAATTTGACGTTCTACATGTATAAGTATGTTCATGAGTAATATGCTCTGTGATTGTTGTCACTGGTGTCCCTCAGTTAGGTACTGCTGGTATGGTAACAATACTAAGCTCACCAATGTTAGTAATTAGATTAATTAGATTAATTACACTGCCCCTTTCAGTCAATGTATATGCAAACACATTAATGACAATTTCTGCTCAGTGATCAATGTTTCACCACAGTTATTACTTTACCATTGGCTTCACCCTCTCCTTGCAAGAGGTGGCGTACATTGCCACCTAGCGGACACTTTCAACATTACAAGACAATGTCCACACGAAAACATGAGTTAAAAGATGGTTCTGTATCTATCCTCGGGTTGCTTGTGAGGTACTTCGGGTGTCAGTACTTCACTTCACTTCTTGGGTGAGACATACTTTATCCCGACTGAAGGTAAGTATAGCTCCTTAAACCATCATTGAATCAGTTAATCAAAGGTTTAGATCATTCTGATCATTCTGATCAATATTTTACAAGATATATAATATATGTATATGAGTACAGACAATATCATAGGAGCTTGTGGCTTGCCAAGCAGGTGGCAGGCCTTCAAGAGATTCGGAAGAAGATTCAAGTCCTTTATTGTCAGATGTGCAGCATCACTTACAGTCATATCTGTAGGCCTACACTGAAATGTATTGGACGTTCCAACATGGGAGGGAAAATTAAAAAAAACTGCTGCCCTGATCCTGGTCCTCAGGTCTCCGGGCTCGTTCAGTCTGGGCACGGTGCCCATCCAGCCCTCTGCTGCGTCATAGCTGTGGACACAAGCCCGAAAAATCAGCACTTTATCCTGGTAAGTA
>JAXIVH010000007.1:82500-85000 GCA_036785325.1 Urophycis tenuis | reverse complement strand
GCTGAATTATAGAGGTACGCTCCTTGCACTCGCAGAACACGAAATGTTCAAATTGGTACGGTGTTCGATTTAATTGCACGTTTATTCTTTGTGATGTTGTAAACATAAGTGACTGTATAAATTAATTGTGACACTTCCACAAAGGGCTGGCACGCCATTACGCACTTACACTATTAAGTGTGCACACAGGTATTCTTGAAATAAATCAGAAATCGAAATAAATAAAATTAATCTTCTATGATTCGCTATGACAACATTTGTTTATTTTTTTACACGAAAAAACCCCAGAACACCCACTAAGCATAAGTGCTTAAAGTGTTCCGCTTCTCTGTCTGCGTGCCGGACACTCTGCTGCTGCTCAGACTCTGTGTGGGCACCAGTGTGTGGAGAGGACTGTAGAGGGTATGTCTCACGCTGTCACACTTCACAGCGAACCCACCGCACCAATCACAGGTATAGGGCCTCTGTTGGCCTCCACCAGGGGCCTCCTCTATTAACTGCTCTGTCACACGGTTAGGGTGAGGGTTGGGGTTGTAGGGTGAAACTGTTTTGTAATCTCGGATCCAGCGATGGCCATGATGTTGCAGCGGACCCTCTGTGGGGGGAGACGGCACAGAGCCTGGGCCGGAGACCATAAACCACAATGGGTGGAGTTACGCCTTGTCTCAGGTGAGTAATTCTGAGTAATTCTTATGAGTAATTCAAATGAGTAATTCTTAGGTGGGTGAAGCGAGGGGTGAGTGGGGGCAGGGGGCTTGGAGGTGGTGGTGGTGAGGGGGCAGAAATGTATGTATTGGTGATTATGGAGCCTCCGGGTTCGTGATGAGGTGTATGAAGTGAACTATGGCGATAGTATTTGGGTCAGCGAATAAGTGAATGAGGACAGTCATGGTGATAGGGTTAGGGTCAACGAATAAGTGAATGAGGAGAGCCGTGGTGATAGGGTTAGGGTCAGTGAATAAATGAATGAGGAGAGCCATTGTGTTAGGGTTAGGGTCAGTGAATAAGTGAATGAGGAGAATCATGGTGATAGGGTAAGGGTTAGTGAATCAGTGAATGAAGAGATTTTGTTGTAATAGGGTTAGGGTTAGTGAATCAGTGAATGAAGATATTTGTTGTAATAGGGTTAGGGTTGGTGAATAAGTGAATTAAGAGATTCACGGTGACAATGGGGGCAGATTAGCGTGTGGGTAAAAGAGAATTAATCATTGTCACTGAAAATATTCATCTTTGTATCCGTCTTCAGTCACTCCTCACTCCATTGCACTTAATCACTCCCAACCCTCCCCCACCCCCCTCCCCCACAGAGCTATCCCTCGGGAGAGCAAAGATTTTGGAGTCAGGCTGGAGCTGATGTTCTTTGATTTGCCAGGTAAAACTCCCACAAGCCACAGTGATGAAACTCAAGTGCTACGTCTGCCACTGACGTGATCCGCTTTGTAACACACAGCATTTATTTTAGTCCACCAAGTAGACTCGCTGTGAAAAGGATTACAGAGTGTTGCTGCTGAAGGTTGTCCCAGTGTGCTGGAATATCTAAGCGTTCTCGTCTCACAAAAAAAAAAAAACACATTCACAAAAAAAAAAAAGGACTAAAAATCCATTCATTGTTTTTTTTTTTTCCCCGGCGCTGTCAAAAGGCTGACTTCCTGCTCTGTCTTTGTTTGGCTTCCTGTGTGACTCTTCTTGTGGAGGGAGGCCCGTGAAGATCACCTGCAGCCTGTACCACATGACATCCCTGCGATGTGAGTGCCTCCCATTGATGTGGACATTTTAACCAGCCTCCAGGCCCGTCGTAGTGCTGCCGAGCTGTGATTGTGTGTTTATTGTATTTTTTGTTATTTCAGTAGGTCCTTCAGCGCGCACATGGGCCGTAAAGCTCTGGGGTCGATACTGCTGCTTGCGGCTCAAAGATCGATCCAGGACAGCCTCACTGAACTCCCCGGCCAGGTGGAAGAACCCCATCAATGACATGGAATAGTAGGCTCATTAAATGTATACTCATTATATGAGTAAAATGTATACTCATTTTATGAGAATATTATTTCAAGTGAGAAAAATAAACTTAAATGTACTTAAAAGCAGCTGTTGGTTAATGTTTGTGTAGGTGTATTGGCCTATAAAGATCTGCTGCTTTTGAAATAATGAAGTGCACTCCTCAGAGTTCACAACGAGTGTGTGTGTGTGTGATTTAAAGATAAGATAAGATATGATAAGATGTAAGCCTATTCACCCTGAAGGAAATTGTAATGGCAACTGTTAAAGTTAAAAAAAATAAAAAAATAAATAAAAAGGTAATTCAAGGGGAAAGGCACATAAGCGAATTCATAATAGGCCTACAAATCTAACTGAAACTAGAATGAGTATGTTAGTTAAAATAGCAATAGGCCTACTAGGAAAATAGCGCATAGGCCTGCTACAAAACAAAACAAAACGAACGAAAATCTATTGTTTTAAAGTAACCAAAATAAACACGCTATTCGACTAACAAGTCGAGTCA
>JAXIVH010000007.1:72500-77500 GCA_036785325.1 Urophycis tenuis | reverse complement strand
AGAGAGAGAGAGAGAGAGAGAGAGAGAGAGAGAGAGGGAAGAGAGGGAGCGAGCGAGAGAGAGAGAGAGAGAGAGAGAGAGAGAGAGAGAGAGGTGGTGGTGGTGGTGGTGGTGGTGGGGGGGGGGGGGGGGGGATGGGGTGGAGATACATTTAATCTCATAGTTGCTTCTGGCACCAATACTAAGAAGTAGCCCAACAAGCCATTATCTATCTCGCTCTGAACAACAGAGCATTTCTACTGAGTCAGGGTGGCACAATCAGCCCCTGAGTGGCGGCTGCCAGGACGCTAATAGCACCATCTAGTGGTGCACGTCAGAGGTGCGTGCTGGTCTGGAGCTGAGACTCGTGTTTTCACAGCGATGGGATTGGATACAGCCTGTGACTTACATTTGGACTTACCACGGTAATGACGATGAACACTTGAAAAATCATTGCGGTAATTTATTCATAATTGTGTCTGATTATGTCATCTGCAATATCTACAGCAAACAGTCACTATTTACTCTGACTCCAGATGAAAATCTTGTAGGCCTACCAATAAACAGGCTGCGATACAAATATTCATCCATATTTATAAATTTACGTACTGAATACATTACTCATATGGAACTTCATGTGACACCTGACATCATAAAGTACTTTGGGACTCTGACATGAATTATTCATGTGTTGTAATGTGATAATATGGAGTCTAGCTATGGTCTTCATAGAATGTGTAACCTAACATTTCACCACGCTTCTGTGACATCGTCTTCTGATGTTCTGATACAAACCATATTACCAAGACAATTTGGTAAATAGAAACACTATGTTATTTTGATGTTGTTGTATAAAGGAAATATATGTGCATCCAGGTCTTATGACCTGAGCTATTGGTCTGTGATTTCCTTAACTCTTTTGTTTTCCAGTGATTGACATCAAGCTGGACAAACCAGCGGAGCCGACTGTCCCAGAGGGCGGGTGCTCATGTTAATGCAGAGCTGCTGACGCACAGCTCACCCTCACACCATAGGCTTGTTGTGTTGCTTACTACTGGTTAGCTTCCAGTCAAATTCTCTAATTGGATATGGGATCTGGGCCTTGTGTCTGATTGGAAAAAAAATCTCACTTTATCTTTCAGTCTTTGTTCAGTTGTAAAATATTGTATACTTTGTCAATATGTAAGTGCTGGAAAGAAAATAGGGGAAAGATTCATTGAACAAAAAACAAAAACAAACAAAGAAGAGTTTTGGCTGATGAAAAGGGATACAAATAGGAGTTCTTTTCGCCATTATGTTTTGTATTTTTTTATATATAAAAAAGGTAAAGCACCAAAAATGATGCCTCACCATAAAAGGAGAAATATTTGGGTTCAGCCATTTTTCCAAGATGGCCGACGACCACGTCTGAATGTCTGCAGCACGCATGCACACCGATCTGACCTATGACCTTTCCACCTCTAGAGTATCTCTCTCTCTTTCTCTCTCTTTCTCTCCCTCTCTCTCCCTCTCTCTCTCTCTCTCTCTACCCCGATCTGATCTGTGGCCATCCCACCAGAGTCAGTCTTTCTCTCTCTATGCTGGAAGGAGGGTTGGCAGAATGTAACAGAATGTTCCGGAGCCTTCGGAGGCAACCCCCCCCCCCCCCCCCCCCCCCCCCCCCCTCCTCCCCCCTCTCAGCCCCCTCCCAACAAGATTCCAATTACAGTTAGTTTCACCGAACAGTAGCAGTGAAGATATAGTGACACTATATATATATATATATACAGTATATATATATATATACTGTATATATGGGTTTAACTTTTATACGACAAACTAGTCTGTGGTCAAAGAAGAAGAAGATGAAGAAGAAGAAGAAGAAGCTGAAGAAAAATAAAATAATCTAAAAAAAAAAAAAAACGTTGACAAAAAAAAGATGACTTAATATCACACTCTTCTTTCTGTTTCCCACCACCCCCACATCAACCCCCAGTCCATCCACGAAGCCCCCGCCCGTCACACCACTACATTCCCGTAACACATTACTGAAGATCCACTGTAATGCACTGCACTGTATATAATAATGTAATATGTATGTTGTGAACGTCCCTCTGTAGAAGTGGTCCTTGTTCACCAGTATGAATAATGTAATAATGTTTAATGATTAATAAATGACAGATTAAAGGGCTTCACTCTCCTAACCATCTACACTAAGTGGGACCAGAATGGTCGATTATTTGAGTGCTAATCCTTTTTTCTTTTTTTTTTCTTCATCCTACTTATGTTGTTGCGAAGCTTACCTAGACATTATTTTACGCCATATATCGAATATGAATATGGTTGATTCCCAGGTGGAAGTGGAAGTGTTGAAGGATGCCATTAAAGGTTTGCAAACAAGTCAGATTTGTTTGCAGATTCAGACAGCAGGCTAAACACATCCCATAATATCAGGTCTGTCCAATGTGACCCATGTGCTGGTTAACTGGCTGGGGTTCACCTTCTTTCTCCAGCCGTGCCCTGACATAGCTGAGTGGTACCTGTACCTGTAATTAATGTAATTATTAGCTACACCTGTGTTGATTCAGAGAAGAGATAATTGCCTCCCTGCCTCCAGGGAGGCAATTATATTTTGTGGCTAAAACCATTTAGAACAAGTGGTACAAACTATAACCAAGATATAATTAAATTAAGACCCAGAATTAAAAAAGGACGCTAGTGTGGCTAATTTATTGTAAGATGTAAATTAAATTTACTAATTTAATTTACATCTTACACCACAGTTCCTGTCTGGGAGTACTCAAGTACATTTTGAGTTAGAACTTTTAATTAAAATACTAATAAATAATAAATACTTGATTTATTATGTGTTATGACTGAAAGATTATAATTCTTTAATTCTACTAAAAACCAATATCCTAATTTACTCACTTTACTCTAAATCCATACAAATGATCTGCAAAGTGATTTCTTCAGTGTGCTATGCGTTCATACACTCATGGGCAGCAGTTGACAAGGCTAACCTTGAGAGCACATGAGGCAGGTAAACCTGAGTGGAGTTTTGGGGAAGTTGGCATGGAAAGCACCTCTTTAAGGAAGACCTTGGTGGCTATTCTGGGTCCACAATGAGCTGAGGAGTATTCTGTCAGGACTGGTATTCCCCCATACAGACAGACCTCCCTACAGAGAAACACACTCACTTGATGCCATTAGCAGGAATATTCTCATAACAAATGTTCCTTTTATTCCAATAGTGATTTTAATGAAATGTAACTGAGCTGGTTTGTTTGTGTGCTGGGATGTGTGTGTGTGTCTTGAGGTGTGTGTGTATGTTTGTGTGTGTTGGGGTGTGTGTGTGTGTGTGTGTGTGTGTGCGTGTCTTTGTGTGTGGATTTATAAAAAAAAAAACACTTGATCGCATGAAACTGATCAAGTTATCTTATTAAATATCAAGATAGATGCAAACTATTTCAGATGTCTATTTCATGTCCATAAAACACCACCTTCGTTCAGAAAAAAAAGACACACCTCCTCAAAGGAAACATGAAGACATCTAAAATCCTCCCTGTCACACCCTCACACATTCAGCCTTTAAAAGCACGTCGGACCCATCCAAACCGAGAGCCCGTTTCTCTAACTGGGCGTTACGTGACATGGAGAGCCTTAAAGGAACATGTCCGCCGTTCGGGTTGCATGGCCACCGGGACGTTCAGCGACAGCATCGGAGTAACGTGTCCAGGGTTCGGAGCCAGGGGGCCGCGGACCTCCGGGCTCGGCTGAGGGAGCTGCGCACCGACATAGCCATGGCCGTGGACGACCCCTTCCCCCTGGTGCACGGCCTGGCCGACAGGGACGTCATCACGGAGCAGCTGCTCGAGGTAAGACGGTAAAGGCCCGTCCATCCATCACACACACAGCCCTAGCAGCAGAGGCCACGGTGACCTTTTGGTGGCGTGACGTAATTTATTCATTCATTGGACGTAATGTGATCATGCTATCATGCATTCTGACCGTAATAATAAAAACATCCAATCTGAAAAGATGTCACGGGTGTGATGTATTACCCACCCATGCTCACGTTTACGTGAGTGTATTGTCAAGGTCATTCTTTGATGGCATATCATACAAACAAATACGGTTTGTGAACACCATTATGGGAAGCATCTAAATACTTGCCAAAGAAAAAAAAAAAAAAGCGTGTCACAAAAAGGGTGACACTGCTGTGTCCCCAACTCCTAACGAAAGCAGTGGCCGGCTAAAATTAGAGCGGCCCGACAGGATTTTGTGAATGCATTATCATGAATAATGTTGACCGAATAAGAGGACTCTCTGTCCGCGTCTCCCAGGACACTGTGGAGAGACAGGGGAGGGAGGGGGTGCACAGAGCCATGTACTCCCTGGTGTCCTGGGTGCTGTGTCAGAGGCGATCCACACTCCGGGCCTTCTGGAGCAGTCTGACCAAGGACTACAACATGGACAGCTACCCAAAGCTACACACGCTGCTCGCCACAGAGCCTGCACGTATGTGAAGGTGGTGGTCTGGTGATGCTTGGCCTGCAGTGGGCTCACACTGGTTCTGAGGCCACAACCGCTCAGTGGGAAGCAGTAGCCCTTGTATAGATATCTGATTCTGAGTCTAACACAATGTAATGTAACATTGTGAAATGTAATAGCACATCATGTAATACATCCTATCATATCTCGTATGTCACGTCATATCATATGATTTCCTGTCATATCATCAGCTATCTATATCCTCTCACATGGTGTCACATTCATGACAGGGGTAAATGTGGGAAAATACAGATGTGTGGAAGGGTCTACGGAAACCTCCAGGGAACATCACCACGGAGAGAGGAACTGGGAACCAAAACAGACGACCTCCAGCGCGCAGTGTTTACAGCAGACCTCTGAGAAAAGGAAAGGTTGTAACTTTTATTACATATTTATTTCATTGCCGGGTCTGTTATTATTATTATCTTTATTTTTTTTATTAGTAGTATATTTGTTAGAATGCATGCTTTTTATTATTAAAACAAATA
>JAXIVH010000007.1:65000-67500 GCA_036785325.1 Urophycis tenuis | reverse complement strand
TTCAGAAGTTATTTTCTCTTTTCTATGTTTTGACTCAACATTA
This sequence comes from Urophycis tenuis, assembly GCA_036785325.1. Lineage (NCBI taxonomy): Eukaryota > Metazoa > Chordata > Actinopteri > Gadiformes > Phycidae > Urophycis > Urophycis tenuis. Next base: position 67,457 of record JAXIVH010000007.1, on the reverse strand, counting down.
CCTTGTTGAAGTATGAGTGTTTTTTCATTATGTTTGGCTTCAGTTTTGGTGTGTGGAGTTATGGCGCATCAATTGTCGATTGTGGGTGACTTGTTGATCAAACAATGAATGAAGCTGATCTACGGTAGGTTTAGTTTTAATGCACTTGCTTAAATGACGAATGGGCTGTTCTTCCCTGTCCATATTATATATGTTTATAGTAAAGCTTTTGGTGAAAGCCTGTAACTTTCTCGTCAAAATCACTCTGGATTCAAATCTGAATTGTGAAGTGAAGTCTTGACAGCACTTGATTTACAAAACACAGACAGAGTTTGTCTAGACACTTCTCTGAACCATGTATCATTACTCTCATCCCCCTTTTCTTTCAATCTATCATTCACCTCCTCCTGGTGAGCTAACCTTGCTGGCTAGATTTTGCAATATCTCCCTCCCTTGTCTCCTTCCCCCTCTCCTCCTCCTCTTCCTCACTCCTCCTCCTCATCTTCCCCCTCCACCTCCTCTCACTGCGCCTGCTGTTTCTTCTCTCCTCTTCTTCCTCCTCCTCTTCCTCACCCTTGTACTCCTCCTCCTCCTCCTCCTCCCCCTACTCCTCTTGTGGAGGACGTGACCCTGCCCTGACCAAATAAGGTCCTGGCTGTGATAGGTATGGGTGCTGAGATCTCCTATGAGGTCAGGCTCTGGTTCATCGCTTCTACATTGAACCTCTTCCCATCTATCACTGGAATATATATATATATGGATACAGACATTAAGGTTAGGATTATCCTAGATAAAGACAAGGAAAATCTGTTTATCCAGATTTGTGCTCTCACTCCCTGAGGATTCCGACAGGCCGCGATAAGTAAGAAAGATAAGGATACAAAACACATTCATAAAACGACATAGAAATATGCGCATCAATATGCATACATACATATACACTGGCACATCAACGCCCCCCCCCCCCCCACCCGCCAAAAGAAAAAAAAAGCACGATGTGCAACCCCCATTATGCATTGCCTGTGCATTGACATGCTTCATCATTATTCTCAGGCTCTTGTTTTCATTATTTCAATCTGGGAAAGAATGTACATCCACACAATGCACCAGATGGTTTGAGTTTGATAAGGTATGCATATGAGACACACACGAAAAAAAATCGCCTCAATTTAACAGGAATTCCTTGAAGACTATCACTTAGATGTGGAATGTTGTTTTTGTCAGGGGATTCTGGAGTTTTAGCATAACTGCAGCAGGATGGACTTCTGCCAGGCAGCCAGAGCATTTCTTTTCTCCCTCGATCCCTTTGGTTGCCATGGTTTCCGACAGCTCCACACCACAAACAAAGAGATGAATGGGAATTGATCTCCTTTGCATTGTGCAATGTGCACATATGTGTAATATGTGTCCCTCTGTCTATTTGTTGTTTGCAGACTTAAACGCTAACAAGTGTTACTGCCAAAATGAGAGTCTGGTAAATGTTGTGTTGATTTGGGTTAAGAAATTGAAATAAAAAAAAGTACATTTCCGCTACATCATAATCGCCCCTCTTTGACATGCCAATAAAGGTCAACAGTGCATTGCATCATTACGAAACCACATGCCAGTACATCAACAATGCCAGTACAACCTCACATTGGTTGAGGACATAACAGTACAAAACAGTTTGTTTTGTAGGCAAAAGTAGTTTGACCATGTCATGCCTTGTACAAGCTTCTGAGTCGTATATCTTTGTTTGTCTTACATGCAGTTCTAGATAAGTGATGACTCCATCCCACAGGTCAGCAAAAGCATTGACTGAAATGTGTATGAATCACACATTCCTCTGCTAACACAGAGATGTATGGTATCATATCTCAAACGCACAGTGCACACCTTGGTAAACTTTGCAGCTGTCCCCGATGGAAACTAAAGCAAAACACTTCTGGCCTCAAGGGGGCCCTCTATGGACGCTCAGTGATTGATATTTCATTAACATTTCTTCTGCTGTGAGTAAGCAGGATTAAAAAGAAAAAAAAAACACAAACACAATTATTTATACACACTCAGAATGTTAAGCCCTAAATGACACACACACGCACACACACACACACACACACACACACACACACACACACACACACACACACACACACACACACACACACACACACACACAAACACACACAGACACACACACGCAGACACTCACACACACACACACAGATACAATCACACACACGCATACACACACACACACACACACACACACACACACACACACACACACACACACACACACACACACACACACACACACACACACATACACACAAACATACTCACACAAACACAAACACACCCACACACACACACACACACACACACATACACACACCCACACACCCACATACACACACACACACACACACACACACACATGCGCAGACAAAGGATCGATGTGTTGCAACACATCCAGTGTTGTTCACAGCATTGGAA
>JAXIVH010000007.1:0-52500 GCA_036785325.1 Urophycis tenuis | reverse complement strand
CTGCCTCCAGAACACCACAGAGAGCTCCCCCCCCCCCCCATTCACACACCTCCCCAAGAGGAACGCCAGACACCCCTCACACCGGCATGACGTCCACAGAGGAGCCGTCCGGCACGGTCCTGCACCGGCTCATCCAGGAGCAGCTCCGCTACGGCAACCCCACCGACACGCGCACCTTACTGGCCATCCAGCAGCAGGCTCTGCGGGGGGGCAGCGGGCCCGGCAGCGCGGGCGGGGGCGACGCGGCCCGGAGCCCCCGCTCCTCCCTGGAGAGCCTGACCCAGGAGGACGTCCAGTACCCCCAGCTCTCCGCCCGCCAGGAGCCCCAGGGCCAGGAGCACCAGGGCGACTACCAGCACTCGGAGAGCGGCTACCAGCTCTACCAGCTGCACGGCGAGGAGCTGCACGGCGAGGAGCTGCCCACCTACGAGCAGGCCAAGGCCCACTCCCAGTACCTGGCCTCGCACCACTGGGCGCCGCCGGCCGCCAAGGCGCCGCCGGCGGGCCCCCTCAAGGAGCTCCGCGAGGGGGCCTACCCCCAGGAGGGGGTCTTCCACGCCGAGGCCGACGCGGCGGAGCTGAGGCGGGGGCACGCGCGCTCGCTGAGCGAGCGCCGCATGCAGATGACGCTGGAGCGGAGCCACGCCGACGCCAAAGCGGACGCCATGAAGAGCTCCTCCCACAGCTACCCGGAGCTGTTTTACTACCACCCGCAGGCCCCCCAGCAGAGCGCCGACAAGCGCAGCCCGCCCCCTGAGTACTCTGCCCCCGCCCAGGCCCCAGGATTTGTACCTCTGGAGCAAGAGCCGATGCACAGGTACACAGAGGATACCGTGTGTGTGTGTGTGTGTGCCTGTGTGCGTGTGTGCATGCGTATGCGTGTGTGTGCGTGCGTGTGTGTGTGCGTGCCATACATTTTTTTTTTCAACCACCACCCATGAATGGAGACGTGGCGTCACGTCCTGCATTTCAGTGTGGATCTGGGCGTGTGCGGACCGTGCTTGTCTCCAGGATGGTGTCATTGTGTCTCGCAGCGCGTAAACAAGGCTCTTGGTTACCGCCGCCGTGAATCACGGCCCGGGGCCCGGCGACGGCCCTGGCCTCGCACGCCTCCCTCAGGAAGGGAGCGCCTGCAGCACGCCGGAGTGCGGTGTGCAGCAGCGCGGGCGGTGTAGATGGAGGTGTAGATGGAGGTGTAGACATGGACGCGCACATCGTCTTCAGTAGACCCCGTGCTGTGTTTTTCCACCAGGGCAGGTTTCTCTTGCTGTGGGACGATGCTTTCAATGTTAGTTTTTGTGTGTGTGTGTGTGTGTGTTGGGTGTGGGGTGTGTGTGTGTGTGTGTGTGTGTGTGTGGGGGGGGGGGTGTCCCTCCTCAAGGTGTTGACATTCTTCAGTCAGAGGAGTCAGCTTGTCTGCCCTGCGGACGGTCTAAAATAGGGGATGGCTGGGTGTTCATGTGATATTTCAGATGCCTCGCTCCAATACATTCCTTTCTCACATCCTTGCTACTCGGTATAGCAAGCCGGGTGGGGTGGGGTGGTGGGGGGGGGGTTATGATTAATATAGGCCCAGATAACCACTGTTGTTAATGCCTTTCTATTTTCACCCCCTGCGGGTGACGTGAGGTATCAGATAGGCCGGTCTTTGACCGCACGTCATTTAATATGATATGTTTTGCTATACAAAACTAAATATATCTTAAACGTGTTGCCACCTCCTTATGCTAACCATTGCGCCCCGTCAACTCGTCTTCGTGTAGGTATGGCCAGCCCTGTCCGCCGGCCGACATGTCGTGCTACAACACTCTGCCCCCTGCTGGGCTGGAGGAGCCCAGCCAGGTGGAGCTTCTGCTGATGGAGAACGAGAGGCTGAGGCAGGAGCTGGAGGGCCACCGCGAGAAGGCCGGCCGAATCCACAAGGTGAGAGGGCCTGTCACGTCGACCAACCGGAGCGTCTGTGCGCCCCGCACGTCGTGAGACGTTTTTGCACACAAAGTCGAAGTCGTTTTTTTCGGAAACGTCGTCGACGGTTCCGTGGTTCCGCAGAGCGATGACCCGCGTTTGATTGCAGCGTCGGGAGCGCTCGGCGCGTGTTTATGTTGTTCTGGAAACCTTTACCCCCTGGGACTTTTTGGTGACACAGTGAAAGTCTCTGGCAGCAGGCTTAGATGGAAAAACAAAACAACAAACCCAACCCAGCATCAAGTACTTTCCAGTTGAATCACACTGGTCGCAGTGTTGTCACACCAAACAACGTGACCTCACCGTATTTACGCCTCGGTCAGTGGCAGGCGGCAGCATACCGCTTCCTAGCCATTGTCACCTGTCTAGGAGGAAACAGGAGCCTAGCAGGCAGTTGTCAGCCAGACATCTGACCCCGGGCACACTCCCTCATCTGCCCTGGAGAAATGCACTCCAGCAGCTGCTCACTTCCCCACCACAAGACTCACAAACGTACCCCCTCCCCCCCCCCCCCCCCCCCCCCCCCCCTCTCCACCTCCGCCTCTTGTAAGACAAGAGAGACCTGGAGATAGTGTGTGTGTGTGTTTTTTCCGAACGCATGACTTTTGTTTTGGTGTTCTTACAGTACGCTTTGGGGAGGGGGGGGGGGGCGGGGAGCGAAAGAGAGACCGCTTCATAAAAGTTGAATGCTCTGCACCAGTCTTTGCCCTTTCACCCCTTCCCTCGTTTGTTGACTTATTAATTGTTTTACAATGCCTCATTTGAATTCCTGGTAGTCAGATTCTTCTGCTAACGTGACACACGCACACACGCACGCACACACACACGCACACACACACACACACACGCACGCACGCACGCACACACATGCACACACGCGCGCACACACACACGCACACACGCAAACACACACACATGCACACACGCACACACACACACACACACACACACACACACACACACACACACACACGCACGCACGCACGCACACACACACACACATGCACACTCTCACTGGGATTGTTCTCATTGTTCCCTGGGTGAACAAACGGGCCCGAGCGAGGCCAGCCCCTCTCAAGCGTTGACGATCACAACAGAGCAGGGCTCACAGGGCTCATTTCAACACACCACAGCAGCAGCAGCACACTTGACATGGACTGCAACCCGAGTCCAATACGGTTACATCACCCCAAAAACCTGTGGCCTTGACTCAGCCCTTAAGAATGATAATTGCCACAGTTGGAAAGTTTTTCTTCTCTTCTCTCTCGCTCTCTCTCTCTCTCTCTCTCTCTCTCTCTCTCTCTCTCTCTCTCTGCCTCTCTCTCTCTCTGCCTCTCTCTCTCTCTCTCTCTCTCTCTCTCTCTCTCTCTCTCTCTCTCTCTCTCTCTCTCTCTCTCTCTCTCTCTCTCCCTCTCTCTCTCCCTCTCTCTCTCCCTCTCTCTCTCTCGCCGGGGCCACAGCCCTGGGTAAACATGCCTGTGTGACTGCTGTAATGGTGGGCGTAGCTGAAGCTGTTTCCACAAACCCAGGCACAGGCATGCACACCTTGTCCCGCACTGGCACCCTTCCCGAAAAGGAGCAAGAGCGGTCTTTGTGCGCCCTATGCGCCCTGTGCGTGTGTGTGTGTGTGTGTGTGTGCGTGTGTTTTTGTGTGTGTGTTGGTGTGTGTGTGTGTGTGTGTGTGTGTGTGTGTGTGTGTGTGTGTGTGTGTGTACGTGCACGCTTGCACCTGGAACGAGGCCTGTTGGCCCTCAGGAATGCAGATAGAGATCAGAGCTGGCTAGGAGTGGTGCGGGCTGAAATTCCACAGTCATGATTATAAAAATATATATTACAATTCTGTGTCATTATGTGTGGGGCAACGTTTTCTTTCTTGCCGAGACTTTGTGAGACTCTGTGAGAGTGTTAATCCTCTGGGTTATATTGTATCAAAGTAAACGTCCTCGGTGGTCTGACATGCATGGTAAACATGCCACCGTTGCTTCGCGCGCTCCAAAAAAACGTGTGAAAAACAAAAAGTGAGAATGTGCCAAATGTTTGTAAAACATATTTTTCAAATTCATGAAGCACAATTTGTTTTTGCTTCCATTATTGTGTATTAAAAAACAAAAAAAACAAAAAAAAGTATATATATATATATATTTGTATTTTTTCTCAACAATCGTGGCATTATTAGAAATGGGAATGATAAATAAAGAAAAGTCTCTCAGCTACTCTTTGTTAATCTTCTCTCTTTCTTTCCACCCTCCAGCTGGAGCAGGAGATCCAGCGTATATCGGAGGCCTACGAGACCCTGATCGAGGGCAGCGGCAAGCGAGAGACCCTGGAGCAGACGCTCAGGAAGAGGCTGGTGGCTGAGATCCGCCGGCTGCGGGACTTCAACAGGGACCTGAGAGGTGAGCCCTCACGCCGCCAATCATCAACGCTGTGAAGGGGAGACTCGGCACTCCAGAGCCGTTCACAGGCTCGACACACACACAGACACACACACGGCGGTATTTCAAGGATCGTCAACTTCAACTGTGTCCCGCTTGGGATCTCATTTCATTCTCTAGAAAACCTGGAGAACGCCCGAACGCACGTCGCCAAGGAGGTGGAGGCTGCCGATCACAACCAGCACATCATGGCCAAACTCCTGGAGCAGAGTGAGTGTCTCCTGTCGCCCCGGCCGCCTGGGATCCTCTCAGTCATTTTTTCCACGCTCCTCCTTTTATGATCTAAATTCACCTTTTTGATCCAATTGTTTCAAACAGAGTTGGGCGAGGGGGGCGGTGGGGGGGGAGTTGAGTGGAGGCCTTAGGCACATCCCACAGGCAGGAATGCTTCACTTGTGTTAACCCCGTCGGTTTGTTTGGTAGGCAGCCTTAATAACAGGGAGCTTGAGCTGTCCCTCTTTTGGTGAGAGGGAGGGAGAGAGAGAGAGAGAGAGAGAGAGGTTAACCAAACTACAAATCACAATCAGATAAAAAAGAAAACGGTCCAGTGGGAAAATGAAATACGGAACAAAGAGAGACATCTGTGGCTGGCTGGGTTCCTAGGGCCCGGGAACAGAGAGGCAGAAACTCTGCGCAGGGAGAGGAGGTGTCCGTGTGTGGCCACGGCAAAGAATGTGCTCGTGGTGTTAAGTGGGTCAAAGGGATGCACCCGCCCCCGCTTTCCTTCCTCTTCCCTTCGCCGTCCCGTCCAGCCGGGCCCGGCTCTACAGCTGCCTCGGCCCCGGGACCAGCGGCTGTATTGGCACTGCCTCAATGGGAGGAAGTGGGAGTAGATGTAGGGTGGCCCACTTTCTCTATAACAGGAAATGCTTCAGTTGGTCTTTGCAACAATTGGATCCCATGTATTCAAGTCCCCCCCACCCACCCCACACACACACACACACACACACACACATACACACACACACACACACACACACACACACACACACACACACACACACACACCTTCTCTTTCTCCACCTCACACTGGAGATCACAAAAGGCTTATCCAAACATCGTGGTCGTGACGCACACCCTGTACTCGCTCTCTGGCGCCAATACGCGCCAAACAGAGACCCCCCCCCCCCCCCCCCAATCCCCAACCCTCATCCACCTCCCTCCTCTGCCCCACCCCCCCCCCCCCCCGACAGACGAGGAGCAGAACTTGGAGCGGGAGCGCGTGGAGCGGGAGCTGCAGCGCCTCCGGGCGGCGGCCGAGGAGCAGGGCGTCCGCTCGGAGCGGCTGGAGCAGGCGCTGGAGGCGTCGCGCGGGCGCGGCCACCAGCTGGAGGAGGAGCTGAGGAAGAAGAGGGCGTACGTGGAGAAGGTGGAGCGGCTGCAGAGCGCCCTGGCCCAGCTGCAGGCCACCTGCGAGAAGCGGGAGAACCTGGAGATGAGGCTGCGGACGCGGCTGGAGCAGGAGCTCCGGAGCCTGAGGGCCCAGCAGGTAAGATCCTGTGGTGATAAACATAGGCTGGAGACATAGTGTTTCTACAGACTGGAGACATAGTGTGTCTACAGGCTGGAGACATAGTGTGTCTATAGGTCTATAGGCTGGAGACATAGTGTGTCTATAGGCTGGAGACATAGTGTTTCTATAGGCTGGAGACATAGTGTGTCTACAGGCTGTGGACATAGCGTGTCTATAGGCTGGAGACATAGCGTGTCTACAGGCTGTGGACATAGCGTGTCTATAGGCTGGAGACATAGCGTGTCTACAGACTGTGGACATAGTATGTCTATAGGCTGTAGACATAGCATGTCTATAGGCTGTAGACATAGTATGTCTATAGGCTGTAGACATAGTGTGTCTACAAGCTGTGGACATAGCATGTCTATAGGCTGTGGACATAGCATGTCTACCGGCTGTGGACATAGTGTGTCTATAGGCTGTAGACACAGTGTGGTGTAGCTTACGGCTGTACCAAAGCGGGTACCGTATACACCGATCCAACGACCCCGCCCCCTGTGTTTTGTCCTGATCCGTTCGCTCCTCTCCCCACAGAGACAGTCCCAGCCGCCCGGCGTGACGGTGGGCTCACTGCACGAGCGTCTGCGGGAGCGCGAGGAGCGCGTGCTGGCCCTGGAGGCCGACACGGTGCGCTGGGAGCAGAAGTACCTGGAGGAGAGCACCATGAGGCAGTTCGCCATGGAGGTGGCCGCCACGGCCGCCGCACAGAGGTACGCTCACACAGCGGCGGGCTCACGGGGATCAGCTGTAGGGGTGACAGGCTGCCGGGACACGGTGGCCCTGGTTTTATGGCGAAGGGTCCCGAGTCTCACTCGTTGTTGTACGGGTGAATAGGGTAACTTAGCATCGAACAAACAGCAATGTTACTGTACTGTAGGTCAGAACCTTGATGAACGTAGTGAACGGTTCGCGTGCAACAGACTAAACGTTGACGGACGAGTGCACCAGATTTGTGATGCAATTTCGTCTTGACGTTTCTCACAGAGACACCACCATCATCAACCATTCTCCCTGCCACTCCTCCAACAACAGCTTCAACGAAGACTTGCCAGCCGACTTCCGGAACCAGGAGATGGAGAACAGGTGAGTGACCTATTGTGACCTACACACACACACACACACACACAGCACATCATTCATCATTCGGCGTGGTAAAGACCACGCTGACGGTGGTCCGTGGTCACGTTGCACTGGCTCAGCGTTGACGCTTACCCCCCCCCCCCCGTCCGGACGCTTTCCCTCAGGATACGAGCCCTGTACGCCGAGATCCTGGAGAAAGACGCGGTGATCAAGATCTTCCGTCAGCGGCTGCACCAGGACCAGGGCAGGAAGGACGGACAGTGCCCGCGAAGCAGCCTCCCCAAGGGGGTGGGCGTGGTGGGGGCACCGCTGCGACCGGCCTCCTCCACCCCCGCTATCAGCATCGCTACGTGTACGTCCAAGAGCAGAGGTAGGCTTTTTGTCTTGTTTTGTTTTTTTTTTTCTTTTTTTTCTTCTTTTTTTTTAACGTCTAGCCAAGGACTCTGGCCATAATCTCCTGTTGGTGTTCATTATCAGGCAGTTGGTTGTTGACACACACACGCGCGCACACACACACACACACACACACACACATACACACATTCACACACACACACACACACAGAGCTCAATCAATTCAACTATGTAGCCATTGGTATTCACTCGGAAAGCTATCATCTAACCTTGGTTAAAAAAACAAAAAAGGAAATAACGCAAAAATAACTTTGAATTATTGATGAATATTGACTGTTTTGCTGTTGTTGCCCAACAGGTAAAAGTCTATCGGACGACCAGACGTCGTCTCCCCGGCTGTTCACGGCACAGTCTGAACCTGGGTCGTTGTCTCGGTGCGAGGAGGGGGTCAAACCCAGCCAGCCCCTGGCTGGAAGTGAGCTCATCAGTGGTGAGTACCACATCCCCTCCAAAACACAACCCCAGAAAGGCAACAGGCTAATAACGGTGTGCTACAATGTTGGCCCATGAGTATAACGCATGTGGACACTTTCACATGCACTTATTTTGTTTTGAAAGCACACAAATGGATTACAGTCCTCATTGATTAACCCATGGTGTGCCTTGGCCAGCACGTCAAATACCAGCGCTGTAGGTCAGGGTTCAGTGTGTGGACCTTGAGGAATGTGCAGGAAATGATATGGATCTATTGACAGGGCACATAAACCTCTGCAGATAACTCCCCCCCCCCCCTCCTCCTCCTCCATTTGTCTTATAAATGACATAGCTGTAAACACTTTATGGTGTGTTCCACGGTAAATGCAAACGTGTAACTCATTGTAATTATTCTTGTTTTCTGCCCCACAGACAATGATACACAAAACAAGTTGCCATCAAACCCCTTCAGGGGGTTGGAAGAGTTGGATTCCGAGGCAGTGGAAATCTTTATTTAAAGACTGATTTGTGGACGACGAAAAAGAGAAGGAAAACAAAGCCGCACTTCCGGAGCACACGTTGATTTCATCGATTCTCTTTGGGTGGGGGGGGGGGGGGGGGGGGAGAGGTTGTGCAAGACAGTTGATAACATAATGACAAAAAAACGGGAGAGGTCAACGGATGATAAAATGAATGGTTTCACATGATGGGAGACAGCTGTGCTGCCTCCCCCCCCCCTCCCCCCACAGCAGGGCGGCTGCAGGCCAGCCGCCCGGCCTCGGGGACGAGATGACGTGTGGATCGTTTGAGGTACTTAAGACAGTGTTGTGGATTGTAATAGGGCAAAATGTTCTCAGAGAGTGTAGGCCAAAATATTTATATAATTGCTGCTTTTTCTAACCCCCACCCCCCCTCCTTTCTCAACCCAGGGAGTTAAGACGCTTCATATTTATTTAATCTGGTTTCCACATTCCCCAAATATTATCTAGAGCCGCGGCGGCTTTTTCGGATGCGTCCTTGGAGACAAGGTTATCTTTGTGGACGTCAGGCCCGTGCTCTGCCACCCCTGAAACCCATGTGACTTAAGTTCCATTCCTGCCACTTTTCCGTTCAGGAGGAAAAAAAAGGAAGCACACAAGAATGTCATAAGCTATTTCAACTAACCAAACAACAACAAAAAAAACGGTCAGAACTTGTCCAGCCCCGTCCGGGTCCTACGGTCCAGGCAGGCCGTACGCAGGCACGGACGATTGGAGCGGTTTACGTTAAAGTAACGACACCGAAAAGACCTCCCGACTGTTTCGATGATAAACCCGGTGTAATTTTTTTTTAGATTGGGAGGGGGCAGCGGTGGGAGGAGGTGGGCAGCGTGGAGCTGAACCGCCATGTTTCTCTAACTCTGTTTCACTTTGTGTGTGTGTATGCGTGATCGGATGTGGCGTGTTGGTGTGCGTGCGCGTGTCGTGAGTGTTTGATCCCTGACTTGGTGCGCCTGCTGGTTCGGTCACCTTTTTCGGGGGTTAAAGCTGAAAACCATACTGTTTGGGTTTTGTTTACTGTGAGCTTTGAACTAACAAACAGGACAGTTAATATCATATATTTTATACAGATATTTGTATTATTTTAGATATTATAGTGCGATGCCAAAGAGTTTATGTTTGTTTTTTTAAATTATGTGCAGACAATCACGGCGATGTCAAATTGTACACCAACCCAAGCAAGTGTTGACTTCAGAACATTCAAGACATTTCTGTGAACTTAACAATAATATGAAGGTTTTAAAATGGAATTCATGCATTTCATTTCAAAAGAAATAAAATATTCTAATATATGAGAAAGTCGTAGTTGTGCATTCCTTTTATTTCTTTCCATCCTTTCCAATAACAATTGAAAATACACACGGACACATTTAGATGATAAATGATCAACAGACTTCTCATCCTCTTTGTTTCTCAATCCATCTTGCTATAACCTCATCTGGCTCCTCGTGTCTCCACACTTCCAAGATGGCCTCCGCTGGGGAGAGGACTCGTCGTTAATGAATGCCAGACGCACATTCTTTTGGGTTCAGATTTCTCGGGTGGCCCGCTCTCTTGTTCTCTCTCCTGGCTTTGGAGAGCATACTCCACATAGATCGCATTCCCATGCAGACATGTAACACAAGACGTGACAAAGGCAGGTTTCTCCCTGGGCTTAAAGGGTGATGCCATTTGAAATTCTTGTCAACTGCAAAACACCTTTACTTAACATGTGTGGCATTCTTTAATGCCTTTCCCATGGCCTCAGTGAATCATTGCAAAACACGAGTCACTATCAAAACATGTTCTAATAGAATTATATTTAACCCCCGCCCCCCCCCAACACGCACACACACACAATCACCCTCTCTGTCATACAGACAAATGCTGACATGCTGCAGAGAGCCGTGTATGGCCACCAGTGCCCAGTTTAGGCCAGTTTCACCCCACTGACAATGAGACTTTGAAGTTCAGTAGTGAAACTGACAATGACAGAGAATGTGCTGGAGTAATCAGCACCAGCAGCTGACAACATCAGTAGAATACCCTCATGCCCTTCCACTCATTCCAATGCAAATATGTATGTGTGTGTGTGTGTGTGTGTGTGTGTGTGTGTGCGCACATGTGTGTGTACGCCTGCATTTGTAAATGTGTGTGCTTTAAATAGTACCGCAATGAGGAAATGAATACATGTGATGTATCCTGTATATGTGTCCTGCGCCTTCAAAAGTTAATGTGACCACTGCATTTCAACAGAGGGCTGGGTTAAGCTGACGCCCTGTTCTGCAGTCCACCCTCTGTAACTCCAATTACTTCACCTCGAGTTGACCGGGAACATTATACAAGGTGGCATCTCCTAAAGAGATCAGTGACACAATTAATACTACTACTACTACTACTACCGTTAGCAGTGTTTGAAACTATGGGTATCAAGATGACAAAAACGTTTTTCCCCCCATAATAGTTCATTCAGAAGCACGGTGTTAGTGTAACACCCCTCTGAGAAAGCAACTCTGAAATAGCAGGATCTTAAAGTCATTGGTTAACCACTCGCTCACAAAATAATTGACCAGCACTTATTTTTTTGATCTTCTTCTTTTGTGTTTTCTTTGCGTTAATTTCTCTCATCATACTCTGTTCTAAGTGTTGGTGTCGCCTCCGAATGTATATATTCCCGAAGGCTCAGGTGAAAACGTTTACGGTTTGGTGTGGTTGGGTAATTACATATGGGTATGTATGAAATCTAACTCGGCATGCCTGGACTTGAGGGCAAATTCAGGCCTTATGGAGACAGGAAATTATGGCTGGCAAGATAGTAGTTTGACAGGAGAACTTATCCGGGGAAAACAAAGAACAGGAACTGGCGGTATGCGGTGCCATCAATCTTATTTATGAACTGAAAGCGCTTATCTTGTGTAATGACTGACAACATCTTGAAGAGCAGCCAACATTCCTATGGGAATATGAAAGGCGGCTGACATGTTTCAACGTTGGGTCTCTCAGCCAGAATTAAAAAGGATGAAAAATGAGGGAGCAGAAATGAGGTGCAGAGGTCAAATTCCATTGTACCCAGACATTTTACAGAACGGAGAACATGCCCATGAGATTTCACTGTGTTTTTGTCTTGTCTTACAAATAAAATGTTTTCGCCCATCTTTTTTTCTTCTTCTTTCAACCATGTCCCGTGCCAAGCTGAACTCATCACAAATGGATTTGGATCTGTTTTTGTGTAAACTGAAGACATTCTTGTGCTCTCTCAAGCATTTACTACCCCTTTTATTATTTATAGTTTAACAACACATTGCTATTTAGCTTCAGCTTTGATGTTTCAGCACATTCAGCAAACACTGATGGCTACTGATATCATTGCTGAAGAAAAGACACAAAATATGCCACCTTACATCACGTGGTCATGCTTCTGTCCATTTCCACCTGACTAGTCAATACAATAAATAAAAGAAATAAATCACCATATCCATTCGATGTATAACATGTTATAACATTGTATAACATTTTTTTTTCAATCAAATTAATAAAATACATTGTGTATGTATTCATTATTTAACATTTAGAAATAAACACTTAAAACTGTGTTGTTGCAATTTTTGCATCTTGAGATGTTTTCGGGACTGAGATGTGCCCCAGGGCAGACATCTGCACAAAATCATTGGGCACATAAACCGCAACTCGTCAGACTCATGCCACAGTCTCCACCAGATAGCTCTGATTCTCATCACACCCTAATGCATGGTCATTAGCCGCTCTTGTCGCTCTGGGCCAACGTTTTCACGGCATGGATAACAGGTGTAAATGTGTCATGTCGTGGAGAGAGTGACTTCTCACCACCTTCACACAACACAAGCTTTCAAAAAACGCAATGAATGCGTAACTTATTTTTTTAGGCTTAGTTTGACTATTCACTAAAGCTTCAATACTGACATGATTTTGGTCTTACCTGGAACTCAACTACAAATTGCCTTTTGAAATGTTGATATAATTTAAAAAGAAAGTATTCGAAACTTGGGGATTTCATGACAGTTTTAGGCATATTCATTGTAGTTTTTCGTCTCCCTACCATCACCTGTTGCTGTCCCCTTGACCGGATTCCTGGCCTGTGCTACCTAGCGATCCACTACTGCCCTATAACAATTCCCAATAGCTATGACAAGTCATCCTACACTGGACTATTTGAACTTTCTGACACTAAATGGGATTCATGCATTATAATACTGGTTATGTAACCATCCTACATCTTTGTTACATACACCCCAGGTGGCTCTAGGCACCATGTTCTATTCTCTACACCTAACTAACTTATTCATTTATCATGTATACAAACCTTACTGCCCTGTAACTGACCCTAGGCAGATGGGTCAGGCCCTTGAGTCGTAGATCTGCATGAGGTTTCTTCCTATATGTATCTCCAATTATAGGGAGTTTTTCCTCGCCTTGTTACATATGGGCTCTCTCTGAATGTTCAACACTGTCAAGCGCCATGAGTCGTGTAATGTTTTGATGCTCTATAAATTGAATTGAATTGAATTTTAACTTGTGTATAATTCCCATAAACAAAGCAAATAAATTAAGTGAAAACTTAGTTCTCCAGCCCCATTCGTCTTTGTAAGGAAATGTTCTATTTTGTCTTTATTATTTTGACAGAATGCACCAGAATGCTTCATTTGTATGTGAAAATCACAAATAATCTTCTGAGGGAGGATGACCCCAGACCCCCCTGCGGGGGTTTGGTTTTCAAGCTTTCAGCCCCACCCAAAATTCACCAGATGCCACTGATTATGATGCATTCTCATTTTAGGCAAAGTATAAGACAATACTTTCTTAACAGTATAATTGTAACCTGAATAAGTCGTTCAAGTAACAATATTCAAATACTAACATTGTTGGGTAAGACAGAACTTGGTTTTATTCTGAATCAATTGAAACAGATTGGTGGTTTTAGCTGATATGAAAACGTTCAGGTGTTTATATATGTTATGTTTATTAAGTAGCCTATTTGGCAGATGCTTTTATCCAAAGCAACATTCATAAAAAAATACATATAAAACAATCACTGTAAACATAATAATTTATGTTGTTAATACAAAATATCAATACAAGTGTCAAGACAGAATAAAGTCTTTGCTGCTGCAGAAACAGTCAAGAGATACAGTCTATAGGTCCCTAAGATATAGATATCTAATGTATTCATACATTGTTTATGTATGATATACGTAGCCTATATTAACCTAATTATGACCCTTTTTTTCCCCCCTTCTCGGGGATTATGTTCCCAGTTTTGATCTCGGACGTCTGGTCACTTATAGCATATAATAATATTCTATTACTGTTAAGCCAATTATGAATAATAAAACACGCCAAAACATGTGTCCTTTATCATAGCTACACGTATTACAAGACCGTTATGAGTGCATAAAGTGCATACTAGCAGTGTACTGCGTCTTGCCGCAATTACCAGTTTGAACGCACTATGCACTCAAAAAAGGAAGTTTAAGTGCGCAAATACGTGAATTGAGACAGACCCAACGGTGTACACTTCGTCCTCAACGGCAGCCATCTTGGCTACGTAGCGGAAGAGGCGGAGCCAGGCTGAGCCGCGCTCAGTTCGAAAATGGCTACCGGAACGACAGCGCCTGCAGCTCCCGTACCTTACAAATGTAAGTTTTTGTCGGTTTACACATTCATAGTAAAATGTAGCAATCGCCTCTAAATTGTTGTTTTAGTGTATTAACAATGTATTAACGCCGCGCTTGTGGTTACAGTTGTTGTTATCGTCCGGTTTAGCAGGCTTCAGCTTGTCATCTGCTAGCAGCTAGCGCGACAAATAGTGCGGTGTTTGTTTGGGTATTTGTCTTGTTTGTCATTGTCGATGCGTCATGATTTTGTAAATGTGTTGATAGTAAATGCATGTGGGACTAAATGAAAGTCAGTACAAATATCGATTGCACTTAATACACATAATAGTAACGTTAGGGGTGCAATTAAAAAATTCGTCTTGAAGACATGCCACCGAGCCAGTGTTTTGTGATAAGTTAGCACTATCCTGTGGTATGGAAGACCGTCTCTGGTGAAACTTATGTTTGGAGTTCCTTAGGTCACAAATAATTTTCTTATTGGTGTTTGTGTCTTGTTCTTCAATGTAGGGACCGATGAGGACACGGAGGTGTTCGTGCGGTGGCGTGTTGCCCACAAGGCGATGTTCAGTGGTGGGCGAACTGCGAACCCACAGGGCTTTAAGTAAGTGAATATACGTACGGAGGTTATATGTAGCTATCGATAATTTAGCAATATAAATATCAAATGTTAATCTCGTGTTATCTGCTCAATCTTCTTTGTAGAACGATGTGTTGTACTACTTACTACTTATACTGTTATGAGTTAGTAGAATAGTAGATTCCTACATTGCATGTTTATATCTTTTTGTCTTATCTGTTGTGCAATTGTATGTTTACTTTTAGTATTAGTGAATGTCTTGTCTGTTGTGCATGTGCACTTTACCTGTTTCACCGTGGGAGAGTGAGAAACGTTGACATTAAAGCTACTTTGACTTTGATGAGTTTATGTGCCCCTATTACACGTCAACCAGAAAGTTCCTGGAAGAGAGAGGACTGGTGGGGAGGGTGACCACCGGTTACCTCAAAAAGAAGTGGGAAAACCTCAAACAAAAATACAAGGTTGGGTAGTTTGTCTGTTTCACATTATGCCTTACGACCTTGTCAGCTTTACAGTTCTCTGAGTAGTCATTTCCATATTAGCAGTTGAACTGAAAATTAGCAAATGATTAAGACTTTTTTTTTTTCTTCATGAAAAAGATCATAACCAAACTATTTGTAGTTATGTGGGATGAGCACAGAATCTCCACTAAGATAATCTAATATACCTATTATTGAAGATATCATATAAGATATGTATCTACCTGTAAAAACCTGATGCATGAGGCAATTGGGGCCTGGCCATTCTTGAGATGCTGGCCAAAAAATGATTTTTTTAAATAATTAATTTGTTCCTTAATTTCTTTAGTTCATTTTAATTTATTTTTGTTTTATTGTTCAGGTGTTTATATGTTATGTTCTAGTTATATTTAAAAAATAAATTAATTTAATACACAGGTGTTGAAATTGGCCAAATTATTTGATTAAATATAGTCATGATCAGGTGCACAACAATGCGCTGCCATTCTGTCTCTCTCCTCAGCTCCAGAGAAGAAGCCTGGAGGTGTTGCCTCCCGCCCTGGATCCTCCTCCCCTCCGGCTACAGCCACGCCACTCTCTGGGTCCGGGACGTCTCCCCGGCTCAAAGGCCACTGCCACGTCCTGGAAGTGGTTCGACCTGATGCACGAGGCAATTGGGGCCAGGCCGTCTGTGGCGCCGCCTGTCGTCATTGCCACGTGTGCCCCGGGCACGGTGGTGTTTACATCCCCCTCTACTACTACCTCAGAAAGGGTAAATCATGGTGAGGCAGGCGAGGCAGGTCAGGCAGCCGAGGTGACTGCCTCGGGCTGTCGGGCGCCCACATCCTCACAAGCGTCCGCCGCCAAAAAGCGGCGGGTGGACGTTGCGGAAGCCCTTCAGGAGCTCAGGGGCCAAGATGAGCAGGAGTGGAGGAGGCTGCAGGATGAAGAGAAGAAGAGGGAGGAGAGGAGAGAGGCTGAACGGGCCAGGCAGGCCGCCGAGAGAGAGGAGGCAGAGGAGAGGAGGTACAGGGAGATGAGCGAGAGGGAGGAGAGGTACCATCAGGAGGCAGCGGAGAGGGAGGAAAGATGGAGAGAAGAGACGAGGGCAAGGGATGAGAGGTACCATCGGGAGGCAGAGGCGAGGGATGAAAGGTGGAGAGAAGAGACGAGGGCAAGGGAGGAGAGGAGGGACCAGGAAGCTGCTGCCAGGGACGAGCGCTTCCTGGCCATTCTTGAGGTGCTGGCCAAAAGATAAACTTTTTAAATAATTAACTTATGTTCCTTAATTAATTTCTTTAGGGCATTTTAATTTTTTTTGGTTTCATTCTTCAGGTCTTTAAATTTTATGATCTATTTGTGTTATGTTTAAAAAATATATCAATGTAATACAGAGGTGTTGAAATTGGCCAACTTATTTTATTGAACGTAGTCATGATCAGGTGCATCATAATGGGCTGCCATTCTGTCTCTCTCCTCAGCTCCAAAGAGGGTGTCTGGAGGTGCTGCCTCCCGTCCTGGATCCTCCTCCCCTGCTGCTCCAGCCACGCCGTCCTCGGGGTCCAGCACGTCTCCCCGGCTCAGGCAAATGTTGTGGAGGATGGTGCAGCAGAGGACGACCTCCGGGACGAACAGGACGTCCACCTCCAGCACCTTCGAAAAGATGCCCCTCCACCTGGTCTTCAGGATCCCGAAGGCCCGCTCCACCACTCCTAGGGCTTTTGTCAGCCGGCTGTTGTAGGATGCCTGCAGCTGGTTCCTGAGAGGCTGACGATAGGGGGTCATCAGGCTCATGGGGTAGGAGAGGCAGGGGTACCCACCACCACCAATGAGGCAGTACCCTGGTGGAGGGTACTGTTTCTCAAAGTACAGAGGGCTGTTTTTCAGGACCTGCGAATCGTGCGCTGACCCGGTGTACCTCACACACACATCTATGAACTTGGCTGTGTGGTCAACCACGGCCTGGAGCTGAACTGAGTAAAATTGCTTCCGATTCAGGTAGCAGTCAGAATCCGCCGCAGGTGGCTTGACTCGGACGTGGCAGCAGTCTATGCCCCCAGCCACCTTGTAGAAGGCTGCCGACCCTGCCAGACGTGCAAAGCCTGCGCCCACAGTCACCAACTCCTTCTCTGTGGGATGAAAGATGGTTTGGGCAAAGAGGGACGCTATCTTGCCGCTGGTGGTGTGGATGGCACGGTGGACGGTGGATCGAGGCATGTCGAAGGCCCTGGAGACGACGCAGTAAGATGTTCCACTGGCCAACCAGAACAGGAACACCAGGCAGGCGATTTCTGGATCCCAGCCGTGATCTGCTTTTCTCCCTATGGCTTCCATTAGGGCATTGAAAGATCCCCTGGAGAGGCGGAAGTCATCGCGCAGGTCACTCTGGCCATCAAAAAACAGCTTTAACAGTGGAACTGTGACATTCAGCTGGCAATACCGCCTGGCTTTTGGAGGCTGTAAGAGAAAGTGGATGTTCATTCCTTGATTATTTGTTTATTATTGAAGTTTTTATTTGTATTTAATAAAATCAATAATTTTTAAGTGGATGTGTTGTTGTTTGCCTTGCACTCCTATTGGGCTACTGTTGGAATGATGGTGTACAGTAAATACTGCTAATATGTTGCCTACATGGTTTCTTAAGAAAGCAAGGTAATTCTGCACATTGTACAAGGCACGACAATCAAAGCCTCTTTGAAGTTAGTGTTATCTCTGTTGTGTATTTTCACACAGTGATTTGGGTATGTAAAAACGATTGCATTTTCAATTCAAGAATGAAGGCTCCACATGGTAAGAACGTTTAAGAAAGTATAGATAGCATTAGTATGACTACACTCAACTTGTAAACTAAACTTGATCATTGATCCCTATCATGAGCACGACTAATAGCACAAAATTCCCGCCCCCCCCACTATAACTTGGGTTAATGATGTTGTATGGGCTACGTTTTGGAAGACAAGAAAAACATGGATGATTTAGGATTAAACTACCGACCGGATCATCGTTCATCAGGAGAAGGAGGTAACGTCTATGACGACGTCGGCGCATTTTCCACATAGCCTGCATTAAAGGAGTCATTTTTCAAATTATGGATTATAGCTAGACGTCAACACTGTCTGGGCGCACTGGATTCACA
Source organism: Urophycis tenuis (assembly GCA_036785325.1). Lineage (NCBI taxonomy): Eukaryota > Metazoa > Chordata > Actinopteri > Gadiformes > Phycidae > Urophycis > Urophycis tenuis. The sequence goes on along the minus strand of JAXIVH010000007.1, from coordinate 34,339 downwards.
TGTGTTTGGCGGGTGACGCAGCCCCGCAGCTGATAGTAATTTCCGGCAAGTGCACCACAGAGTATTGGATTTGGAATAACACTAACATCTGAAAATCTGCACACTTATGGTGAACTACGTTTAAGCGTACTCATGGAAGTATGGATATCGGAACAGGCCAGTGCACCGGAAGACCAACCAGAAGAAAAAAGCGGAAGTGGTTGATGGCCATCCATGCAGGCTCCACAAATGGCGGATCATAGTTATTATTTAGCAGAAGAAAAATTACGAGAGCGTGAATGCTCTCCGTCCACGAAACGAAAACATGAAGAGGCTAAACGAAATCGGGACAAGCGACGGCAGAGAACAAGGATAAACATTGGTGTGGCCTTTCCCAAATGGAAATTGCTGAGGAGGGAAAAATGTTTTCAGACTGACGCCGAAGTTGCCTGTTTTCTGCTGGACAGGTAATTTAGGCTACACGTTGAAATGCTATTGGGAAGCACCTACTCAACCACACCACTAGATGTCACTAAACCCTACACCATAAAACACATCACTCGCTGAGCGTAAAACCATAACTTTCGAATAGGAAACTTTCTCAGCTTTCGTTTCCCCAGTCTTTTAATTTAATGTCATGCTTTGTATTACACTATATTGTATTACAAAATATTTGATATATGTATAGTAAGCCAATGCTTTGCTATACAGTAGGCTTTATTTTATTGCTATGCTTACAAGTGTGCAATTTGCCAACACCGCTCCAAGTCAAATGTCTCGATCTAGTGGAGTTTATTTGGAAACTCGTGATGGCGTCCCAGGTAGTGTAGGCATATTGAGCAGACCCCAGTCCGCATCACATATTCAATTTGTGACCTATGTCAAAATCCTAAATAACTCGTATTAGGGCTGGGGGTATTTTGTAATTTGGATTTCTCAACTGCACCGGTTTATGGATAATTGAGATTCATACTCCGGTACAATAGGTGGCAGTATATTCACCTTTTATGTGGTGTATGATATTATTAAGGAATAACGAAGAAGATGCGTAAGAGGGAGAAGAAGAAGACAAAACAAAACCAAAAAATCAACATGGCGGGCTAAGTACTACCCCTGTTGTTCTCTCTATGGTTGTGATAACCAGTCGCAGTTTTAAAGATGCTGTAGATAAGTTTTAAGTTTAGTGTAATTTGTTAGAAATGTCACTGCCACCCGTCATTTATTAGTGAGCGAAATGCTCTGTGTGAATATATGTTCTGATTGACCGCGTTTGTCCCTGAAGGGGACAATTTAGATTTTGACCGCTCCCGGCTAATTTCAGACGTGAGGCCCCAGGCAAGAAAGGCCCTTATTGGTTAGGGGACTCCTTTTACCTGTCATTCACAAACCCGCACACGGCGTTGTCACAGCACTATCCCAGCCCCCCACAGCTGTTGAATACACTTCTCAATGGCGGAGGAACGGCCAAATAAAATTCCAATTGCACCTTTACCAACTACAGCGTATACAGCAAAGCAACCAAAGAAAAGAAAGGCAAAAACCGAAAAACACATTGGGAAGAAAAGGGAAACCGATAGAGCCAGGAATAAAACAAGGGTCAACATTGGTGTAGCTTTTCAGCGATGGCGAGAGCTAATGGAGTTGAAGGGGATGAAGAGTGATTCCCAAATGGCTCTTTTTCTACTCGACAGGTAAATTGCTAATTTTACTTTGGATGTGTCATAAAACTAGACGTTTTTTTCAGACTTGTGTTAGTGTTTATGCTTGAAATGGACTATTGACTCCAGGCACCCACGTTGCATTGTGGGTGTTTTGTGGGTATTTGAATGACATTAGTATTACAATATATGTTGCTTTTGCAAAGGGCCATCAAGATCACATGTGACAATGACATCTTTGATACTGTGGTTCTGCCTTGGATGTTTTGGGCTCACCTATTCACCTACTCCAATTTACCCCTTGTTTTTTCACACATGCACACAAGGCTTCAGCACAGAACTGTAACAAACTGGCGTATATAAACACAAACCATTTGACTTCATATGTTTGGCCTTGTCCAAGTCAGACGACATCGTACTGATGACACAGAGCATGGTTGCTGCAAAAACTACTTACTAGCAAATTGTACTTGCAGCTCTCTTGAAAAGCCTTGCATTAATTCTGTCTATTGCTGTCCGGCAGAAACGCATTTCTCATTGTAACAATGTATGTTTTGCAGTTATGAGAACAAACAGACATTCACCTCTTATACATGTGGACTGGCGACCGGAATGCGAGCTCACCTGGTTTCCAGCATCGATGAAGATTCTCTCTCAGATGGGTGAGAATAATGACTATGAATAAATGACTATCAGGCTAAACTTTGCAGGACATATTTGTTCCTTTATGATTATGAAGTATTTATTTTTTTTATATTTTCATACCGATTATGAGCGTTTCTCTGTGAATCAGACCTATTTGGGCCAAAGAGTAGCTCCTTTGTTGAGCCATACTGATGAGTCAAAATCTTGCTCTTTTCTGGTCTCTCTTTGCTGCTCTCAAATCTTGAGATATTGCAGCTTTCAATTATCTTGTGTAGACTATCATGTTTACAATCACTAACAACCAATAACTCACAAAGTGAGTTAAATACCAGTATGACACAAAGCACAAACAAATATTTATTAACAAACAACTGGAGGAGGCTATTAAACAAAAATGAAAACCAAATGTCCTATGTCCAAATGCAACTACAAACCTACTTCTTTGTGACTAGCTGAGGCAGAATATGTCAAATATGATGCAACAGTGCATGACATTTGATTGTTTTGTATTTTATGAGTTGATGGTTTGTCTCTTTTGAATTTGTAATTAATTGTTTTATTGCAGTAGGTTTTTTTTACGTGAGGCTGAGATGCCTGTTAGACTTTGAGATATTGCACTTGGGTGTGAAAGAAAACTAGGTCAACTTCTTATCTCACTGCCACTCTCGCAGTATGGGACAAACTGGCCCATTTAATGTATAATAAGAACGGTCTGGTCCTTACCCGATAGCCAGTATGCTTTTTTTTGGTACTCGCCATCCTATGGCATTCATATCCATGGGACTGATGGGAGTACAGTCTACACTGTACCGCCATCTGTTGGCCAAAGGACCACATTGCACCCAAAATCAATTGATTCAGAGATGCTTTCTCATTGACTGTCAGGATTTTGCTTTGACAGGCCGCGCAATTATTTTTATTTTCAATGTAGGAAATCCTGGAAGTTGCATCCTGCTAAAACTTTGATGCGGTGTCGATGATGCAACATGCAAGCAAATCGCATCTGAACATTCTGGATTGCTTAATGTGGAACCACTGTCACATTTACGTGGCATTACCATAATAAGGTAATGCCACATAAATGTGTATATTATACTATTACTAACCACTACGCAGTTACCGCTATACCTTAGATTTAAATTGCAGCATGCATTTACGTACCGTGTTCCATTTTTTCCAAATGGCTTGTGGTTGCAGCTCTAAGTTGGAGAAGCTCCCTGATGGTTCACTCTATGTGGTGAAACGACGTGACCTTCCGTGTGACAAGGAGACCCAGGAGGACAAACCGATGGCTGAAGATCTGCACCGGGCGACAACCAACATGGTAGTGCTTTTCAGTGATACAGCGAGTGAAAACGTCTATTGCAGCAACCATATTTCAGTTAGTGTGGCCTCTTTACCCCAGAGCAGTTAAGAGGAATTGCTTCTTTCTTTCATGGTTTTTCCGATCTTTGTGATGCCATCCAGCAATTGGTCTATGTGTGTGTATATATATAATATATAATATACATGTATATGTGTGTGTAGATATGAATCGCTAATGTCCCTCATCTATATCTTGCAGACTTGTGAAGAAGGCTGCACCGAAATAACCTTTGACGTATCGGAGATTAACTTCGCTACTGATGATGATAGCAGTTGTACAAATCAAGATGAGGAGCAGGAGGACGAGGAGGAGGAGGAAGAAGAAGAAGAAGAAGAAGAGGAGGAGGAGGAGGAAGAAGAGACTGATGGCTCAGATCCAGAATGGTGTAAGGACAGCCCTAATTCTAAACAACTGGAGAAACATATCCCTGAGGAAACTGAACTTGATTTGGATTCTAAAGTGCATAGAAAGGTCCGCGAGCTTTGTCCGGAATGTGGTGTGCATTTTAACGCGGCCAAAACGCACACGTGCGAGTACAAAATCAAGAAATTCCCCTGCAATATCTGTGGCAAGCGGTGCAAGGACGCGGGGGCCCTCAAAAGCCACAGCAGGGTCCACGAGGCGGGCTACGAGCACCTCTGCAAGTTCTGCATGGCGCCCTTTAACACGAGGCTCGATAAAATGGCCCACCAGAGAGCCCACGTCATCACGTCAAGGCCCTACGAATGCCCTGACTGCGCGATGACGTTTGCCAAGCTCCGCGAGCGCAATTTACATTTGAAAGGACACAGGGGCCAAAATGTTTCGTGTCCCCATTGCCCTTTGGTCTTCCCGACGGCCCACTGCGTCAAGAGACACATGGTGGTGCACACTGGCGTGAAGCCCTTTGTGTGCGAGTTCTGCTGTCGTTCCTTCAACCAGCCGGGCCACCTCACATCCCACCTTCGCCTGCACACCGGGGAGAAGCCGTACCGGTGCAAGCACTGTGACAAGAGCTTCAATCACAACGTGAGCCTGAAGAGTCACGTGACGCGGTACCACAAGGAGGTGCCCGACACGGGGCCGAGGGGGGACGCGCCGGAGAAGACGCACCGAGCTGGGATGGAGGAGGTCACCGAGAAGGACGTGAGCACCGGAGACACAGAGGATACAGGCGGGGATGTCATCGACGGAGACCCCGAGCTGAAACAAGAACCGAAGCGGTTCAAAAAGACTTATTATAGGTCCATGGGTAGACCCAAAGGAAGGCCCAAAAGAAAGGCTTCAACCAGGGAGACAAACTCCATTCCTGCTGTGCAGGGGGAGGTCCTGCACCCGACCTCGATGGCTGAGACATCAGAGGAGGGCCGCTCGAGGAAAGCCTCTTCTAAAAACATTGACGGCGATCGCAGTGACGGGGATCCGACCTCTGAATTTACAGAGGAGGACGAGGTGGAGGAGACCAAGAGAACAAGGGAGAGCAAGTGGAAAGCCGGAAAGAGACCAAGGTCTTTTTGCACTGCAGAGGATGGTTTCGGGAGCGACTCTGACAGTGACCCCGCAGAGGAGGCTAAAGAGAGACAGACGAGGACTCAAAAGTCAGGAAATGTAGGAGGACGTAGAGTAAGGATCCAGCAGTAATCCAGTAGTCTGACAGTCATGTTTTCAAAATGTCTACAGGAAAACCTTGCCTGAACAAGATGTGCCTGAACTGAGTGGGTCTAACCCAGTGGGTATCTCTGTTTAGACTAGGATGACAGCAGTGACAAGAGTATTGCAATTCCACAAATCATATGAATGGATTGGATGGGATGTGAGATGTATTGTCAAAGCTCAAGAGGAAATTGTTATTTGATGGTGACAATGTCTTTGATGTAATATTCAAGTTTATCAAACAATTTGAATCTTAGAATGTTTGTTTCATTGGGTAGTCATCCTGACACTGCAAATATAAAAATAACACTTCATTAGAATTGGTTCTCATTTTCCACTGGCCAGCCTCATGCAGGTTTGCATCCTCAGCTAATGAACTTGGCGTTACTGAGCTGGACGTTATGTGATGCAGCGTGCCCACCTCTCTGGTCCCAAGGTTTGATGCCCTCTACATAAGTGTTGGTGTTGCATTCTGTTCCGTCATGTCCAAGTGAATCTGCGGAGGAACTTTACAGAAACTCTAGCAGCATTTTGACGTCTAAAAATAAAACTGTCTAACTATATTTACTCGGGGCTCCAACCTGCACATTGCTTTTCAACAATAAAGCGCTTTGATACCAAATAACTTTATTTTACTGACTATCCCTACCTTGAAGGTTCTGTCACCATATCCATCTTACAAATGCAAACAAGATCATTAGATCATTGAGGAAATACTAAATGCTATTGAAAATCTTAATTGGATCTGGTGATGTCAGTTTGATATTGTAAACTTTATTTGTTACTGAAAGTAAAACCTAACTTCTGTAACATTGGTCTACTGATTTCTTCATGGACAGTCTTGTGGTGTCTGCAAGTGAAACATTTTAAGTGATGGTAATTTGAGAAAAGTGGTTTTAATTTGTTAAGTTATGTTGATTTACCATTTCATCAAGTCAACCCAAGATGTGAAATATTTTCTCGAATGTGGTATATTCTAAACACCGGTTGCCATGCATATTTGTAATCAAGTAATCAAATAATTTGTTGGCATGCATTTTATGCCGTCAGAAAATCAGTTTGATACATGACTGTATAGTTGAATATTTGATATAAACAATAGAAAAGGTCTGTCTGAACAGAGCTTTGGCTGCTCTTGACTCTTGTTGCAGAGAACCCATGTCTAGGTTTACTGCCTCGTTTGGTACTATTTACAAATACCGCTGTGACACACTACCAAATCTACATTACAGGTTTTAATCATACAGCATTGTTTTTGAGGCACATTATGCGTCATGGCTCAGGAGGTAGAGGGGCAAGGTTGCCAATTCGATCCTCCTAACTGACTGTCGAGGTGTCCATGAGCAAGTCACCTTACCCTAAGTGCTCCTGACAATGTGACTGTTGCCTTGCATGGTTAACAACACCATCTTTATGAATGGGTGAATGTTAGGTAATATTGTAAAGCGCTATATAAATGTAGTCCATTTACCATTGTCTTTTTTATAGCTTGAAACCAAAAGTTCAGTTCTGTTGAAAAAGGAATGGCTCTCTTAGACTTTTCTAATTGCCTAAGACTTTTTGCCCAAGTATTCCACTCTTGAGAGCTCATTGAGTTGTACCAAGGGACATTACCACAACTGATTTATTCTCACCGTCTTGGGCTTTCTGCTGCTAGATAAGTGTATAATGTTGACTTCTACTTTATATTTAAAGTTTTTGCTGATTTACTTCAGTGACATTAACCGTGAAGCTATCTCGGATCCAGCATGTTATTGCAGAACCTCTGGGGGGAGAAGGAGGGGATGGGCCTTGAAACGCAAGGGGCTGAGTTACGACTTGTTTACTACACTCCCCCCCCAAAAAATGAAGGGAACACATGATCATTGCAATGTAACTCCAAGTCAAACACACCTCTGGGATATCAACCTGTCCAGTTAGGAAGCAACACTGATAGTGAATTAATTTTACCAGCTGTTGTGCAAATGGAACAGAAAACAGGTGGAAATGAGAGGCAATTTGCAAGACAACCCCTATAAAGGAATGGTTCTGCAGGTGGTGACCACAGACCCTGTCCTCATCCTTTCTGGCTGATTTTACTTTCGCATTTTGCCAGTGCCCTCAACCACTAGAGGTGGCATGAGGCGGTGTCTGCAACCCACAGAAGTTGCTCAGGTAGTGCAGTTCATCCAGGATGGCACATCAATGCGCACTGTGGCAAGAAGGTTTGCTGTGTCTCACAGCACAGTGTCAACAGCATGGATGAGATACCAGGAGACGTGGAGGGGGCCGTAGGAGGACAACAACCCAGCAGCAGGACCGCTATCTGGTCCTTTGTGCAAGGAGGAACAGGAGGAGCACTGCCAGAGCCCTACAAAACGACCTCCAGCAGGCCACTAATGTGCATGTTTGTATCATGTCTTCTGATTAAACTCTTTATTATTATTATCCATCCATCCATTATCGAAACCGCTTATCCTCTACGAGGGTCGGGGGGGGGCTGGAGCCAATCCCAGCTGCAACGGGCGAGAGGCGGGGTACACCCTGGACAGGTCGCCAGCCTATCACAGGGCTAACATATATAGACGAACAACCATTCACACTCATATCTATGGTCAATTTAGAGACACCAATTAACCTAATCCCCAACCTGCATGTTTTTGGTCTGTGGGAGGAAGCCGGAGTACCCGGAGAGAACCCACGCAAGCACGGGGAGAACATGCAAACTCCACACAGAAAGGTCCCGGGTCCCAGGTGGATTCGAACCCAGAACCCTCTTGCTGTGAGGCGACGGTGCTAACCACTGCACCACTGTGCCGCCCTATTATTATTATTATTATTATTATTATTATTATTATTATTATTATTATTATTATTATTATTAAGTAATGAAAATGTTCGTCAGCAAGGTTACAAAAACTTTTTTTTATGCTTTTCAACAGAAACTTCCACCTATTGACGAGCTGCTGCTCCTCCTGATGCATCTGTCAGCCGGTTTACTTCTCAGGACCTTGCCGAGAGGTGCAGTATCCACCGCAGCACTGCCACTTGGATTCCTGCATTGCCTGCAGGTAACTGACTACCGTCTGTGGTAGTCAGTTACCTGAAGTAGTCAGAGCTCACCGACCACCTGAGTTTTCTGCATTTGCTGACACACAGGTGGTGCTTGATTGCACAGAGCTCTTCTGCCAAACACCCTCTTCTCTTCTCCTGCAGAGTGGAGTATTCTCAAGCTACAAGTCACATACAACATTCAAGGCAGTGATTGGCATGGCTCCCCATGGTGACATTACCTTTGTGTCAGGGCTATATGCGGGATCCATGAGTGATCGGGACATTTTTAAGTGTTCTGGAATTGCAAAGCTGCTGCAGCCAGAGATGGCAATCACGGTGGACAAAGGCTTCTTGGTTGACAACCTTACTGGATGTAAGGTGTACTGACCCGCCTTTCTCTCTCATAAAGAACAAATGAGTAGAGAGGATGTCAGGCAGACACAGGCTACTGCACGTCTGAGAGTGCATGTGGAGCGGTGCATAAGGAGGGTTATAGGAAAGAAATTGTTTGATAAGAAAATACCTCTGTCTGTATGTGGGTTGTGCAGTGTGGACTGCTTCCTGGTCATTTACCAGAATGGGCCGCTAGTAAGCAGTTAGGTGGGCAACTCAACAATGATTAAAGCTGTGTCTTGACCCTTGAAGAGTCAGCGTGTCATTGTGGTCTTTACACTACATTTTGGGTTTTACTGACTTAAAACATAAATGAAAAGACACTGGACATGACATAAGACAATTTATAATTGAAAAAGGAAATATTGCAGATGAGAAATAAACACAAACTCACACACATACAATCATTAACAACTCATTTTTTACCAAGACAAAAGTGAAAAGAAATAATCCCCCTTCTCCCTTATAACCCCCGCAGCATCCCGATACGCTGCACAGGAATGTCCTCCTCAGCAAAAACAATGAAATCCCCCCATTGCACCCCGGTGAGTAATAACTGCCCCTGGACTTGCCAGTAGTAGCAGCTTTGGCTGGGCTTTAATTTTAACATCCCACTTTACATCTTCAGGTAGGCCTACAGTCTACATAGCTTTTAGAATCAGATCATTTGATTATGTAAATGTTGTAAATCCAAATTGTGGGCTCTCAGTTGGATCAAATCCAAGACTATCTGGAGAGGATCCTAGATTGAAGGCAAATCCTGCAAGCATCTTGAATAAAATAACGCCCTAGTCTCGCTGCTTTCTCAATCGCTCTGGTACTAGCCCACAGGGAACACGGAAACGCGGAAGTAGAAACTGTTGCAGACATGGTGTTACCGGCTAGACTAATCTACCTGCGTTTCCTTCTCACGTGAGACGATTGAATGTCAGGTGACCTACACAACGTCAAATCTAGCCGTGTTCCTGGTTAGGCGTCATTAATTACATGACTTGGATACGTCTTCCACTGCCACCTGTCACACATAAAATGTTTAAACTATTTTATTCAGTGAATGGTTATAAATGTATACCAAATGCTGGCAAGGCAGCCTTAAACTCACCGCCTGGCCATTGACAATGACTCTTTTTATTTCAATCTCCCTTGACTTTTATAAAAAGTCATATTGTGTTCTTTGAATGTATACTGTTTTCAACCAGTCAAAAGGTTAATCTCGGAAGGACTGATAACCTCCCAGAACCATGCCCAGACTAGCTGCCAGCAGCAGGGTCCTACGGACTGGTTAACCAGGTGAACCTGTGAGGTTATAGGGTGGACCATGGACCATGCCGGAGGACGTGTGGAGAGCTGGTCAGAGCTCCTGCTTGGCAGACCTGTGGACCTGGCAACCTGAAACAAGGAAATGTGATGCACGGCAGAACTCCCATATCATTTAGATATACACAATACTGTTTAATGTTCATGAACACATCATTTTCTTTAACCTGGATTTGACTTCAAAATGAAACTTTGATTACTGAAGTAATCACAAAAACTGGGTATTTGACAGCAATGAACGAAAAAACCTGGGCAGTAAAGCATTTGTGCAATATAGTATTGCATGGTGCATATGTTAAAAGGTTATTGAGGTTACGATTCACATGTAATTACACTACATAATTGCAATGCAACTTCACTTAAAATATACTGAATCACCCTCTCCTTTGTTTGCTAATATTAATATTGATTTTCATTGTACCGTTAACAACTGTACAAATATTTTTTTTTGCAGTGACATTGCAAGGGATGTATAGAAGTTATCATTTAGCATCACACACATCTATGCAGTTATTATCATAGCCATTAGTGTCGGTATACCGCTACAATCCAATACAATCCATCCAATAAAAGGAGCCCAAGGGTTTTAAAACTTTGAAGGAGTCTGCTCTGGGCTCGGGTGGCAGTGCATCTCACTCTCACTTTACCTCCAGGACACCTCCGAGAGAGGCCGTTCCATCTCTTCACAGCTTATTTTTTCACTCAACATGTTTTTTATGTGTCATGATTAAAACAGGCAGCCAGGTCCTGGTTCCCAAACACCATGTCCACCTTCTGACACGTCTGGTTAATTCACGGTGCCAATATGTTAAAAGGTTATTACTGAGGTGGCATATTACGTTTCCTGATTTATTTCAGAAGAGTTAATCATTTAGCATGTCATAGGCCTACATGGTGGCCTTGTGCTACCAATAAATGTTAGCACAATGGTAGCAGAGCTCAATATATTCTGAAATAATTGCAACAGACCCCACTCTCCTCTCCATGGTAACCACCTTGTCTGCAATATCTCATCGTGCCCTTTGTTCTGCTGTTAATAATAATAATAATAATAATAATAATAATAATACATTTTATTTAAAAGCGCCTTTCAGGTCACTCAAGGACACTGTACAGACAGAATAAATTAAAATCACATGATGAAATATACAAATCACACATTAAAAAAGATGGTATATGTATTATTATTATTATTATTATTATTATTATTATTATTATTATTATTATTATTATTATTATTATTATTTTCAACGGCAGTTTGAGGGCAGGTACTTCAGTTCACACTTCAGACCAATTGGTGGCGGTATTATGCACCCAACATTGTTTGCAATTTATCTTCATAAACAAAACAAGGACAACTTCCTCATTCGGAGCTGAACTCCGGTACCGACCTCAAGTCGCTGTTAACCGTGCCAACCTGTATTATCATTACAAAGTATGGCTCGACAATGTGCGGTCCCCAACTGTGAGCATAACATGAATCGTGGCGCAAGAACATCTTTATATCGTTTGTCATTGTTCTACAGCGTGACATCGGCCAGACCTTTACGCAAATGCGTATTAGTCTGGAACCTCTGATTTGATTTTCGATTTCCAAGTTGGGTTATCCGGCGCACACCAAGAAGCCTGTAGACTAGTTGGACGCATGGTCGGATTACTCTAGGTCGGATAGACAACAACAACCAGTCAGAGCAGCGACTCGTGTGACGCGCCGCGGAGCGACGGAAGAATGCGAATGGGACGATGGGCTGTTGTTGTGGTGCAGCGTCGATATGTCTGTGAACGACTGTTGCCGTTTTTGCCACAAGTATTTGAAAAGACAAGGTGTCATTAGTCACTCTACAAAAATCTTTGAAGCCACAGGAAAGGTCAAAACCGTTTTTGATCGCCTCGTTCAGCTAGGGTTGACTTTGACCAAAACTCCCGAGAAATCTATACGATCTTGTCAAAAGTGTACCAACCTTCTCTCTAGAATCGAACGGGATTTGCCTGTCTTTAGAAGATGGGAAAACGACGAAAGAAATTCAAACGTAGAACCGTCGGCATCAACGGCAGCAGATAAAGTGAACCGGGAGCCTTCTCCTTCCAAGACGCACAGGGCGCAGAAAAAGTTGTGCCCCAACCCGCCCACTCCAAGTCTGTCCCGAGTCTCCGTGTCCGAACGGCGCAGCGTTATAGAGGTAAGCTGTAAAGTGATGTTAAACTGCAGACTCTTTAATGTGACACAGACTTTGACAAAAACATGGATTCAAAAGTTAGGTTAATTTGGTATGAGCCGCAAGCGACTCCGCAAGGACGTTCACAATAGTATTGGGGTCATGGACTGCGACCCTTTTGGGGACGTTCTGAAGTGATTGAATGCTTCCAGCCTTAATTGACAGAAAGTTGCTCATGCATGACAAACGATTTTTGTGGAAAGGCGTGCAGATACAAGGAGGATGGCCCTAGCTGTCCGTAGAGGTGCAATATTGGTGAGTTTATCGCCATTAAATACGATCAGATACTGTACATAAATAATAATACATTGGACGTTGTTATTGATCATAATTTTTGGTTATTTTTGGGGTATTTCTTGTATCCCTAGCGGCCATGTGAGTTCTTTTTCCAATTTTGTAGACTTGATTATTGAAATGAAATCCTTGTGGCGAGGAATACAACACGGCTCATTTAATAATGATGACCTGTGGATAATCTTTTTTTTCATATTGTAGCGTCATCAAGGACTAAAAGGGGCGTATCCCCAGGACACATCAATAGTGCATTTTCTGCATCCCTTCAGATTTATATGTGTCAGAGATGCAGGACCCAATTACCTAGCTACATCACTGGATGTATGAAAGCACTGCAGCGGATCACAACAAGTGACAATTCCTCTGATTTCATGCTCGTTCTGGTTTCATGCAATTCTGTTGCTCTTTTATATTAGGCCTATGTATGTGAATGCTTGGCATTGCTTAATCACTGCTGTCTCTTTCAGACTGCACCATATGAAGAGAGCTGCCCCGGGATAACGTTTGACGTATCAGAGTTTACCTTTGATGAAGAAAACAACTGTTCCAATGAATTAGGGCAAGCAGAATATGGAAATAATTGTTCTAATGAAGACTGGGAAGAAGAGATTGCCATCTCGGATTCAGACTTGGAAAAGGAAGATTCTGACCAATTGGAGAGCGACTACTCGGACCGTTTGGAGAGCGACGGCTCAGACGTAATGGACTCAAACTTGGATTCTAAATGGGAGGAAAGTGTCCCTCACCTTTGTCCAGAATGCGGTGCCGTTGACTTTACTTGCGAGACTCACACATGCGCGTATAAAACCAACCCCTTTTCCTGCAGTGTTTGTGACGAGAGCTGCACGGACCAAAGCGCTCTGAAAGCTCACGGCAAAATCCCCGAGGAGAGCTACAAGCACGTCTGCAAGCTCTGCATGGCGCCTTTTCAAACAAGACTTGATAAACTTTGCCATGAGGGAGCCCACATCCCCTGTGCAAGGCCATATAAATGCCCTGACTGCTCCATGACATTTTCAAAGCTCCCTGCGCTCAATATACACCTCGATGGCCACATGGGCACCAAAACATTTTCGTGCCCCCATTGTACTTTGGAGTTCCCGACTGTCCGCTACATGAATAGACACATCGTGGTGCACACTGACCTGAAGCAGTTTGTGTGCGAGTTCTGCAGTCGCTCCTTCGACCAGCCGGCCCACCTTGAATCCCACCTGTGTGTGCACACCGGGGAGAATCTCTTCCGTTGCCATCTCCGTAAAGGAGTTTCCGCCTCTGGGCCTCGCGGTGCAGCAGGGAAAACAAACTGGATGCCCGCTGTGCAAGGGAACGACCTGGAGCCAATCACATCAGCTGAAACGTCAGGGGAAGGCCGTTTGAGGAGACCCTCTGCCAAAGACATTGATAGCGACTGGAATGACGGGGATCCAACCTCTGAACGTACAGAAAGGGACAAGGATGAGGAAAGCAAGGGAGTGGGGAAGAGAAAGCGGAAAGCCAGCCAGAGGCCAAAGTCCTTTTCTATTGCTAAGAAGGATATTGATAGTGACTCGGACAGTAGCACTTTAGAGGAGTTTTAGTTGCTAAGACAAGTTGTCAAAGGTCAGGAAACACAGGAGGCCATAGAGGAAGGCCAGAGAATAATCCACAAAAAATTATCATGGTTAATTTATTTTTTTAAATGTCATATCTAACAGCCAAACACCATTTACCAGAACTTAATGGGTAACAAAGTAGGTATGTGTGGGGATTAGGAATGCTTGCATTGAAGTGTATTCCCTTTATCTACTTGATAAAAAGTTGTGTTGTTTGGCAGTTGTTTATTATAGCCTAAGAAATCATTACTATTGATATTTTTATTTAAAAATACATTTTCAAAAGACAAAGAACAACTGGGACTGATGGTACGTGTTCTTCATGTGAAATATTCAACAATTTATCATACATTTGTTTTAATGGATATCATCCTGACACTGCCCAATCTTTTGAAAAAATATTGTTATCCATTCGAGTAACCAGACACAGGTAATATACAATAAAAAACAAAGTGCTTCTGATACAGACAATAAAATGGCTTTAAACTAACTAATGTTGAGGTTCTGCCTCCATGTTTTGGCTGACACAAGCAAACAAGAGCATCACTGACCAACTAAAGGATGATGGTGACTAAAGGTCTGGTGACTGTCGCTTTTCTCAGACTCAGTGATCAACTGGGCATGGTATCTTAACCAAGCCCAGCTCACATGTTTCTGATATGTCGAGTTAAACTATTTTTTGTTTAGATAATAGCTATATAAGATAAGATATACCAAGGACTCTGTTTGGAGTGTAGGCAAGGCAGCCTAAAAGTCTTCTCACAAACTCTCCCACATTGCACTTAAAAGGAATCCAAACATAGAGGCAAACACAAACGTGATCTTCATTTCGGTTTTATTGTGTAACGATGAATGAATCAGCCGGTCAACTTCAAACAAATTAAGAAATAACATGTATCTTTCTGTTAATGAGTATTACATTGTGTGTATGGCTGGTATGGTATTTCCATTAATTTGAGATACTAGAACTAAATGTCCTCAAATGCAAGAGTTACAGTTGGAGTCTCCCACCTTGCATTGTCCCAGCTTTAGCCACATCTGGGATGTAACAACACAAAGTAACCCACATCCATCTAAAATGTAATTATTATGCAAATAATTGTATGTAATAATGAATATCATTATCCTATGTTGATGTTTTGACAATGGAGCTAACGTATCTGATATGAGTTAACCAGTATCAGATAGTTAAGTTAACATTGAACTAATATGCCTTGTGAATAATAATATATGTTCTATCACTTAATAGTAGCAATTAAGATATGCACAAATAATTACGTCTTAATCAGTTTGGGGGTTTAAACGCTGACCTCTTTAATTAAAAAGTGTGAGGTTATCCAGTTTTATTAGAATTATATAAAATCTAATCATTCTTAAAGTGATGGTTCGGAGTAAAATTCACCCTGAGGAAGCCTTAGCAACAGCGAGTTGAAGCTATCAGAAAAGTGCTCTTTTATATAAACTCCTGGTGTACTTACAAACTTTAAAATGCCTCGTTTTGTGAGTACAGACCATATATGTACTACGACAGAAGATGGGTAACAATCCATGCATTATTAGTGGGGTAATTTACGAGATATACACATTGTACCGGACACTCCAATACTAAGCCATTCGGCTGATACCCAGATTTGTGATGCATCTGAGGGGGTATTTGGCTGGATTATTGGTGGAAATTACCTCAGGGTGAATTTTACTACGAACCATCACTTTAAGATTTGTATTAAAAATAACATGGTGCTGCTGTAAGTGATATTAAAATCATAAATAAGTGTTAAATAGTCCTATTTTCCGACAGCCATCACTGACACAGAATGTTCGTCAGTACCCCGTTCCCACTTTTTCCAGTCAGGGAGCGAACTCCTCAAAGATGCAGTCCTCTCCTCTGCGCTTTGACGAGCAGGAAGCTGCAGTTCAATTTACAGTTCTAATTTCAGAACAGGCGAAACTACCGAGTCCAGCACTCTCAGGAACGGTGAACACAACCAAACACTTCAAGCGAAACAAAACGGCAGAAGAAAAGAAAGCAGAAAAGAAAACAGCCAGGAAAGAAAAGAGACGTGATGTATGGAAGTCCCGCATTTATATCGGTGCGGACGTAAATTGTCGGAAAAACCTAACGGTTTTGATGGGTCTCAAAAGCAACACAGAGCTAGCCGTACGTCTTCTTGACACCAATGTTATACTTTACTCATTAACGGTGAAAGTAGGTTTTATTTCTTGCCGGTACTACTATTGACCCATAGTGCGCTTGCATGGTGGTCTCACTGTGTTGATGAAGAGGAGGTTTGCTGCATTTCTTGTTGTCAGTTTACTTTGTTGCTACACTCTGTTGTAATGCTGTTCATTGTGCTGAACCCCAGTCTGTTTTTTTATTTGGGAGTCAACTTTGCAACAAACGTCTGTCTGCTTAAACCCTTTTGATTACCAGCTGCACATGTTGACGCAATATCTGGATAAGCCGTACACGCGCTGTGTAGCTCGCTCGTTGTCTGTCCAGCGAAACACTGCACACATAAAAACAGAATATTGAAACATCCACATATTTTTCTGTATATGTTGTTTTTATTTGGGAGACTTTGCAGCAAACGTCTGTCTACTAAAACACTTTGGATACTGGCTGCGCACTTTGGCGCAAGATGGATAAGCAGTACGCGCCCGCTATCTCGCTTGGTGTCTGAGTGAAACACTGCATTGAAGGTTCAGACACAATTCAGACAGTTCAGAACGAGTTATATGCAATGTATATTGGGGAAAACGTGTTGCCTCTGGTACTTTGACGTTATCAAGTGTGTTGTCATGCTGAAAGTGTAATATTTTTTCATAGACAGTATATTTTTCTTTTCGGTACGGGGTACCCCCTCCAAATCTTTTAGTGGTAGGCCTACGCCGTACCGGCCAGTACCGGCTTACTTTCGCCCCTGTTAAGCTGTACTGACATGTGTTAGCCAGTCAGGGCCGGCTCTACACAACAGGACACCCTAGGCAAGACTGGAGGCCCTCAGAACATTCAGTTAGCCAGAGTCCCAAAATGTGGACTCGCAGGAGGCACCCATGTGCCTCCTGCAAATGATTCCGGATTTTGTCACACATGCTTACAATGCATTACAACAGAACTGTAAAAGACATAGATGGAAATGCGGCAGATTTGTGTTCATATTTATCCTGCGGTGCACTGTCTCAAGACACAGCAGGGTTGCATCAGAAACGACATACTGGCAAATGTCACTCAACATTGTCTTAAAAAAAAGCCTTACTTTGAGCCTGTTTATACATGCAGAAACGTTTTTTTCTAATTGTAACAATGCGTGTTTTGCAGTTATGAGAAACAACAGACACCTCTTACATTCACCTCTTACACATGTGGACTGGCGACGGAAATGCACGCTCACTGGGTTTCCACCATCGGCGAAGAGTCTCTCAGACGGGGGAGAATAACTGACTGGCACGCTAATCTTCGCAAGCCATGTTTGAAACTTCCACATTACTACATTGACAATGTTGGTGGGCTGCCAACGTATATTGAGTAGTATGATTAGCCCCTCCTCACGATGAAAGGGTGTAATGGTTCTTGAATGGAGACTGAAACCTCAATGTAAACATCCACGGTCCTGAGGTGTAGTTCTGTCCTTTGGTGTCCGGACGTGAAATACAGGATTGAAAACGGGAAATCACATATTTTTGCCAGGTGTTATTTCAGAAAGATTGATAAAATAGCTTTGATTGCTTGGTTGATGGTCATTTAAGACTTAGTAAAGGTTTTGGGTTCACTGGCTCTTTAAGAGAAGCGTATACAGTATGTTTATTTTTGGTGTGACCAGGACACCTAGGAGGACAAACCGATGGCTGAAGATCTGCACCGGGCGACAACCAACATGGTCGTGCTTTTCAGTGATACAGTGAGTGAAAACGTCAATTGTGGCAACAATATTTCAGACAGGAGGAGACACAGTCACCTGTTGAGTCACCTGTTGCTGGGATCCAGGAGGAGACTCGAGGAGGAGACACAAAGTTTCCACGTATTTCCATTGCAAGATAGCGAATGGACTAAACTGTGGCTTATTGCTGCTGTCTTGGACATCAACACCCCGGCGAAGACTCTACTCAAATTGAAAATGTGTAGTGATCCTGTCAGACCACCAGACGACTTCGAAAACCCCCGCAATCTAAAGGGCCACCCGTTACTGACAACAAATGCGGTGCCATCCGTTTTTCCAGATGCACCAACAGCCACTGATGAACAGCTAATAACTTTTGGCAGGCTACTCTAGCTAATAAAGCTTGCCCATCGCTTCTCGGCGTTTTGGCTAAGATCAAGTGTGATCTTAGCCAAAACCCTAAACATAATTTTCTGAACAACTTAGCTGTTCCACATATTGGAGTTGGGGTAAGCAATTTTAACCTCTTTCGGGAGGAACTAGTCGCATCAACTGGTTGCCCAGCCCCAGGCTGTTAGTGTCCGTGTGCTGTGTCTGATCCATAGATGTAATAACACAATACGCGACAGGGTCACCATCTGATACCACAGCGGATCGCTGCTGGTCTTTTTTTAACTACTTTGAAATGTCGAATGCTTGAAATGACCTAAGTAAACACGTGAAAAACGCAATGATGTTTTGTTTGATGCGTTGTGAAACACAAGCATGAATCCAGTTCTTGTGTCGCTTCGTCTGCCTTCCTTGTCCGTGGTTGTGTGATCAAGTTTGTAATGCTGCGCTTGTGAACATTCAGATGATTATATTACCAAGATATTTTTTTTTATAAATTAAATGTAAAATGTAAACATTTTACATTAAGTTATCATTTTGGATTTATACTAAATGATATATTTTGCAGCTATAAACTAGGCCTCTATTAGGGCTACCTCTACTATTATTATCAGTACATAGTACTCCTGCTGCTGACTTAGTAATAAGAGCGACAAATTGCTCTTCTTTATGTCCTAATGGGAAAAACAGGTTAATCAGGAAGAGAAAACAACATGGTGATGTTTGTAATTTGTGCAAAGCTGGGGGCTGGGCTGTGGTCTCCCATATGCTCCAATTATAATAATAAAAATAAAGATGCACCCTTTTCATCCTCATATTGCGGTTGAATTGTGAAGTTTGCCTAATCAATATACATAACTCCACTCCCTCATTAGACAGGATGTCTGGTTGTGCAGTTGAGTTGCAATTTGTGTAATAATGGTGTCTACATTCTCAAATCACGCTAGGGAATCTGTGGATATGGCTTTGGTTCCAAAGCCATATTATGGCTATGAACTTTCAGGGAGCGTTTGTCCACGCATCTATTCACAAGAAAAGCTATGAGCCCCTCTGTAAGTTCTAAATGGTGCTCTTTGAAACAAGAGTTGATAAACTTGCCCATGAGAGCACTCACACCCACAAAGCAAAACCATACGAATGCCCTGACTGTCCCATGACGTTTTCCAAACTCCCTGGATGCAATTTACACTTGAAAGGCCACAGGGGCCCCAACATATTTTCATGGCCATATTTTGCTTTGCAAATCCCAAATGCCAACCACATGGATAGACACATCGTGGTGCACACTGACATAAAGGAGTTTGTGTGTGAGTTCTGCAGTTGCTCTTTCAGCCAGCCGGGCCACCTTAAATCCCACCTGCGTGTGGACACCGGGGAGAAGCCCTACCAGTGCCAGCACTGTGACAAGAGCTTCAACCACAATGTGAGCCTGAAGAGTCACCTTATGCGGTATCATGAATGAGCCTCCATCTCTGGGCCTAGCGGACCCATGAAGCCCAATAGAAGAAGACGTATAGACAAACTCTTATCTTGCGGTGCGAAGGGAGGTCCCAGACCCAATCACAGCAGCTGACACATCCGAGAAGAGCCATTTGAGGAAAACCTCTTTTAAAGACATTGAAAGTGAGTGGTGTTACAAGAACCCAACCTCTGAACTTACAGAGCGGGACAAGGGGGAGGAAACCAAGGGAATGAGGAAGAGCAAGCGGGAAGCCGGCCAGAGACCAAAGACCTATTGTATTGCAGAGGAGGATTTTGAGAGTGACTTGGACGGTAACCCTGCAGAGGAGGCTAACGAGAGACAAGTTGTCAAAAGTCAGGACACAGGAAGACATAGAGGAAGGCCTAGGAAACATATAGTAGTCTGAAAAGATGTTAATTTTTGAATGTTTAAACACAATTAAACCAGAACTGAATGTAAAAATATAACAAAATAGGTATTGTTTGTAATTGGGGATTACAAATAAATGATAGTATAAGTAAGAAAGTATATTCCCATTATGTACCTGAAACAAGTACTAGATAGACAGGGAGTGGTCCTACCACCATGTTTAGCTGACAGAGACAAGTTGGGGGATAGACTTCCCAAATGAAGTCTGGGGACTTTGCCTGCTAGCGAAAAATCTTTGCCCATTGCTGTCTTCAGAGATAGTCAGTATTTTATATGTTTGTAGTTAGTGTATGGATGTGTAAATTCTGCATCCAGACGTTGAAGTCAGTGTAATTTACCTTTTGTGTCATTGAAAAAGACATAAGATGGGGTGTGAGTTATGAATTGCGTTTGTATTTAAACAAGTTTTTCGCTATCCAATTTTCACCACAATCAGCTGAAATAAAATTCTCATAGCTATCAGAGTATTGTCTGTACTTGACCTCTGTTACTTCAATTTGGTTCTTTTGACAAAAGCTACCGATACCAAGCTACCTATTGTTGTTTTTATTATAAACGGTACACAATTGGGTTGGTTTCACTTTACACTAAGGGTACATTAATTTAACATTAATTCACTCGCTCTGCAAAATGCATTACTGTATAGCATTAGCCGAGTGGTTAGTGGGTTAGGGTTAAAACTAATGCTAACCCTATTAAATAATAAGCGTGATCTGAACACCATTACCTTAGTTAACATGATCACCATGAATAAACATGAACACGATTGCTAAAAAAGGTCTGATCATTAAATGATAATTATCTGTTAACTAATGCTTATCGCTGGCTTTAAAACATGTTAATTAATGCTAACATAATCTACCCATATTGTTAAGAGTTACCATTTGTTTTGATAACAATTGATAATAGGATATTAAAGTTGACTTCCACTATTCCATAAAAGATTTTTTCTGCTGACATATTGCAGCGGCATTGAAAGGAAATTATGGACGTAATGAGTTAGCATCAAATATGTAATCACAGTCATTGTAGTCGTTATATACACTGTCATACACTGTCATCTCAATGTAAATGTCATACAGCATAAATCCTGTAAATCCATGTAATACCAATAAAAGGAGCTCAAGCTATTCTGAAAGAATTGTACAATATTTTTCTTCTGAAATAGGTATACTAGCAATAGTTAACCTAGCAATTGAAATGCTTGAAACTTGTTCTGGTGACTTTCTTACTGTAATAGAAGCAATGAAATGTTTCACCTTCTTATGACAACTGTACTCTTTGTAAGTCGCTTTGGATAAAAGCATCTGCTAAATGCCCTAAATGTAAATGTCAATGTAAATACCACATTGTGCCCATTTTTAAACTTAGAAAAGAGGCCACTGTTGTATCCAAAACTGTTCCTCCATTCCTTCTCTTATTCTCTAAACTAAAGCACACTCTGTTCTACTGCTGCTTGAGGATGAGTGCTCGGTAGTAGAGCATCTCTCCCATTTCCTTTCTCTCCAATATTAAGGCCACATCAGAGTAAAAAATGACATCAAAACAACAAAATGTCAGTGAACCACTTATTTTTGGTTTTAATAATATTTGGGTTAGCAAACTTTGCTATTATACCTTGTTATTTGCTTGCACTGCTCAAATGACCCTTTTGAAAGGGATAATATAATTTGGTTAATAACTGACAACAGATTCCATTAATATTGTCTGCTCGCCCCGACTTGTTGGGTTTGTTTCCCAAGCTGTTTTTGTGTCAATGATTTGTTTCTAGTTGAGTGTTCATAAGGGGTTGATCACCTGTGTTTATTTAATACACATCTATGTATCATGATCAAAGTTTGCAGTTTTCAAGTTGCCAAACACCATAACCACCTTCTTTTCATGTCTTTGCTGAAGAGGACATGGTTCTCTTCAAAGGCTACCTATTGTTCCCGTTCTCTTTATATTGCTTTCTCCTGTCATTTCTGTTGTATAGTGCAATTACACTTATTTTTACACTGCAATATTATCTGTCCCCCTTTTTGTCTTATAATGATTTCAAATGGTTTACTTTTCTATTGACTTTAATCTATTAGAGGGCTGTTATTTTTTTAACAATCACAGAGCCTTTGTAGACTTTGCAATGATTCTCTCCCTCTGATCAACAATTGCTGCACTTCTTTCCCTTGCTGAATCCTCATATATTCCTGTTAGTTTTCTGCCTGTTTCTTACACAGTGATAAACCATATCTCACTTTACTAAATGCTAAATGCCCTAAATGTAAATGTAAAAGACCCAGTCCCCCAATTCCGAATCCCACCGAGTCGACCACAACAGCAGCAGCAGCAGCAACACAATCTAATATTCCCCCTGGACCAAGTGACAGAGGTAAGTTGTACCATATACAGAGCACTGAATCAGATTGACTAGCTACGTGTTTAATCATGTTATTGACAGTAGAAACATGTCCAGAACTGCTGTTGCTCATTTATATATCGTGAGTGAATACTTGGTATTGATTAATCACTATCATCTCTCTTGCAGACTGCGACATAAGAGAGCTACCCTGGGATAACATTTGATGTGTCAGAGTTTACCTTTTGATGAAGAAAACAGCTGTTCAAATGAACAAGGGGGAGACGAAGAGGAGGAGGTTGATGACTGATTCATACTGTGACAGTGAAGTTTCTTACCAATCGGAGAGTGATGACTCAGATGAAACTGAATCCCACCTGCGTGTGAACACCAGGGACGGAAGAAGCCCAACCAGTGCCAGCACTGACAAGTGCTTCAATCACACTGTGGGGCTGAAGTGTTACCTTGTGTGGTACCATAAAGGAGCCTGCGGCGCCAGGCCAAGTGGACCCATGAGGCCGATAAAGAAGACGTTTAGACGGTCCATGGGTAGACCAAAAGGAAGGCCCAAAAAACAATGCAGCATCCGAGGAGACAAACTCTAATTCATCTGACACATCCCAGAAGGGCCATTTGAGGAAAGCCTCTTTTGAAGACATTGAAAGTGAGTGGAGTTACAAGGACCCAACCTCTGAACTTACAGAGGGGGACAAGGGGGAGGAAACCAAGGGGATGAGGAAGAGCAAGCAGGAAGCCGGCCAGAGACCAAAGACCTATTGTATTGCAGAGGAGGATTTTGAGCGTGACTTGGACAGTGGTAACACTTTAAACTATAAGGGTACATCAATTAACTGTTTATTCAGTAATGCAGTAATAATTAATATATAGCAATAGCATGGGGTTTAGAGGGTTGGGGTTAACACTAACCCTATTAGAAATGTATTAATGCCTTTCCTATCCTGAACACAACTTAGTAAACATAATCACCATTAGAAAACATGGACTTTACTTAATTATTTTCGGATCATTAGCTAACAGTTAAGTAATGATCAGCACTGTTAGTTACGGCTTATTACTGGATTTTACTAATGTTAATTTGTGACTACAATTTACCCTGTTGTGAAGTGTTTCCGTTTGCTTTGATCACTGTAAATTGGTATTTAGGTTACACTGTCAACACACAGACTGGGGTTACACCCACACAACACCGAATGGAGAGGCACTGAGTGAATGGGCCTCCAACATCGATGCCCTGCTGCTTTACGACCCCAAGGAGCCTCCATCCTTCTACTCTGTACGATGGAATACTTCCACCAACCCGGACCTGGCCTTCGCCACCTGCCACGCTAACGACCCAAAACCGGAGAGACGCGTCCTGGACAGGTTTCCCCGATCACATCACCGACCAGCTATCATTAAAGTTCCATCACTGGTGCAACCGGTACCAGGGAAACCTGTCAAACGATGGAACTTCCGTAAGGCCAAGTGGGAGCTGTATGCTGAGGAGACGGAAAGAAGGTCAGCTGGCCTGCCAGACCCAGAAACATCTGATGTGGATGCGGCCTATACAGCCTACTGCCAGGTCCTCTTGCGTGCGGCAAAGAAGACCATCCCACGTGGCTACAACAGAAACTACATCCTGGGTTGGGACGAGGAGTGCAGCTGCCTTCTCAGTGACCACTAGAGGGCTAGCTCCAGTGAAGAGGTGGACATGACTGCAGCAGCACTGATCCAGAGGCTGGACATCACCCGCAGGTCTAGATGGACAGAAGTCGTTGAATCAATCGACTTCACCCACTCTAGTCGCAAGGCGTGGCAGACCATCAACCAGCTTACTGGCAGATACTCAACACCCCACAGCTGCCCAGTCACAGCAGATTCCATCGCATCTCAGCTCCTGAAGAACAGCCGCTTCCCAGATGCAGACAAAGACTTTGCCCGACGGACATCGCGTGAGGTGTCCAGCACCTCGGGAGCGGCCAGTGTGGATTGCAACCTTTCGGGAGACTTTACAGCGGATGAACTCAGTGAGGCCATGAGTAAGCTTAAGCCGGGCAAATCTCCAGGCCGTGACAACATCCACCCGGAGTTTGTCATCCACCAGAGTTCAACAACATCTAGCTGGCTCTGTGCGTTCTTCTCATCATGCTACCGGAGGTTAAAGCTCCCTAAGACCTGGCGACGTGCCTCTGTCATAGCTCTACTGAAGCCAAACAAACCCGCGGAAGACCCCAAATCTTACAGACCCATCTCACTGCTCTGTGTCCCATTTAAGATCTTGGAGAGGATGATCCATAGCCGCATTGAGCCAGTGGTGGACTCACAGCTTCCACTGGAACAAGCCGGTTTTCGTCGGGGAAGATCAACAGCAGACCAGGTAACACTACTCTCTCAGGACATCGAGGATAGCTTCCAGGGCAATGAGAAAGCTGGGGTAGTGTACCTGGACCTGACCGCTGCATACGACACTGTGTGGCACCGTGGCCTCCACCTGAAGCTGCTGAGGACAATACCAGACCGGCATATGGTGAAGTTCATCATGGAAACACTCTCAAATCGCAGCTTCGTCCTCCAGACCAGCAGTGGCCAGCATAGTAGGCTCAGAAGACTGAGGAACGGGGTACCGCAGGGGTCAGTTCTCTCGCCAATGCTGTTCAATATATACATACACGACCTACCTGACACATCATCTCGAAAGTATGGCTACGCAGACGATCTTGCCATCATGCTGAGACGACCAACATGGAAGGCGATGGAAGATGGCCTTAATAAAGATATGGGCATCCTGGTAGCATACCTTCGAAGGTGGCGCCTACAGCTCAGCGTCGGAAAGACAGTGGCAGCGGCATACCATCTTAACAACAGAGAAGCAAGGAGGAAACTTGAGGTGCGTGTCGACGACAAACGCCTGGAGGTCCAGCAAGCCCCGAAGTACCTCGGTGTGCGTCTGGATCGGACACTGTCCTTCAGACAACACCTTGAGGAAGTCAAGGCCAAGGTGACATCCAGGGTCGCGCTGATCCGCCGCCTAGCTGGAACAACCTGGGGAGCCTCCGCCAAGACGCTTCGAATATCTACCCAAGCTCTGGTCTACTTTGCAGCGGAATACTGCGCCCCAGTCTGGAGCAGAAGCCCTCACGCAAGTAAGGTCGACGTGGCCATCAACAACGCCCTTCGAATTGTAACTGGATGCCTGAAGCCTACCCCTGTGTCCCACTTGCCAGCCCTCGCGGGAATAGCCCCGTCCCTGCCTCCGACGGGAGGCTGCCACCCTCGCCCTGGCCAGGAAAGCAAAAAGATTTGACTGGCACATCCTGCACAACATCACAACAAGAGCAGCGCCCCCAAGCAGACTCAAGTCCCGCCACCCCTACAACAAGGCAGTACAAGAGATGCTCAATTCCACCTCTGAAGACATCTCCAGAGATGCATGGTTGGCAGCAGCTTGGAAGCAGGAGTGGGACTCAGCCGGACCTTCACGTATCCATCGTTACATCAGGGACCCAGGAGATGGTGCCATAGGAGGAGACGACCTACCACGCAGGCAGTGGACCTTACTGAACCGACTACGAACTGGGGTCGGCCGCTTTAAAACATCAATGAAGAAGTGGGGCTTAGCGGACAGTGCGGCATGTGAGTGCGGCAACCCTGAGCAGACTGCCGACCACATAATCAACTCCTGCCCCTTATACAGACCACCTTCGGAAGCCAGCCTCTTCGACCTAGGACCCGAGATGCTGACATGGCTACACGACACAGAGTTGGACCTCTGACGTTACACGAAAGAAGAAGGTATTTAGGTTCATTACGAATGCAATATGAATTAGTATCTCACCATACTTTTTTTGCGAAATGTTGACTTCCACTATACCATGAACAATTCAATTAAAAGTTTTCTTTGGTTTGTTTCAGTGACATTTATGGAAATAACCGTTTGGCATCAAATTCATAACAGCTGTCATTGTAGTTGTAATGGACACTGTGTCATAATTCCACTAGGGGTCCTCCTTCCACTACCAATGAAAGGAGCCACCGTAATTCTGAAAGAATTAGAAGTAGAATTTTTTTTTTTTTTAACCTCTAATTGCCATGGTAACCGCCTCTTTTTCTGAACTACCTCACCGTGCCCTTTTTAAAACTTGGAAAATAGGCCCCCTTCTGTTCCCCCATTCCTTCTCGTATTCTCTAAACTAAAGCACACTCTGTTCTACTGCTGCTTGAGGATGAGTGCTCGGGTAGAAGAGCATCTCTTCCATTTCCTTTCTCTCCATTATTAGGGCCACATCAGAGTAAAACATGTCATATCACTGATCGCTGGTTTTTTGTGTGGTTGATTTGTTGTTTTGATATTGCTTGGGTTACCAAACTTTGTTATTTGCCGGCATTGTTCAAATGAACCTTTTTAAAAGAAGAATACAATTTGGTTAATGACTGACAGATGCCATTAATAACGTCTGCTTGCCCTGACGTTTGTTTTGCCACCACAAGCCATTCTTGTTGATTTGTTTTTAATTGCTTCATTTATTTATTCATAGACACAAGAGAGTTGGATCACTTCACGGCTTGTGTTTATTCCATATGCATTTATGTATCATGATTGAAACAGTCCATCTGCAGGGTCTGGGTTTCCAGACACCATAACCACCTTCTTTGAATGTCTGTGGTGAGGAGGACATGGTTCTCTTCAAAGGCTGCCTATTGTTCTCGTTCTCTTGCTATAGCCTTGTCCTGTCATTTCCTTTGTATAATTCAATTACACTTGAGCTGCAATATTATCTGTCCCCCTTTTCCCCCATCTTATAATGACTTCAAATGGTTCACTTTTCCAGTGACTTTAATCTATTTGAGGGCTGTTATTTTTTTTAACAATCACATCTCTTTGTAGACTTTGTTAGTGATTCTCTCTCTGATCAATAATGGCTGCACTTCTTTCCCTTGCTGAATCCTCATATATTCCTGCTCGTCTTCTCCCTCTGTCTCTCACACAGTGAGGAGCCAACTAACAATGGCCTCTCATGCAGATGTAGTCCAAGAAAATTAGCTGCAAAGGACAATGGCCTGTTAGCGTATACACAGAAAATCGGGGCAATGTGGACATGAATAGATTGACTAGCAATTAGACAAAAGCAAATTATAGTTTTCTGGGGAATGTATATATTGAAATGATAAATTGATATGAGTTGTATTAGAACATGGTTATGATATCTACTTACGGCAAGACCTACCAGCAGCTGTAGGGCAACCTATTTTGATAATTTCCTTCATCTTTATTTTTAATGCAGCCACTTGTACAGGAAGTAGGCCAAGGTGCAGTTTAGGCTATATGCTTATATACCATTATATAGGAAACCTATATAGCACTATATAGCACTTGCTGGAAAATCACAAGTTTATTGCACATTGCACATGACCTTTGAATATAATTGGGTTTATAAAGTGAATGAATTAAAGATAAGCCACAGGAAACAGGTATATTCATTACTCAAATGTTATTCTGCTGATAACATTGCTAATTACGTTTCATAACATTTTAGCACCTTCATTTACAATACAAATCAGATTAAAATTGTGCCCTAGATTAAAATATACCCTGACTCTCATTATTTCAGTCGAGCGAAAATGCATTGCAGTACAATATCATGACAGAATCATAATATTGACACGGCTACCACCATATAACAACATATACATAGACTGTAGGCGTGTACATATATATGTATATATATGTATGTATGTATGTATGTATGTATGTATGTATGCATGTATGTATGTAATGTGTATGTATGTATGTATGTATGTATGTATGTATGTATGTATGTATGTACATGTATCTATATATATGTATATGTAATATATATCTATTTTTCCCCATTCTAGTAATAGTAGCACTAGCAGCCGATTAGGGTTCTTTCCTTAAACCCTGAAAAGAGTGCAACAGCCCCCCTACATGTCCCCCAGTGCAGGACTCTCCCTGTCATTCCCTCCCCGACTCCGTGACTTTTCTCTGTCACCCAACCTTACCCCCCCCCCCCCCCCCCCACCCCATCAAAAAAAAGAAAAAAAACAAAACAAAACAACAACATTTGCCCTTTACCACATCTGCATTTTAATGACTGCTCTTCTCCCCAAAAGCCGCGTCCGGTAGCCAGGCTGCGTCTGGCAGACGAAGGTCACCCCCGATGCGAATTGAACTACCGGCCGCGCCGGTGTCACTAACTCTGCTGCCCCACGGAGCTCCGCCAGCCCCGTCACCCTACAGCCTCCCCCCGCCCCGCCCCACCCACCTTGTCTGGCTCGCTTCATGCCTTCGTGCTTCCTCCCTTCACACCGCCTACCCTTGTATTATTTTCTTTCCCAGCGTTTGCACCCATCCGTCTCTCCCTCATTTCCCTTTTTAGTGCTTCTCTACCCCACCCTCCCCTCAGTGATCTACAATCCACACTGGCTGTTGGATTTGATTGGAAAAAGACAAAGTTGGCTGCAATGCTCTGTGGCAATGTGTGTTGTTCTGATCAGAACACGCACACACACACACACACACACACACACACACACACACACACACACACACACACACACACACACACACACACACTTGCCACTACTATTATTTGCCACTATTTGTCACTATTTATGTGTCTAATGCTGTTCCTTTCACAGTGTTATAATATGCAGATCAAACCTGTAAGCCAAGACCATATATATGTTTGAATTTAGTTTAAGCACAGATGTTTGTGTGTGTGTGTGTGTGTGTGTGTGTGTGTGTATGTGTTGTGTGTGTTTTATGTGTGTGCCGCTAGCCCAAGGCTTACACAGAGCCTCTGAGTGACGTGGCAAACTTATTGGTGGTGAATCTAAACGTTTCTCCAAGGTCCACGCCCCTCTCCCCCTCACTCCCCCATCCCCAAATCCAACCCCGGCGACGGGTGGAGCAGCGGCGACCTCAGGGGGGTGTCTCTGTAATAGCCCCTCTGTGCAGAACGGAGCACGCGTCGCATCAAGATATACGATGCCCCCCTGTACTCATTAAGGAGTCTGTCGTCGAGACACTGCTAGCACTTAAAGAGTCGTCCGAACAAGGTCAATGGTGGCCGTCAACCTTAAAGTCCATCCATCACGGCACATTGTAGGCTACATGGTGGTGTGTGACGTGAGTGATGCTTCTGGCTGTCTACCACCATAGTGAGGAGGAGGATGATGATGATGATGATGATGATGATGATGATGATGATGATGATGGGCCTTGGCTGACCTGTGCAACAGGACACAAAACCTCGACCACCTAGGATAAGATAGCACTTTCCCGGGAGGGAAATTCAGTCAGATCTTATTTACTTTGATTCTGTCTTACTGAGTGGGCTTATATTGTATTGAGTCTAAAACACTGCACGGAACTAAAATGAATACAAACAAAACTTGAAAGGCCGTGAGTAGGAGTGGCGGGTTGAATTGTGAGCGCTGGGGAACCAAATGCATTTAAGATTGTGTTGCAGTTGTTCAGTTTGAGTAGAGGTGACGTCATGTCATTTTCATAAACTCAGTGCGCCAGAAAACAGCACTCCTCAATTGCACACCCAAGATTGAGTAGGCCTTCAGGTCAGCACAGCAGCACAGCAGCATAACTCTGCAATCTGCACAGAGCTGTAGGCCTAACTGAACCCGGGCTGCCTGTTGGCTGTGTTCGACGGGTCAACAAGTGTAATGTGTACGTCTCACACATGACAACGGGGGGGGGGGAATTGGTACTCGCGTGAGACATTGTTCCACTGCTGCTTCACCTCAGAAGGGACAGTGGGTCACTGAGGTGTGCGGGTGGCGGTGAGCTTTGGGTGGTACAGCGTGCTGTCAGCCGTTCGCGTCGACCTCCGTTTAAAGAAGCACCATTTTGTATGTTGGCTTAATGGACAACAAGACAACATGTCGTCAACAAAAAAAAAACCATCAAACCAAAGAGTTACCGTATCCTCACACAACAGAGAGCATGTTGGAATCAAATGATCTTTTTGAGATGCGTTTCACACGGATATGCACACACTGATGAAATACCAGGGGGTGGGGGTGTCAGACTCAAGTTGCAAATGTGAGGACTTGCTTGACTGTCATAGATAAAAGACCCGACTTGACTTTGACTTGGTATTCACGACTTGAGACTTGACTTTGACTTGGTATTCACGACTTGAGACTTGACTTTGACTTGGTATTCATGACTTGAGACTTGACTTAGACTTGAGACCGACGACTCAAAGGAGTTTTTAAAATTAAATATTAGAAATCTTCTACAAATGGATAAGTTACGTTTTGTTTTTAAAACATGATTAGGGGATTTCTGGTTAACAGATTATTAAGGCTAACTATTACGACCACTGCAAAGCATCAGATATTTTCAATGTCCTGCTTTGCCGAATGTGGGCAGGTGAACAGTGAGTTCCAAAATTCAGTGGAAATAAGCATTCATTTTTAAACGCGGCAAAACATACCTTGAAACCAGGGTGAAAGTCCTTCAATTCAGGGAGTCCTTCAATTCAAGTGGATAAGGGCACATTTTTTTCTCTTGCAAGTTAAATAATGAAATCGGAATCTTAAAATAGCATCGCCATCCAAACGGCTGTCCATCCATCAGAATAGAGTACCCCGGGAATCTCCCCGATGCTTTCGCCTGCTGGCATTTTATGTCACCGCTTGCTGTAAATCCTCTTTAACTTTTACACTGCAGCTTTCCCTCCGCACATAATCTCACAGTGATGAACTATTACTGGGAAAGTGTGCGTGTGGGGGGCGCCGTGCAATAAAAGGCTATTTGTTTTAAGGAAGAAGGTGTGGGCTGCGTTACAACGTGGAGGACACGATCCTTTGTCTTGTCGTGAACGATGTGTGTGTGGACGCCCCGCTCGCACGGCAGCGTGGAAGACCCGGGCGGTGTTCCGATATCCATACTTCATAAGTACACTTAAACGTAGTACACTATCCATATTCACGAAGTAGGCAGATTTTCAGATGTTAGTGATGTTAGCGTTAGTTCCAAATGGTGCTCTTACCGGAAATTACCATCAGCTGTGCGGCCACGTCACCCGCCAAACACGCGTGAATCCGTTACGCCCACTGACGTCGAGCCATTTTCGAACTGAGCATGGCTCAGCCTGGCTCCGCCTCATCCGCCACGTAGCTAAGATGGCTGCCTTTGAGTATGCATAGTGCACACCGTTGAATATGCGTACTAACGGTTTTGAGGGCAACATCCGGGTCCTTTGAGTACACTTCTTTTTTGCCGCGATCGCAATCAGAACACCGTACATTCTCAAACTAAGTATAGTAAGTACGGTAAGTATGGATAGCGGAACACGGCCCTGGCCTCGGCCGCGCGGCACTTGACTGCTCGTTACAGCGAAACCCCCCGGCGGCGTACAGAACCAATTTCACAGTCTCAACACGCCCTGAACCACATCTGGTTGAAATGCATGACGTCTCCCCCGTTTTGGAGAAGAAAAAAAAAACGTAAGTGGAGTCGCCATCAGAGTGCCCATGCGAGCTCTCATCTTGCTTGTAATCAGCACAATTAGACCTCATCAGCATTCCCAATGGATGTGCAGCGGCTGGGCATCAGGGGGGGGGGGTTAAGGGGGTTAAGAGAACAAGAGACGGGAGGGAACGGGGGAGTCGGGTGAAACCTGAGTGAGATGCTGGTGGCCTGGCTTTCGTTGGAGTGGCCGGTGAAAGGTCTGATGTGTGTGGTACATTGCGTCCCCTTGTTTACCTCTTGAAGTTATCCTGTCCCGAGCAAGATGTGTAAACATCTGCCCCATCCTTAATTACCAGTAGGCCTATCTGTATTCACTCTCCATCACTGTGGATAAACAGGCACCTCCTAAATCCATTAGACTTCATTATTAATGTCCCCTTGCCAATCCATCATAGCCACACGTGGGTAAGCTGGAGTTGTGTGTGTGTGTGTGTGTGTGTGTGAGTGGGTGTTGTGTTCTTTCCTCACCTCGACGTGCCATTGTGTTGAGATGATGCAAAGTTAAGCCATCCAGTCCTCATCTGAGCCCCACCCACACGTCACGAATCGCGAGGTGAAACAAGAGTGGTCTTTAGCAAAAACTGCCTCAGAACCATGCATGCGCAGGAGAAGGCATTCTCCTGCGAGGAAGGCGAGGAAAGGAAAAGGAGCTGTGTGTGTGTGTGTGTGTGTGTTTGTGTGTGTGTGTGTGTGTGTGTGTGTGTGTGTGTGTGTGTGTGTGTGTGTGTGTGTGTCAGATAAATGACATTGAGCCTTGATTCTCCTTTTAAGCTCAACCACATACATCTTCTCTCTTTCTCTCTCTCTCTCTTACCCTCTTCCTTTCTCTTTCCCATACCCCAATAGTCTCTCTCACTAGCTCTCTTTAGTCCCTTTTGACTCTCTCTCTGTCTGTAATATATGTGTGTGTGTTCCCTTACCCCCAATCCCATCCTCCTCTCTCTCTCTCTCTCTCTCTCTCTCTCTCTCTCTCTCTCTCTCTCTCTCTCTCTCTCTCTCTCTCTCTCTCCGGCTCGTTCTCCACCGTTGTTCTCACACCGGGAGCCCTACATTAGGACGTTTTGACGGCGATCCCTAGCGCTGCTACCAGCCGAACCAGAGAGCGGAGCTCCACGGGCTGGGCTGACAACGAGGGCGAGTCTGGCTCTCTGCGTCCGCAGGGGAGCATAAAAAAAAAACCCAAACCAAACCAAACCGTTGTGGTTTACCCACGCTGCCGGGCCAGACTGTGCATAAGCAGGCCTGCAGGAGAGCTTTAACGGGAAGCGGCGGGTGGGGGGGGGGGTGGGTGGGGGTGGGGTAGTCTGTGGGGACTCTTCCTCTGGAAACCGGCGGTGCCGTGTGAGGAAGGGCAGGGCTGGAATTTCTGTTCTCTCATTATTTCTCTCGGAGGTGTTTTCACTGTGCATGCTGAGCCGTCTATTAGTCATTTCGTCGTTTCGTGGACCTCGGCGCAAGGTTTAGCGAATATGGCGGCTATCACAGCGACGGTGGTGGCGTACCGCTGCCGTGGTGCAGAGGGGTTCTCATCGTCCCTTCACCGCTGTACAAGGGTGCACACTGATGAACCTGAAGGTGCGGCATGTGTTGAGTTGGAAGAGTGTAGAGAAGCCAACACGTTGAACACGCTTCACGTGGCTTTCGGCAGAGGGGGGAAAAAAAAATATATTCTCATGGAGTGGATTAAGAGCTTGAAATAGACAGAGGGAGAAGGGAGGGGGGGGGGGGGGGGGGGAGGGGGAGAAACTCCATTTCATATTCAGTTTCACATTCACTTGTTAATAAGCTTTGCCCAGGCAGGGCTGGAAGATGAAAGTGTATCCTGTATTCTCACTTTAGTCAATCTTTCTATAGCCACCGATGACCCTTGAGGGATGACTGAGGTGTGAGCTCAGTTTCTGCCCATGGCGAGGCATTAATTCTGCAGCACGCTTGTCTGTCATAAAATGAAACTCTCCCAACTTCACTTCAGGGAGGGAAGAAAGTTGCAGAACGAGCGAGCGAGCGAGAGAGAGACATCACATCATTCACACTTCTTCGAACAGGTCCACTGAGGTCACACACACACACACACACACACACACACACACACACACACACACACACACACACACACATTCACACACAACGGCAGGAATGCACAATGCGTTTTCCTATCAATGTCCCATGTATCTGTGACTGTCAATTTAAATGGACAACAGTA
>JAXIVH010000699.1:0-52464 GCA_036785325.1 Urophycis tenuis | reverse complement strand
GTACATGTAATGTTACAATCAGTTTAACGCAAAAAAAAACGCTTCACTGCAGCAATCGGAGAGCCGCAAAAAACCTGATTGCGAGAACCGGCTGATGATGACACCACTCTGCTGGTTAAACGGTGTCCTCTTCCTCTTCCTCTGTTCCCAGAGTGTGTTCACCCTGCTGCTGGGTCCCTTCACCTTCTTCAACGCCCAGAAGACCAAGTACCTGCAGATCCTCACCTCGCTCATGCGCTGGATTGGTGAGAACAAGCTCCTCCCACCTCCTTCCCACACCCCGCTGGGATGTCTGGTGTGTGTGGTGTTAAATATCCATCAGTCCCCCCGGTCACAGAATCACAGGGCACCCCCTTCCCCTCTCGTCTTATTTTCCATCTCCCCATCACTCTATTGCCTCTCTCTCTCTCTCTCTCTCTCTCTCTCTCTCTCTCTCTCTCTCTCTCTCTCTCTCTCTCTCTCTCTCTCTCTCTCTCTCTCTCTCTCTCTCTCTCTCTTCTCTCTCTCTCTCTCTCTCTCTCTCTCTCTCTCATCTCTCTCTCTCTCTCTCTCTCTCCCCCACACACGGCGTATCTCGCCCGCGTCTGTCCATCATGGCCGCCGCCGCGCCCTGTGCATGCGCCCCGCCTGTGCGCCCCGTCTCTCCGCATCCTCAGGCTGACGCCGGTGACAGCCCGTCCGAGCCCTGATTGGACCGTCACTCACGGGCTCGGCAGCTGAAAATAAAACCCTCGCACTGCCCCTACTTGCGCCCCCCCCCCCCCCCCCCCCCCCCATCACCACCACGCACGCACGCATACACGCACGCACCCACACACACACGCACACACCACACACACACACCCACACACACACACACCATTCTCACACAAATGGACACACATGCATGGTAATGAAGACACAGAGGGTTTTCCCAAGGACTTCCCCTTCTCAAATACTTCCATTTATGAGATTTGGTCTCATAGCAGCATCGCTCAAACCAGGGGGAAACCGGCGTTTCACTTTGTTTGCGCTTCATATTCGCCTCAGCCAATCGTGTACAGATCTCGGTAAGAGCGTGATTGGCTAACAACAGAAACAAAGTCGGCTCTGGTCTTACCCGGCCCTATGCTACCTAGCCTGGCTAACATGCTGTACACTGGCCAGTGACCCTCGGATGCGCTGTGGTAACCCAGTTTAAGCCGGTCCGTCCTGGCCCTGCGTGGGGTGTGTCCGTGAGTGATGGGTGTTGTCACTCACAGGACCCACTAATGGCTCAACATGGCGGCGGCGTGGTGCGCTGGGGCCGGGGCGCGGCCACGGGGGTCACATGTAGACAGACGGTCAAGGCTCACAGAGCTAAAGGAGCATGTCATCACCGTTTTAATGTGGCCATTAAAAAAACTAGAGGTCTGTAAGACCGGGGGTCCGATGAGCACCACAGAGAACCCCCGGGCATCAGCCTAATCTCCAGTAATATCCGATGATGGTTATATATTGGATTTATTAGAAAGATAACAGTGGGGCTCACAGACTTTGGACGTTCGATGGTCAGATCAAATAAATTGACTGCACCGTTCTCTACGTTAATCTCTCTGGTGGTGTGACTGTGCAGGAACAAAAAAAAAAAAAAACACTGGCCAGCTAAAGAGAAAAGGACATTCTAGACAAAAAGATTATCGACTCGAGTGGGAGATTGGAAGAGACAAGAGAACGCTGTCATAATCCCTGGAGGAACTCGGGTGAAAGTGGCTTGTGCTCTACCTTGCGTCATCCTTCCAGAAGGTTCTTGCCAACTTCTCGAGGATCAGAGTGAATATTGGAGAGGCCTTACTTTAATGCGAAACACGTCATGAAGTGCTGTGATACCTGGTGTTTTGGCAAATCTATCAAGTGTCTCTTGCTAACACAACTTTATGCTGCTGTAACCTTTCTGCCTAGTTTGGTGTTGGACTAAAGGCCCAGGGATGTTCCTTGCACCCTCTATGTGGTTGCATGTCATAAGATAATCAAAGTTATTTGGATGGTACCCCAGCCCTGAATCACCAGTATAAGACATACTGTTTTAAACAAAAGTAAATTCAAAATGAGCCACTACACATTTCAGTACATGTCTGTGGCAAAGTTAATATAAAGTGTTGTATTTGTGTTGATCAAATGCAGGGTTATAAACAAGTGTCATCTAGTCTGTATACATCTATAAGAAAGATATACCTGTCTTCAGTTGATGGAGGCTGCAGTTAGAATCAAATTATACAGAATTTAGATGTAAAGCAATGTCAATGTCCTCCAAACGACCACCGACTGAAAAACGACCGCATTAGTGTTGATTTGATTTATTTCACAATCACTGCAATATCTTTTCATGACCCCATGAAACAGTCACTCATGACTGGTTCACTGTGAGAGCAATGGTGAAGGCCATGGCTCCCACTTGCCTGTCTACAGTGAAAATGAATCACATTTTTTCACATTAGTTTCAAGTGCTCACGGTTTTGTTATTTGTCCTTCTATGTGTTTGTGGTCCGGACTGAAGTCGTTTTAGATTAGACACGATTGTGTTGCAGGAGTTATGGAGGCGGGGGGTTATAGTGTAAGAGGGTGCATCTGTCTTGGGCTTCAGTGAAGCCGCGGTACTAAAAGGCCTGCAGCAGTGTCATATTTCAGCTGGTTACACTCATACCGAGCTCATTGCGCCCACATTGTATATTTCTATGTTGAGACACATTTATATTCTTTGTGCAAGTGCAGCCCGACTTTAAACATATACAGCACAAGTATTTTTTACGTGAGCTAGAACATTGCCCTCCATACGTTTGTTGGTCCAACTTCAGCTACCTTTTGTATTTAGGTGAGGCTTCCTTATTAACTGCATGCTGTGTTGGAATATAGTCTGATGATAAGGTGATCTAGTGAAGAGCATCCTCCTCTTCCTCCTCTACTCCTTCACCCTCCGTCGTCTGGCCTTGGAATTCGAGAACAAAGACGAGTATTTGATTGAAGGCTCACATGAGGACACGTCCCGTATATTTTCCAGCCAAGTGCACACACATCTTCCATTTCACAGGAAGATGATTTCATGACAGAGAGGGTTAAGGTGTTAAGGTGACTCCCGCCCAGAAGTTCAAACTTTGGCTGCAGTCTGGCTGTGGATGTCCTTGAGCAAGATGCCTAACCCGCACCTGCTCCTTAATGGCCTGTGCTAAAACAATTTCATAGAAGTTGCTTTGAGTTAAACTGATAAATGACTGATGAATCTATGAATATTAAATAATCATCAGTTTGTGCTCAACGACTCCCCCATTCCATAATACTACCCTACTTTCCGGGGGGGGGGGCAGACCAACCATATTGCTGTTATTTATTTATAAAAAATAAAGATAACTTTGTCAATCTCTACTGGGTGGCGCCCCAATGCGTCCCTATCATTAATCATGGCCGACCGAGGCGTGTTGGCGGTTTCCCCCCTCCGCCGCGATGCCGCTGACCCGTAGTGCACTGTGGGTAATATAAAGATGTGCCAGTGTGACTGGGGCCTGGTGGGAGCCCTAGATTAGCATCGTTAAGCGAAGGTGCGCTACGCAGAATGTCTGGCTTAGCAGCTGGTGGAGGCGCAGGGTGGAGGCACCGGGTGGAGGCACCGGGCATCTTGACGCGGTCATTGTAGCTTAATTAAAGCCACGCCACACACACACACACACACACACACATCCCAGATGGAGTTTTGCTGGTTGAGGTTTTGTTTATTTATTTTAGTTGAGTTTGTTTCTGTTTTGGTGGCGGAACATGGTGATTCTGGATTTGTCGACTTTTGGAACCGATGTAGTCCCCAGAACCTTTGTGTCCATGTTCTTTCTAACACCCTTTTTGGTAAAAATAATGTTTCAAATTAAAATGACTATTGGCATTTCATGCCAAGTCAGAGCAAAAAAAAACATCTTCTCTTGGTCTACGCTGGTCCTGGTCCTGGTCCTGGTGCTGGTGTTACACAGTGCTGGTCCTGGTCCTGGTGTTGCACAGTGCTGGTCCTGGTCCTGGTCCTGGTCCTGGTCCTGGTGCTGGTGTTACACAGCGCTGGTCCTGGTCCTGGTCCTGGTATTGCACAGTGCTGGACCTGGTCCTGGTCCTGGTGCAGGTGTTACACAGTGCTGGTCCTGGTCCTGGTCCTGGTGTTACACAGCGCTGGTCCTGGTCCTAGTCCTGATGTTACACAGCGCTGGACGACGCGCCCCACAAAACACCGTCCCCACCGTCGTTTTGCTATCACTTTGTAAAGTCGAAAAAGTGTTGCTAGCTGAAGCAGTCAAGGATTGTTGGTACTTATATCCCAGCTGCACTACACCGCTGAACTGATCCCCTGGCGAAGCTTGACGGGGTTTTGAGGCTCGTTCAATGGATCCATTGACTCTCCTGGTTCCTGTGTCTGGCGCTGGTTGCGCTGGTGCATGGATGCGTGTGACGCGCTCGATGCATCGGATGGCGGTTAACAGACGGACACGATTAGAATGACAATATTTAACCAGTTATGCATTCAGTAGAGGTGCACCCACACCAGAGCTCCACTGGCCTCGCAGTTTGTACCTGCGATGAGATACACCTCTAAACTGGGATTGTATTCCATTGGGAGCATTTTGAAATGCATTTTGAGATGATTCTGGTTGAATTGCATTTTAATATGGCTATTGTCGAGGGCGGGGTACTTTGTAATCGGCCCATTACGTAGAAACATTGACCCAGTGATGGCTCTGGAGAGCAGTGCTGCTGCCCGACACCGTCTCCTGGGCAGGTACGCACCGCTAGACACACGGGACTCATGCCAGTGATGGTCTTTAGTTCCCCTCGTCTGACCGCTGCAATTCAGAGCGTGTATGACTGTTGAATATCCAATATCTTGATTTAACTTCAAACACTTCTATTTGGTTAAAATCCTCTACTGAAGCCTCCATCTTGTCACTCCTGAGTGAGTTAGTTCTCTCTGATTCCGGATGAATAACTTTGTAACAAAACAGGAAACCCTGCGTAGTAACAAACCCTCGCACTCGCTGGTTTCCAGCACAGATGTCACTTTACTTTGCCATACAATATCCTCAAGTACTTGTTTTGCACAGTTTCTGTTGTTTGTTTGTTTATTCATTTTTTGTTTATTGTGTAGGTTTTAAGATACTTCTGTCTGATTGTTGTAGTGTTTGCCCCTTTCTTCTTTAATTTCTGTAGTGTGTGTACTACACTTTTTCTCACTCTTTTCTGCTGCTGTGACAAGGAAATGTCCCCGCTGTGGGATGAATAAAGTATAATCTATCTCTATCTATCTCTATCTATCTATATCTATGCTATGCAGTCTCCCCCCATAAAGTGTGGCGGTAGCATTGCCTTCTGGATCCAAAATGAATGTGGCAAGGCGCCGGTTCCAATCAAGACGGGCAAAGACACGCAGTGTCTGTGAATGTCCTTTTTTTGTAATGAATTATTCAAATATTCGTTCAGAAAACACTACGATTACTAATCGTTTTTAATGATGTAGTCTAGCTAGCCCAAAATGCTAGACATGCTCCTCTGCTGCATGCTGTGGGACAGTGTGAAATAGCAGGAGCCTTTACAAACTAGTCTGGATGCTCGGCCACCAAAAAATGGTAGAAAAAAAACAACCCACTAGCTTAATAAAGGGTTCCTCTTATCAGTAAACACAATCAATCCTCATAACATTTAACCACATTCGTTAGACGTGTTACCGCTGACCGCGTTGCTCTCAGAAC
Source organism: Urophycis tenuis (assembly GCA_036785325.1). Classification (NCBI taxonomy): domain Eukaryota; kingdom Metazoa; phylum Chordata; class Actinopteri; order Gadiformes; family Phycidae; genus Urophycis; species Urophycis tenuis. The sequence continues at coordinate 46,732 of JAXIVH010000699.1, read as the reverse complement.
AACCAGCTCCGGTGTGAACGTGTCAGTACCATTGCAGCCCTGGAGGTGACCGAGGACATTGGTCCTGTGTTTTCAGGAGCCTGAAACCGCCTCAAAATAAACCTAGCATGCTGAAAGCCATTACCACAAGGAGGAGGTGTGGTGTTCTTCGTCTCCCTCGCCCTGCAGCTCACCGTGGGGAGAGGGGGAGATCCACACAGTGGACTGAAGCATGAGGTTACAGTCCACCATCCGTCGGCCATCAGTGGCTGAATCACCGTAAACTTAAATGGTGGACTTGCTGCTTCGGTGACCCGTGACCTCCCTGCTCCTCTCCTTCTCCTCGACTCCCAACAGACACAGAACAGGAGCTAGGGAGATACCCCCCCCCCCCTAAGGATACATAGAGACACCCAATGCCATTTTAACATTGTGGGTGTGGATGTGTGTCTGGTGTTGTTTTGTGAAGGTCAAGTGTGCTGTGATGAAATGAGCATTGCCCCACAGCGTGTCCCTCACTGTGGAGGACATGAGACATGAACCTTGTGGTGGAGTTACAGATCAGAGGTTCAAGCAGTAAACGCAGCCCTCATCACAATCGCTTACAGTCTTTATTTTCCTTCTGCGGTGCTAGCTGTGGGCACTACCAGTGTGTTCTTTGCTGTGTGAAAAGGATGTCACGGTTTGAGTAAATGCCAAAAGTGTCCAAAACAGGGAGAGGGGAACAGGGTAAAAATATAGGCCTACCGATTTTATGTGAACTCAAACTCTTGGAGTATAACTGTAAAAATAAGTCTTTTTTTTGTATTTGAAACCATGTTAGGACTTTATCCCCTCATATATATATATATATATATATATATGTTGTCCCTTAAGTGATTAGATTTGTTTTAACCCACGAAGAGCTTCAAGGCCCTTTTGTTGTAACTTGCTGTTTAATTAAAATAAGGCTTTTGAAGGACGGCTCATTGATCAGGTCTCAGATCAATCCGTCCAATAGTTGATGGCAACTGAGCCTTTCAATCAGGGCTGTTGACCGCTGTAAACCTTACTAATCCAGCGGTGAGGAACCCTGAGGATTTTGTATTTGTTTGTTCACTCCTCAGCTTGTAGAATACACACCACTTTATCAGACACACATTAATAAATGATGTTATGAAATGATGGGAGCGCTTAAGTCATCGTTAACCCCAAGGAAGTGATGATTATTCTACCGTCATGCCGCAGCTCCGACTGTGAGGGACATGAAAGAGCCGACTGTGAGGGACATGAAAGACCACACATTAGTGCCCCCCCCCCGCTAACGTGTGTCTGAACACCCCGGCCCCCCGGACGGCTCAGAGGCTGGGGCTCGCCGGCAGGTGTGTTTATTCCTTTATCGAGGGCCAAAGTGTGATTCACCGAGCCACGGCCGAGCGCGTGGAGTAATCGCTGTTCTCAGACAGCCCTTAAGATGCTGGGATGGGAGTTTGGCTGCGTGGTCCCATCTCTCTGAGAGCCGCTGGGGCCCCCCCTTAACGCCGGGGCCAGCCGGCGGCCGGCCGCTGGGGTCCTCCTACCTGAACCCAGGGGCCGCGGGGTGGCCTGTTAGGCCCCTTCAGAGGGCCGGGGGCCCCGTCGTTAGGGAGCGGCGCGGCTTGTCGGCTCTCAGCAGCGCGGTGGTTATCGGCCCGTGCCCTGGGCAGCCCCGCTGGGTCCACTCTGGAGCGCTTTGAACGGATGGGATAACAGAGGCGGCTCTGCCGGCAGGGGAAAACTCTGTACCCTCCGCTGCACACGGGGCTGAAGAGGCAAAGTCATTACTGTGGAGGGATACCACGGTGCCTCTTAATTAATGATGGGACGATTAGTCTGGGCGGAGCCTTTTCATTTGGCAAGTGGGTCGGGTCGACAGGAAGTCCTTACAGGTCCCGCCTTTGCTTCGCCGTGTCACGCAAATATAACCCCTACCCATCCCAGGGCCAAAGGCCCAGATGTAAAGTATTTGACCTGCACATGTCTCCATGGAAATGCCTCGGCGTTAAACTCTTTCTCGTATTCGCTCTGAGGAGCAGGACCCTGGGCCTGTCACAACATCACATTGTGGATTTATTACCCTGGGCCCCCCTCAGCCATCTTGTGTTGCTTAATTGACTGTAGGAGGCCCCTCTCTAGCCACCACAGGCGAGAGGGAGTCCATTTTCACAGCCACTCTGCGACTCCCTGGGGCTCTGAGCGCGTCCGCCATCCTTGACTTAACAGCAACAGTTTTGCTGGGTCCCGGTGGGGGGTGGGGGTGGGGGGGGGGGCAGCCAGCGGGGGGCCCGCGGTTAATCTGAAGCATCCCCCTGCAAGGTCGCCACAGACCCCCCGCAGAGCACGATGAATCACTCACCGTGAGATGAAGTGGCACTTGTAATACGGGTGTGATGCCCGTCCCCTGCAGTCCCCCCAGCCCGCCCCCCCCCCCCCTCCACGCCGGGCCCCAGACGCTGTGGCAAGCAGGCCAGGCATGAGCGCTGAGGGTTAAGCCTGGACGTCCAGCTTATCTCCATGTGTCGTTGTTGCCAATCCATTCCAGGTCACCGCCTGTCGAATCGGTTTGTAGTCAGGTGTTTATCACCGGTACATGCATGTCGTCGTCATGTGTTGTCACGGATACGTTCAGGTTATCAACCGCCGTCCTGGCTGACATCTTGAGGATCGCGACCGACACCGTCAGGTTATCATCAATACTTTTAGATTCTAATCAGGTGTCATTGCGGATGACTTGAGGTTATCCCCCATCTGTCATGGCTGATGCCTTTTTTAGTGGCGGGGGGATCGCTCATGTCACACGTTTGAATGGGTTTCATAGGGCAGGGCGTGCGCTGTGTGTCACTGTAGGGTTGCTGCTAATGGGGCCGAGGTGTTTCTGAATGGGTAGCTTCATCAGGAGGGGACAATGTCACATTGACCTTGTCTGGTTGTGCCGCCGCCATGATAAACCACCACAGGTTAATACCGGTAATGAATGGTCAGGGAAGGAACCGATGATAAAAAAACAGACTGCCACGAATTAGAGTGGGATTCCCTTTGGCAAAAGGATTTCAGTGAGGCTTCAATAAAAGGGAACAGTACGAATATGTAACTGATACAGGGGTATAAAACAGGGGTATAAAAACAGCATACATTATTCCAACAAAAGTTACAAAGATAATTGAGCACATTCAACAAATCCTCAATTATCCATGTCTTTTATGGTTTCATTCCCCTTGATCTTTTCAGCCACCTAATGTTGTTAACTCAGCTTGATCAGAAGCACTATGGGTTCCTCATTGTGTTGCTGCAGGGAGCGTTCACATTGAAATTCATGGCCACGGTTGCGGAGGGTGTCGCCAAGCCATTCTCTGAGGCATTGACGAATGAGCCCATTATGAAATATCTTATTCTGCTGCGTTTGTTCCGCCATGTGTTTAAGCCATCTGATTGCCTTTTTAATTTCTAGTGAAAGATAAGCGCTTGCTTCCTGTAGTTTTTTTTTTTTTTTTTTTTTAAGTGAGAGCGATTAGTCTCAACCCTCTTAAGTAGGACAAAGACCTGAGGACCGGCGGCGGGTGCCAAGACACGTGTCAAGAAATGTGTCACTTTGATCCTTCCAAGATGGCTGTACGTCATCTCGGAAGGATCAAAGTGACACGTTTCCTGACACGTCTTTTTATGTTGTTGGGCACCCCGGTATAAACGTCACATGTTCTTGACTTGTAGCCTTTGAAGGATATTTAATAACTGTAACCGGGGACGGTAGCTCTTGGTCCTTCCCGAAGGCACATCTGTCTCTTCTTTGAAAGCGGCTGTAAAGCATTTTTAAAGTCGATGGTCATCGGGTTATTCTGAATGACAGCCGGCACAATTTAACGAAGAAACCCATTTCCCATTTTTTTCAGTTCCCTGTAAAGTAAAAGGAAAAACAGGCGGTATCATTTATCATTCGTGTATTTATTTCTATATTAAGTCCACTGCATTATGTTATCCTGCATGAGCGTTTATTGCCACTTCAGTCATTTAGCGATGTCCAGGGGCCCGAGGACCGGCCTTAATTAAAATCTCCCCGGGGCGCGGGGCCTCCTGCCCGGGCTGTGAGGGTCGGGGACGGGGCCGAGAACGGCTCCTTCACCCGGCCCGCCTTCCCCGGGCCAGACGGACGCTGGCATCGTGCTAGTCCGTGGCAGATGTGCTTTCGCAGAGTGGGGTGAAAAAGGCGGGGGGGGGGGGGGGACTGCAGGGGGAGAGGTGGGAGGAGAAGCAGACAGACGAGGTGTAGCTGCACCGTACCTGACTGTGCTGTGCTCCTTCCAGCCCCTCACACAGCGAGGCAACAAAGGAGGCCGGAGGCCCCCCCCCCCCCCGTCACTTAGCGTTCTCCTGATAAAGTGCTCTGGAGGTCGCGCTGTTGGTCTGTCCTCGTGGCGTTCAGCTCCGGTGCCCTGCGCGTCGTGGCGGTCATGACCCCGATGTCCCATCCCTTAGCCTCGTATTGTCCTGGAACGGTGTTTGATGTTTAGCTACCGTGCTAAAAACGGCGACCGAACTCGATTGAAGTCACTGTACATATGTAAGTGAGAATTGCGCTTCACGCTCACTTATTCCGTGACACTACACCCACGTGTTTGTCTCTTGGATACACGAGACAGTGGGTACCCGGTGAAGCTCGGGTTACCGTGCAGGGTGGTTGGCAGCGGCACCTTGTCCGTCTGTGTGAAACCTCCTCCTGATCCCCGGTGCCCCCGGTGCCCCCGGAGCCTCCTGCCTGACGGAGCAGGGAGCAGCTGCAGGCGAAGCCGAGGCGCAGGCCATTCGTTTTGATCTTCCCCGGGGGGGGGGGGGGGGTGCTGTGCCTGCCGCCACATGGCGAGGACGCTGCAGAGCGACACGGCGCAGCACACAACGCTTGTCCGGTGGTTGCGGCACCACGGGGTCAAACTTCAATGGTCGGAGTGCAGTCGCACCTCATCCGTGTCAACGCGGGCCTGCGATTCTGCTCTCTGTCCAAAAGGGTCTCCGTCTCCGGTAATGACGGTGGACTCGGCTTCAGGTCGGTGCAGGCTAGCATAGTGTTCTAAGGGATTCCTCTCCCAGACACTGAGGTGGCCGGGTTCAATCCCCCCGTGTCAGCGACCCGCCTGAAGACACCCTTGAGCCAGAGGCCTGACCCCCCAGCAGCTCCCTAAAGACACGGGTTTCCGCCCGCGTTTTGGATGCAGTCGTCGCGTGTCCTCGCGTGTACTCTGTGTACTCGCAGGTTTCGGCCGTCGCCGCGAGACCTCCGCTCGCTGCGTAGAACGGGAAGGTATGTGTCCCCGCTGGCACGCTCTCCCCGCACCACGAGCCAGAGATTACTTTGGGAAAGAGCCAGGTATCTAAATATTGACCGCACGGGGGCCTAAACCCTTGAATAGGTCAAGTAATGATGTACTTACCATGGCACACCGTGTAATGCTGTCTCTTTTATATTATAGAGCAAGTTGGCTCTGTGTTGATTTAATAAAAGATGAACTGCTTCTGATGTATAATTAACCTTACATTATGCTATATACACCCTCAGTAGACTTTTTTTTTCATTTTTTCTTTGCTCATGGACTGTCTTTATACTTTCCGGGTCAACACTTTGCGTCCCCCTGTTGGTGCTGCTCAGGGTGAAATATGCCCCTCTCCCTGCGCTGCGTTAGGGGCTCCTCAAAGGCCGGACACACCGCGCCAGTTGGTGTACTCTCACTGGGGAACAGATACTCAATCTCCACCATTGAGTACACTGCCACTGCTCCTGCCCCCCCCCCCCCCCCCCCCCCCGCCCTGCCTCACGCGCTCGGACACTCTGCACGCAGCCAGCACTGCTGCTGGAGGGGTTCTGGTCTGAGCTGAGGTGCTTTGCTGCAAGTCATTCCCCCCCCCTCGTTCAGCGCTCGTTGCCGTTGTCCGCGGAGGCACAAAAGCCCATAGAAACACACAATGGGTCTGTTCCTCTGTGCTTATTATAAATGGCTCAGAATGGCACCATCGAGATCAGTCACCTTAGATTCAATCATGCGCTGAAGCGTTTCCAAAAACTCAGGTCAGAGGTTTACATCTGTCGCACACACACACACACCACACACACCACACACACACACACACACACACACACACACACACACACACACACACACACACACACCACACACACCACACACACACACACACACCACACACACACACACACACACACACACACACACACACACACACACCACACACCACACACCACACACACACACCACACCACACACACACACACACACACACACACACACACACACACACACTCACACACACAGAGCCAACCCAAGGTCTGTGTCACGCCGCGCCGCGCTTCAACCCTGACACGAGCGCCGCTCCGTCCTCGCCTTCTAGGTCACGGGCTCTTCGCCGGGGCGATAAAGAGGCGCCAAAGAGGCGCCGGCGCCACGGGGGCCGTGAGCATAAGGAGGACAGGGGGAGGGCAGCGCCCCGGGTTCAAGCTGTACATCATCCTCATCTCGACCCCTGAACCGCCCCGCCATTCAGGTGTACGCCGCCGCTGTTTGAGACGGCGTTCCGATGGCGTGCTGGAGGCCACGGCGAGGCCAGGGGCGATGATGCGGCGGCGCAGCAGCCGATGTGCATGTGAACGGGGATCCTGGCTGGCGGGGCGCTGTGTTCCAACGGGAGGGGGGCGGGGAGCAGGAAGCTGGCGGCGTCGCAGAGTGCAGGGGAGGGGGGGGCTGTTTTGAAGGAGTGCTGGGCGTCCGCCCGGTTAACGTCAACGGTTATTATCAATTATCTCCCCACTTTCTTAAATAATGGCGAGTTCCTCTCGGAAACAATCCCATTGGTTCCCGGGTGCGGTGGTGGATCGGCCCACGTGGCCGCCCGGCCGTGGCCCAACCGATGCCGTTCCCTCGGCTCGTCTGGTCGGCCGGCCTCGTTGCACGCATCGCAATCGATCGGAGCCGGTGGTGGTGGGGGGGGGTGTTGGGGGGCTGTCTTTCAGGTGGCGCCCGTCTTCAGCCGCACATCTGGTCCCTCTGGGGGGAATCTGTGGACCGTAACCATGGCACCGCGGTATCTCCCCGTGGCACCGTGGTGAACGCGTTTCCGTCAGGGTGTTTTCTGGGTCAGCCGTCACGGTGAGCGGGTCAGAGCGGCGAGTCCTCGCCAGGCCTGATTCTTTCTGCCCTTTATGTTGTTATCGAGCACGGCAGGCCGGGGGGGGGGGGGGTGGAGCGGTGTGGTGTGGTGGGGTGGGGGTGGGTTGGTCTGCACATTCCAATTGTACATTACAATTTCCAAGATGTCAGCCGTGGCAGCGGCCGTATCCGTGAAGGGAGAAGGGCTCTGTTTCCTCCCTGGATAATGGCGAGCTGGTCTGGAGCACCAGTCTCCTCAAAGCTACCATATCCATTATGTCCTTCTTTAATGTTGTATTCTTTACCCATGCCTCAGTAACTTTCCCCAAAGCCAACGTTAAAATGGTGCTTTGCAAAAAGTAGTGCATGATTCATTTATTAATCGACGATTAATCTGGGGTCGTGTGCCCAACCCTGTGAAATACAACAATCTCCCGGAAAATCCAAATCAATGGTACTGACTAATTGAATTATGTCGCTCCACTTTGTCTGCTTATCAAGGCAGTGCGGCATTCTACTCCATTCTTTTATCTGAACCAATTTGTATTTGGGGGAGGTTCTAGGGGATTAAGAGCACATACACATTTCATTATTTATAGCTTGGAATGATTTTAGCCAAGTTCCTGGCTTAAACCATTCATACCAAATGGTGACATAACCTTGTTTATTCATAACTATGTCGGGCTAATAATGGGAAACCACTTGATGGAACCAAATGCAAATCCTCACCTAGTAGTGGACACTAATTCTCTCTACTCTATGTGGATTTGAAGCAGCCTCAACATTGTTGGGTAAGAGAGCACCCTGAGTGTGGTGACGGCTGGTGATGGTTTAAACCATCATGTACATGGCTCAATGTACAGCAGGCAGGCAGACTCAACCTCAGCCCCAGAGTCCAACAGGTCTGACTCAGGGCAGGTGAGACTGCTTACACCAGCCTTCACACACACACACACACACACACACACACACACACACACACACGCCTACTAGTTCTGACTGCTGACCGTTGCCTAGGTCAATGTTTTATTTTATTTTATTTTTTTCACCTCGAGTGTCACCTTCAATTCTCATCCTCAAACCTCAAGAAATAACTGTTAAGCATATTTGTATTGTTAACTGATCTGGGATCTACCACTACTTGTAGTATGAATGAAATGCATGTAAGGTATTATATGTAGGCCACACCCCATCTCTTTATTTATGTCTGTCACTCCCCCCCTAGCATAAGCTTTAAGTAGCGTCTTCGGGGACCAGTTCACCTGCATTCACTTCACTGTCTCTAACGTCTACATATCATGCATGTGAATAAGTCCATCAATCAATCGAGTACAGTATCAGTACAATGGAGGCTCCTGTGTGCCGACCCTGACGCGCCCTGCGCTCCTCCCTGTGTGTGTTGCAGCGTTCACCATGATGATCATCCTGGCGCTGATCCGCATCGGCAAGGGCCACAGTGACGGCAAGCCGCCGGCGGCCTCCCTCTCCGGCGTGCCCAACCTGTTTGGCGTGTGCGTGTACTCCTTCATGTGCCAGCACTCGCTGCCCTCGCTGGTCACGCCCATCTCGGACAAGGGCCGCCTGGCCGCCCTGGCGGCGGTGGACTACGTGCTGATCCTGTGCTTCTACGCGCTGCTCTCCTTCACCGCCATCTTCTGCTTCGACAACGCGCTGCTGCGCGACATGTACACGCTCAACTTCACCGACAACTGCGACGTGCTGGACGTGCCGGCGCTGCGCTACTTCCTGGGCCTGTTCCCCGTGTTCACCATCAGCACCAACTTCCCCATCATCGCCGTGACGCTGCGCAACAACTGGAAGACGCTGTTCCACCGCGACGGCGGCACCTACCCGTGGGTGGTGGACCGCGTGGTCTTCCCGCTCATCACGCTGGTGCCGCCCGTGCTGGTGGCGTTCGGCACGCACAACCTGGAGTCCCTGGTGGCGGTCACGGGCGCCTACGCCGGCACGGGCATCCAGTACATCATCCCCGCCATGCTGGTGCACCTGAGCCGCCGCCACCTGGAGCCCGTGGTGGGCCGCGGCGCCGTCAACCGCCACCGCTCGCCCTTCGGCCACGCCTTCTGGGTGTGGTTCGTGGTGGTGTGGGCGGCGTTCTGCCTGGTGTTCGTCACCGTCAACATCATCCTGACCGACACCAGGAAGTGAGGCCGCTTGTGGCCCGTTCGACTCGCCGTGGTTCTCGCGCCCCCCCCCCCCTGTGGGGGGTGGGGGGTGGGGGTGTGGGGGGGGCTTTATCAGACCGACCTGCTGCAGGTGGTACAGCGTGTGCCTTTCTTTTTTTTTTTCTTTTTTTTTTTTTTTAAACCGTGGACTTTTGTAGCGTGTACATATACTGGGATGGCGATGACCTTATCACAGACGTGTTGACAGGGACCAAGAGCAGCCGCAGTCTCGGATGCTGGAACTGAACTGAACAAACAAAAGGGAGAAGAAAAAATGAAGAAGGGAGATTAATGACGAGAACCCGTCACCCACAGAAGCTGGACCACAAGCCCGGCGGTTCTCTGCACAAACCCGGGTCCTGGATCAGAACCTCCAGAAGGTGTCCCCCTGCCGTCTCCAGAGAGCAGAGGGACGCCACGCCTCCGCTGTGGGCGGGGCTTCACGCCTCTTCATGATGAGAAATGAACTGAAATGAAGAAAAACATTAAAAATGAACCAATCAGGGATAATCTCACTTTTATGGCTCGCTGACATTTTGTGTTCCGTGTTCTGTCTCCAGCTGGCGGTGGCTCCGAGGGTGTCTTCACAATGACACGTGCACACAGAAACTCATTACGCCAGGCGCCTTTAAAAAAGGCTTTCAAACTAACACACACACACCAGATCCACACCAGATCCACACCGTTCACACTTGCCTCCGCCTCCCCATGACAGACTGTCTGACATATGTACGCGAAAGCTAGGAAGTGTTCCGTCTCCTGCGCCTCCAGACACTCATGTGTATGTAGCTCACGCACAGCGCACGTGCCTCACCCCCCACCCCCCCCCCACCCACCCACAGTCACTTGTGACTCCTCATTCAGCCCATCCATCCCCGTGACTCCCCCGGCGTCAGGCGGCTCCGACAGGCCCAACGGCCGGGGGTGGGGCGGGGCGGCGCCCGTCAACGTTTGACTCTGACCTTGAGGTCAGGTGAGGGGAAGTGGCGTTGGGTGGCGAGTCTGTCCGGCGCGGTCGGCGTCTCGGTATTTCCGTTCCTCAGCGACGCGGGCGCGACTCCGTTTGATGTACGTCAGGGGGGAGAGAAAGGGTTCTATGGGCGTTGTGTCCGCTACGGTGTCAGTACCTCCCACGTGGGCTTTATTTACGCCCGGGGACCCCGGCCGCGCGCCGGGCCGGTGATGTGCTGTCACCGCGGCGGTGTCCAGGCGGTCCCTCAGCTCCCCATCAGTGTTTTATCTCTCCATCTCCTGGCCCCCGCCGGTCACGCCTTCCTGCTCCGGCTGCAGCCTGTCTCCTGTGCGGACGTTTGCTGGTGCACATTCACTGGTGTGGCTTAATACTGCCGGTACACCGGAGCCCCAGGAGAGGACCGCCTGGACGTTAGCCCGCCGTACGGCGTCGCTAGCTGTATATCGTTTGGCTAATGTTGTTGACTTTATGAGCTTTAGCTTACGATGTTTAGCCAACGATGTTGCCATGTAGTACGGTGTAGTACGGTAATTGTTATTGGTTAGCTTCCATTCATTTCGTAGCTTACGCTGTGTTCATCTGTTGAGGCTAACTTTATGGTATAGCTCAATATGCAAAGCTAAGCTCATGGTATTCCTTAAAATAATGAACTATGAAGAAAAGTGGCTAAATAGCCCCTTAGCTGCTTTGTTTGAGTCACCTAATGACGAACACCTGAGGGAACATTCAATCCAATAACACTTTTTAGGTTCTTCTTTTTTGCGGTGGTTTGCACACAAATTACTTGGGTATTTCTTTCCTCTATTTTCTAAATCCTACAATATTGTATAATGCCCAGCAAATGTAATATCAATCTTGTTAAATATTCCTTTTTGGTACTCCAGTAGTGTCGAGCAACATGCCAGTGTAGCACATCTTCAGCACTCTTCCGTCGCGGCGAAGAGGCCGAGTTTCGCGGTGGAGGCCGAGTGGCCAGAATCATGCTGTACAAACTGCAGGGTAACAACTTGAATCCTGAGCACTGTTTTTTTTGTTTTCTTTTAAAGGTTGATGTCTGTGTGTTGATGTCCCCACAATGAGCATCGTACTTGTCTTGTTTGTTTAATGCTAATCTCAGTGGTCCTAGGCGGTGGTGGCCTTATGTCTCTATTCACCCCAACAATGTGTTCACTTCCATGTTTGATTGTCTGTAGCTGTGTCTGTTCCCCGTGTTTCCAGGATGGCGCTCTTGAGTCAGAAAACAGATGGATCACGTGTGTACGTGCGTCAGAGCGAATGAGAAGGTGTCGAAAATGTGGTTCTTGCTGCTCTACTATCGGTTTAAAAAAACATGTGCCTTTCGTTGTCTTGAGCAGCTCCTCATCCAGTCCTTCTTGTGTTTCTCATTTCTCTTCTTTTCTTTGACAAAATGGCTTCACGCACAGCGCTTGTACAGAGGACATTTCTGTCAACATGACAATCAGCTTCTCCTTCTGAAGGCCAGAGAGTCCTATTTATTTATTGCTTGTTTTACGCCTGTCTGTGTTTTACATACTATCCAGCTATGTCCGTCTTTACATTTATTTGTTTACAGCGATTTTTACCTTCCTGTGGTCTAGAATTAATGTCCAACCGCATGTATTTCGATTTTGTATGCTTTGATAAAAATGTCAGTAATAAAAATCTAATGTTGAACAGTGCCCATGTTTGTTTAGTTTATTCTTTCTAAAACATGTTTGTAATTACATTTTGATTTAATGCAGTCACACATCGGAGGACACCACACCACATAACCACAGCTATTTGTCATCGTTTGCAAGATCGGTCACCACCCTTGTGTACATTTCCACGTGTCCTATATATCCTGTTTGGTAAATGTCTTTAATAGCATGGAAGTAGGACACTGTGAGACGCCCCCCCCCCCCAGCAGAGTGGCTGGGTCTGCTCGCGGGACATCTTTAATTGACTCATGAACACATCAGTCAGCATGGCCCCACACGGTGCAGGATGCTCTGAACTGTCGTCATGTTGTTTTATTTCATCATTTCCTCACTTTCCTCCTCCATGGCAAGATCCTCTTCCCCCCGGTGTCTTCCTTAAGTGTGAAATAATGATTTTATTTATTAAGGTATGACTTTGTGTCGTTGGTTTATTTATAAAAAATAAAAAAAATTGTAAGACAAAACCCTCTTCTGAATTTCAGTTTAACATGGCGAGCTGTGTGTGAGGAAGTATAATTTGAAATGTAAAAAAAAAAAAAAAAAAACCTCTACAGCCTACTTTATTTCTGAGGGTTTGCAGCGAGCTGCGATTTGGGAGTCTGGGAGCAAAGACGTGTTTGGTGTGCCAGGATGAAGCCTGCAGGCCGAGGTGGTGTCCTCAAATACAAGACTACTCAGTCAGAAGTTGCAGTCCAGACCATAATGTTGCGTGGTAGGAGCAGCAGTAGTAGGGCGTCCAGTAGCTGATGGATCTGGTCGTCAACTGGCTACCGGAGGGCTGCTTGAGCTGCCCCTGAGCAAGGCACCTGACCCCTGGCTGCACCCGAGGAGCTGGCTGTCGCCACGCATGGTTGACGACATTGTTGGTGTATGAATGTGTGGATTATTGTTTTGAGGGGCCAGACGCAGGATTAGTGGAACACAGGCAGTTTTAACAAAAAGGCAGTTTATTTCACCGAAATAAATACAAAACAAAAACAGGTAAACTAAGAAAGGCCTAACTGAGGTACAAATGATATAAAGAATTGAATGTGACTAAACATAAAACATAACGACAGAGAAGCTGGATCTGAAATTCAAACGATGCTTCCACAAGCGAGAGGCCCATATATGACACAATTACTAAATTATATGGCACTATATATACTTATCTTATTATTATATCTATTCATTCTATTGATCTACTGATCAGTCCCATTAGCCACACTGCTGGGGGCCTCTGATGCTTTGACCCTCGGCAGCATGCATCCACACAGCAGTCACTTGAATAAAGATCAGATGTTATGTGATACCAAACCTACGTTTTGCCATTATATGATATGGATGCTGTTTGTGGGTTGGTTATGTACGTCAAATGAATAAGTGGAAAAAAATCAACAAAACGTATGTATGAATGGGTGAATGTCAGCCACTCATTGAGAAGTGGCACAGGTTAGAAAACAGGTGCATCAATCCATCCCATTTACCATTTACTTTCGTGCGTTCTGACCTAACGCAAATACGCATGAATGAGGCTAAACTCCAACTACAACACCAACGTGAACAGAAAACAGAAATGCGAGGCTCTCTGCCAGGGAGGACTTGTGACAGAAGTGTGTGTCCACCAGGTCAGTGTTTTATTTCCCTCCTGCTGCGGAGGATTGCCCGGCCACGCCTCCCCGCTCCTTGCTGCCTTTTTATGTGCGGAGCTGTGTTTAATGTGGTGCGCTGAGGTGATTTGCTGAGTCCTGGTTGTCACTCGGCTGCCTTGTAAAAAAGCTGCATCTGTTCAGTCGGTGACACTCCTCCGCACTCCCCGACTCGCTTCCGGCTGAAATAGTCGCACTAAAAAGGAAAATTAAATCAATGCTTTGCGAAGACGGGAGTACAGACACTTTCTGAGCGGGGAAAGAAAGGACTGACACGAAAGCAAAAGAAATCGCTTGATGCCCGCTTACGGCTTTAAATGCTCCTTTGGGCCAGACCAGGGAAAAAAAGCATTAGGTTGGATTCATTTCCAAGCTACAGGCTAACTATTAGCCTGTGTTTACTCTGTCCCCCTTCACACCCATGGTGAGAGCCGTGAGCGCCTGTCATCGCCGCGGTAACACTCTGCTTATAATGGCTGTTGGCGGGCAGACAGGCTCGCTAACAAGAAGGGACACACGTTTATTACCGGCGGCTGTTTCCTAGCGCGCTGGTGCTTACCATGGGAGCACCAAGACTGAAACAAGGTTGAGCAGGTAACAAACTGCCTCTCCCGCCTCACATTTAACACCCTTCTCTGTTCCCCCCCCCCCCCCCCCCCCCCGGATGTTTCTGGGACATTGCAAACTCCGCGTCGGGAAGGTGAAGCCTCCGCTCCGATGACACATGCGCGCACGTGTGTGTGTGTGTGTGTTACTTTTTTTCTGTTTCCGTAATGACTTTTCTCTCCCCAAATGCCTCACCACTGAGTGGTTCATTAGCGCAGAAACAGGGCTCGGTGTGGCAGTGTGCAGGAGCGAGAGATTAAGGTCACTCGCTTTCCAGGGAGGAGGAGGCAGAGGCGGAGGAGGAGGAGGAGGAGGTGCTGGTCGAGAGTCCGGTCCTCACGACATCATTGACATTCAGGCCACAGACGAGCAGCGCTCTGCGTCGGGGAAGGAGACCCTCCCCGGCTGTCCACCGCCACGGCTCCACATTACCGCCGGAACAAGAGAACATCCACAGGAAATAAAAAAAAGAGCAGAGATTAATGGGGTTGCCCTTTTCAAGACTCTTCGGAGTTCAGTCCCGACTCCATGAGACTCTCTCTCCATTGTGAGAGAATATTCAAACCCGTCTCGAGAAATGCACGCCGACTTGACCGAGCGAGGGAATCGCCGCCGGTTACTTCTGTCGACTTCGGTTTGAGGACATAATTGTGCGTTGGGGGGCGGGGGCGGCGCTCTGCGTAATCACCGAGTTCGATAAACGGCCCGTTGCCCTCGACGAATCAAAAATCAGTGTTGTTTGTTGTTTTGTTTTGTTTTCTCCCAGCTCGGCTGTAACAGCTCTGTTTTCATCGGTCACGGCCGTTATCGATTCCCGATGTTTGGGAAGACAGCCGCGCCGTAGCGCCAGACGCTAAACACGTGCCGGGAGAAAATCCGGCGCTTTCCAATTAGCGGCTCCCCGGTGCGGATCGGAAACCAGAACCTTGTGAAGAGTCACACGGGCCCTGATGAAGTATCGGGCCGGCCTCCCATACCGTTCAGGTGAATGATTTATGGTCGTTACGCGGCGGCCGATGAAGACGAGCCGGGCGCTGTTTAC
The DNA here is from genome assembly GCA_036785325.1 of Urophycis tenuis. NCBI lineage: Eukaryota > Metazoa > Chordata > Actinopteri > Gadiformes > Phycidae > Urophycis > Urophycis tenuis. The sequence continues at coordinate 31,455 of JAXIVH010000699.1, read as the reverse complement.
GTTTGCTGACCGGGTCGACCCCCCCCCCCCCCATCGCTCACCCGGCCCGCCCAGACCCGTCTCCGGAGGACTTCGGCCCCGGGTTCCAGACGTGATGCATGGGGTCCCCCGCCCGTCCCCCCGCTGTTTGATGTGGAGACGCGGCGACCTTAACGCTTGAGGCCGTCGCCCACGACGACACCCTGGAGAACGGATGAGTCGGCAGAACCGACGCTGATTCTGACCGCTAAACCGCTTTCATCTGACAAAACACTTCTCGTGCTGCTGCGGCCCAACATACTTTTCTGATAGTTTTCCCCCCGGACGCTGTATGCGGCTTCCCACTGCTCCTATGCACTATAGGAGGGGACAGACGCAGAGGACAGGTCTTGGTACCGTATGTCAATACTGAGAATGATCAGAAATAAAGGCCAAAAGGTCCCAATTCTTCTTCTATTGAAAAGCATTGAACAGATTTTTTTTATGGTTGATGATTTTTCACAGTTAAACATTTTCATAATTTGCAGCATCTCTGTACGCAGACAGTCAGACTGATGGAGCGTATTTAAAAATAATGTTTGGGCTGTTTGTGTTTGAAGCACAAACAAACAAACACAGATCTTTTCAGCTGAACTGGCAGCTAGGTGAGACTGCGACAGATGCTCCACGACTCGCGACGGCAGATTGATGGTTTGTCATTTCTAAGCACCTTGAAGCCTGACAAAGATACACTTTCTAAAATATCCCCCCCACACACACACCGCTTGCTGTCAGAATCCACAGCCCGTACATCTCATAATTGTGCGGTTGTTTATGGGTTTCTATGGGCGACAACTCCAAGTTGCCAGCAGGGGTGGGGGGGGGGGACTGCGTCTCCATGCCAACAGGGTGACGGCTCCGCGGGCAACGCCCGCTGCGTGGGTGCAGCCGCCCGCCCAACAAGTGGCTGTTGTCAACCCAGCGCCACGCGCTCCACCTGCAGAAAGCCCTTCTAATGGATGGCAGGCCTGTTAACAGAGCCACTCTCTCTGACACACATCTCTCAACTCCAGGGGCCCGGCCTTGCCCCCATCACCACCACCACCACCACCACCCTCATCCCCATCACCACCACCACCACCACCATCCTCTGGTCCCACCCCCCTGTGTGTTGTCCACCGACAGAGGCACTCAGTCAGCCCAACTGTCACAACACATCAAATCTGTGTGTGTGTCCGTGTGTGTGTGTGTGTGTGTGTGTGTGTGTGTCTATAGCTGTGGTTAAGGTGAAAGGCGACGGCCATTTGATGGGAGGAATGCAGATGGCTTGTGATGTGGTAAAATACTTATTAAGTTTACTAAGCTAAATTAAAATATTAAATTCAATTACAAAGCTATAATTCAGTGGTGAACTCACAGTGGCCGCACGGAATGAACTTCAGTATTACAGTACAATAATCTCATCAGTTCCCATTCAATAGTCATGCCTAACGTGACCGCAATGGACCGACGTATTACCATTGCACTGCTTTCTGAATAGCATTTAGATTTGCATGACGATCGCTGTTACTTAGCTGTTGAATTATGTATGAAGGACTCTTGTTGTAAACTGCTCTCTGGTTGTTTGCCTGCTGACACTGAATGCCATGTTTATTATAGATGGCCACAGGCTTGATTCAAATCCACCAGGTCAATTGTGAACAACTAAGTATTGATGTCCTGGCAAAGTGACAAACTACTGCAGACAGGGGTTGAGAGAAAGAGGTTGGCTGTAGACATTCACAACAGTAGAAACCGTGACTAGTGGTTTTACGGGTTGAGTCCCGACCAGAAGGTTCTGGGGTCAAACCCCAGTGTCCAGACTGGGACTACCTGCTGTTTAATGACTGGTATCTACAAATGTGCAGTACATTTACATTTACATTTAGGGTATTTAGCAGACGCTTTTATCCAAGGCGACTTACAAAGAGTACATTTGTCATAAGAAGGTGAAAAGCTTAATTTCTGCTAATACAGTAAGAAAGTCACCAGAACAAGTGTCAAGCATTTCAATTGCTAGGTTAACCATTGCTAGTATACAACATCTCTGACTAAGCGCCAGGTTACAAAGAGCGATTAAAGTGCCAAGACGTACAAAAAATAAGAGCATGAGGGCATGAGTTTTTTTGGAGGATGAATGTTATGCAGAGTTCAGGTGAACTCTGAACAAGTGGGTCTTGAGTCTCTTCCTGGAGGATGGGGAGTGACCCTGTATGCTGCTTCGGATAAAAGGGTCACAGGCAGACCTTCGAAGCAGCACTCCAGCACTCTGGGGGCTTTCCAGTACAACAACCACAGTCTCACACTGGGGTAGACAGTCTGGGAAGAGGACAACACTGCGCGCCCTGTTTGTTGGGTAGGCCCCGTTGAAGAGTGTTACTCTTGCATGAAGTAGAAAAGTAGTAGCAGGGATCACGGCCGGGAAATAGCAGTGTAATAGGGCCTGGTTCTCTCTCTCTCTCTCTCTCTCTCTCTCTCTCTCTCTCTCTCTCTCTCTCTCTCTCTCTCTCTCTCTCTCTCTCTCTCTCTCTCTCTCTCTCTCTCTCTCTCTCTCTCTCTCTCTCTCTCTCTCTCTCTCTCTCTCTCTCTCTCTCTCTCTCTCTCTCTCTCTCTCTCCTCTCTCTCCACCACCGGCGTTATTCCAACAGCCTCGACTGTTTACTCGGCTGCCAGTGGACTCGGGAGCTCCACTCCGCTGTGTGAGCCTGGGACTTAATGCCCCCATCAGGGCACCGCCTGTGTACCCAGCAACCACTGCCACCTGCGGCCCGAGTATCACGGCGGGCCGATAAGCCGTCGCCGGGGAAGCGGCCGGTGTTTCATCAGGAGGACGTCCCCCGGTGGTGGGGATAAGCAGGGTAAACAGGGGGGACCCAAACAAGACCCTGTTCCCTGGAGAACCCGGTGGTTGCTAAACAGGTCATGAGGGCATGAGCTGGTCCCAGAGAAGGTACTTAGAGTTATTTAGATGCTGTTACGTTTGACAGGCGTACTAGAGTGCGGATCAGGCCAAGAATTTCCTGTCCGAGCCCGGCCCGGCCCGCGTCCGACAGAACGGTAACCAGAACCTGACCCGAGCCCGTTAGGCATCAAGCTTTTTATGTCAGAGCCCGACACAGTTAAAGTCTATTTTTTTCATACTAATGACACATTTACGTCCGTGTGTGAAAGCCCGCCTTCAGTAAAGCAACCGCAAGGCATTTGGAAATGTCAACAAACAGATGAGCTCAACATGCGCGGGTTAACGCGCGGGTAAATTAAACATTTCAAATTAAAAATTTCAGGACAAATATTTGTCTGAAGTCGACCCGGCCGATCGACCCGGCCGACCCGGTGTCCATCCTCTAATGCATACCAAATCTTAACCCTTTTTCCTGAACTTGCCTGTGCAGGTGATTGATCTGTGTGTATGAGATGCGGCTCTTGTGGCGATGGCGGCCAACTTATACGACATCGTAGAATTGAGTGACACTGCGTCAACATGCTGGTGCATCGCAGGACCCTGCGTCAGCCGCGGAGCCCGCCCAGAACTGTAGATAAAGCGCACCTTTGGCAAACATCAACAGTGTCACTACACGTGTGGGTGGCCAGAAGCCCTCTTCCACGGTCCCACCACATGTTCTTGGTTCATTCAGGACGGACTAGTTGAGAGGCTTCTCAGAAACGCTCCGTTGTGCGACAACATCATTTTCATGGTGGAAACATCACCAGATTTCAGCTGAGGGTGCGCAGAATCACTGATGCAGGACAGAATTTGAATTTAGACTTCATTCTTCTGACGAGCCTGTTTGTGTGTCTGTCTGCGTACAGCGATGTCACTGAGCGTGAAGAGAGAGAGGGTTGCAGGGTTGGTGGGGGTGGGTGGCTGGGGGGGGGGGGATTATCTCCCCAACGTATCACTCCACCTGATAAAAGCTGCGATTAACTCCTCACTCTCTGACACAAGGTCAACCTGTAGCCCCCCCCCACCCCCCCCCCCCGTCACTCTTAGCTCCCCTCGACTCCACCCCCCTCGTGTCCCCGACAGCTGATTGGCCGATGACGTGCCACAGAGTTCATTTGGTAATCTAATAGGTCACCGCGTGAAAAGTCCATCAGAGCTCCCATCACCTCCTTCTGCTCCTCCAGCCCGATGATCTGAGGTCTGCAGTGAGTGGAAACATTGCTGTGACCCCCTCCAAGCGTCTGGAAGCCACAGCCACAACCTGATAATGGCGATGGGAGCCGCCGGTGGGGAGGGAGAGACATGAGGGCTGGCTGGGGGGGGGGGGGTGCAGCGTGTGAATTTGATGTCAGTGATAAGGTCCCCTCCTTCATCGCCCTGAGCTGTCTCGGCGCCTCACAGTCATCCATCATTCGATGCGTGGAGCCCGTCGCCGCGGCGATGCGAGCTGCATCTCAGATAGGGCGCCGAGCCGGGAGCTGTGGCATGGGCACGCGCCTGCATTCTTATGCACGCCACTCGTCCAAACAGAACCACACACACACACACATGCACACGCACATGCACACGCACACATGCACGCACACACACACGCACATGTTCACGCACACGCACACACACACAGACCCGTGCCAATAACGGTGTTGGCGATTTGTTCTACTTTTCTGTGAGGAGGAGAAAAATGAGCGGCCATTTTGACCTTGGACTGCTGGGCTAAAGAACCCCGGGAAACAAACAAGGGTGACACCGCGACTGCTGTCGCCCCGCAGGGGGGGGGGGGGGGGGGCGGGGCTTCCATCACAGGCGCCAACACATTCCGACACATCATCACAGTCAAATGACACCGTGATGATGATCAATGATGAGTTTTTGACTTCATCCATTCAGGATGCGTCACGCCAGAGCGGACAGAGTCGGTAAATGAATTGATCAATGGAATCGCCGAGTGTGGAGTGCAAAAAGTAAATATTCATCGACAGTCCCAATCAAAAAGCTTGTGGATCAGCCGACGGATTACAGCAGATGAAGAGGAATAATGAATGAGGAAAAACACACCGTCTGGACAGGGCTTCTCGGAACTCACAGATTTACCAGAACGTGTCTAAAATAGGCTCCCATCGCCAGAGGCTACGCTGGGGGCTGCTGGACAGAAACCAGAGAGGGAGGGGGGGGGGCAGGACTGTCCAATCAGAGAGAGACCGTCTGGTCAGAAAACTCTGGCCCTTTTTTATGCTACATCGATCGAAGGATCCAACTGGTAGAACCGGTCAAGCGTGGCATTAACACTGCCAGGGTTTGGGGTTCGATTCCCACCAGCGCTACTGCTACTCATACACCACAATTGTATGCGCTCAGTTTGGATGAAAGTGTAGGAACGAATGGCGTGTATCACTTACATGCATGTTGCGTTCAAGTGCACTGTACCTTTAAGGAAACGAGGGGCAGCAGTTGGCGGTCCAGCAGGACATAAGGAGCACTGTGGAAATGAGATGGGAGTTAGCAATGTAACAAGGGGAAGTAATGATGTAACAATGGGACATAACAATGGGAATTAGTGACGTAACACTTGGAAGTAACAATGTAACAATAGGACTTAGCACAGAATAATGGGACAATGCAACGGCAACGACGGTACCACTGGGATGTAGAAACGAAAACAATAGAACATAGCGACCTAACAAAGGGACTAAGAAATGTAACAATGGGATGTAACAATGTGACAATGGACATAGCAACCTAACGGTGGGACACTGCCCTTCCAGTCAGTTCAGATGAGCTCCAGCAGGCGATCTGCAGCAATCCTTTTCCCATGGTGCAACATTCCTCCACAATACAGCTATGTCCAGCATCTCGCAGGCTTGGCCTCCAGATGGATTTGTTGGGTTTTGAATTTCAAAAGAGGTGCATCATGGGTACATCTAATAAACTGCCAACTCTGTGTATACTCTGTGTATACATATGAATAACCATATATACTCTCTAGGACAAACCATCACGTCCATAATTCAGGTATGTGTGTGTGTATGTGTGTGTACATGTGTTCATGTGTGCCTTTGTGTGTGTGTGTGTGTGTGTGTGTGTGTGTGTGTGTGTGTGCGCGTGCGTGTGTGCGTCTGTGTGTGCGTCTGTGCATGAATACATGTGCATGCATGAATCCATAATTGTGTATACGCCTGCATGCATGCATAATCTGTGTGTTTGTTGTGTGCGCGTGCCCATGTGTGCGTGCGTGCATGCGTTGTGGTGTGAGTGAGTCTGCAACAACCCCTCACAGACTGTACAGCCCAGTGGACAGCGTTTGTCTCGCGGACCACAGAGGACCCCGAGGTGTGGATCGATGTGGTGGAGAGACTGGGGGGGTGTGAGGGGGGCAAGGGGGGGGGCAGGTGGGCTGACTCAGACTCCTGGGAACCAGAGAGAGACTCTGTGCTGCCATGACTGAAGTGGTCGTCTCTCTGGTCTCCAGACACGCCGGTTCTCACGCTGCAAGCGTCTGTTGGCGGAGTTTATGGTGCAACACCCTAATCTGTCTGCCTGGCTGCCTGTATCCCACCCGCCTGTCTGACTGCCTGTATCCACCCGCCTGTCTGTCTGGCTGCCTGTATCCACCCGCCTGTCTGTCTGGCTGCCTGTATCCCACCCACTTGTCTGTTTTGCTGCCTGGCCCATTTATTTGTTCTTGACAGACTCAGACTTCTTAGTTTGGATTCATCCAAACTAAGTCAATCAGTCAAGGCATGATCTGAATTATTCAAATACTGTTGTTTATTTTTCCCCACAAAGTATTTATTTACATTTACATTTAGGGCATTTAGCAGATGCTTTTATCCAAAGCGACTTGCAAAAAGAACATCTGTCAGAAGAAGGTGAAACATTTCACTGCTGTAAATACAGTAAGAAAGTCACCAGAACAAGTTTTAAGCATCTCAATTGCTAAGTGAACCATTGCTAATGTAGCTAGGTGAACCATTGCTAGTGTAGCTAGGTGAACCATTGCTAGTATTCACCCTGCATCCAGAGCATCACCGGCAGATGATCCTCACCCGGGTGTTCACACCTGTTGTAAATGACACATGAAGGGGGGGGGGCCGCAAGGGGTCCACATGCGTATACCCGGTTAAACCAGCAAGCACCTCGCAGCGGTGGGTTTGTCACCGCTGTCGGTGTCTTTGATGTAGGCAACAGATTTCTGTGCTGCGGTCCCAATTAAACCCCCCCTCAGCTCCGGGGGGCTCGGCGCCCAATCTGTCCTCACCTCGCCTTTGAAATATGTGCACCGGGGTTTCATCTGGGATCCAGGCTGTGGCGAGCAAGAGGCTGGATGGCAGGACGTCCCTGACCTCACACCCTCCCTCCCTCCCTCCCTCCCTCCCTCGCTCCCTCCCTCACCTCCTTCCTTTTCAGGCCATCTGCCCTGTCAGTAAGTGCCCCCCCCCCCCCCCCCTCCCCTCCTCTGCCCTCCTCTTTATTTTCTCCTCGTCCAGATGAAGGTAGCCGCGTGACTCCAGATGTGCAGGCGCAACGTTGCAGCAGCTGCCAGGTCTGACCGCGGCGGCTGTCAGTCAACAACAGTGCCGAGGATGGAGAGAGAACAACTGGTTCAGAAAGAAGGGACCCCCCCCCCCCCACACACACACACACACAATGCGCTGGGCCAGCCGATTTAGCTCGTTAGCCGTACTTCTAGATCGGTGCTAATTAGCTGATCCAGATGGTTGGCTGGAGAGAGGAAGGGAATGCTGTGCAGGTTAATTTCTCTGCGGCTGGAAGTTCCTCCTCGGCACGCATTCGCAATCCTCGGAGCAAAGCTACCTCGGCCCGGGTGTGGATCACCAATGTCAAACCGCGCTCTTTGAAGAACCGGGGGAATAATCTGCGTCGAGCGGTCGTCATGGGCTGTGTGTCAGACCAAAGGGCCTGGCGGTGAGAAGACTGCTCAGGGGAGAGACCAGGGAGTGGAGGTCTGTGCAAGTGGTGACAGGCAGACGGTTTGAGCAAGCCAACATCATCGTCTCCTCGTTAGATCGTAATGGGATGTGCGCTCACTCTGCCAGCCATGAAAACCAGCTCTAATACGCACTGCCATTGTGTTGGGAAATGACAGAAGATAGGAAGAGGGATTGTCAGAGGAAACTCTGGTAAAAAACGGCCTTAAACCGATGAATGTGAAACATTACGCTGAGAAATCGAAGTGGCAGTTGATGACTTTAGGTTTCTGTATTTAAAATACTCGTTAATTACTAGAGACTTAAGATTATCTTTGTGCTGAGCTCGCTATTACCCCCGTCCTTTCAAACAGCAGATTAGTCATTCTTTTTTTTTTTTATCTTCGTGATATAATTAGCTGTTCATTTTCTTATTTGCTTTGCCTGTTTTATTTTATTATTTTTTTATTTTTTAATGCAATTTTCTCGCTTCATGCCCTTGGACCAGGGCCGTTATGGCCCAGTCCGCGAGATCGGATATAAATTGATAGCAGGTTTCCAACGTCAAATCTAATTAGTCTCCAGGTGCTGCGCTTCTCTCTCTCTCTCTCTCTCTCTCTCTCTCTCTCTCTCTCTCTCTCTCTCTCCCCCTCTCTCTCTCTCTCTCTCCCCCTCTCTCTCTCTGACTTTGGTTTATTACGATGTCAACCTCTGGGGCCGGCGTGTTCTCAGTGTCTTGTCAGCAGCGCCCCCCCCCCCCCCCCCCCCCCCCCCCCCCCCTGCCCTTGGGGGCAAACAGGTGTCAGGAATCCATCCGCCGGTCGGCTGCGCCGCGCTCCGGGGGGCCGCCGGCCGCTTTCAAGCCGGCCGCTACTCAAGGCGTCGGCTTCGTCTGTGCGTCACGTCTGTGTTCGTTTTTTTTTGTTTTTTTTCTCGCCGTGGCTGTGGGTCCTGAGACGATTCATTCGAAGCCACGGTGATTCCCGGTCCAGGTGACGGGGCCGCGGTGAAGGTAGGGGGGCTGTCGATGGGATGTTGCGCTCCACGGGATGCCTACTGGTAGGCCCTGGACACTGGAGAGTCGAACCCGGAGCCTTTGGGCAGCGGTTTGGGCCCAATAGTCAGAAAGTGAGATACTATGGTAACGGGCGAGCAACGACAGTTAATATATATACGTAAATAGCCGACACGCCCAAGTCAATTAGAGTGTACCTCAGTTGACCTTGTGCTAATGTCTGGCAGAGTCAAACGTTAGCGTCGCAGATTTTTGTGTTTCCTGCGAGGTCAGTTTGTCCGTTTGTAGTGATCTGACTGGCGGACAGACCTGCCACCAGACAACACGTGGAAGCATCACCTGTGGACATCTCGGGCTCCATTGTGACCTGTTGACCTTGTTGACCTTTAGTTGTCTCCGTCCGCTCGTTCCTCAGGCCCATGGCAGGCACGCCCCTCCCCCCCCCCTCCTATGTCTTCTCGGGCCATTTGGCTCGGTCTTTACCTGTCAACCTCGTGACAGGGCCGCATGAAGGACTCCAGCCCCTCCCTCTCACACCCAGAGTTATGAGCTCCAGCCACACGCCTATATCATCCCAGAAACCACCCCCTCCACCTCCTCCGCCTCCTCCTCCTCCTCCTCCTCCTCCTCCTCCTCCACCAGCCTGTGCTGATGGAGCGAGACCCAAGGTAAACTTTGTGCATGGGGGCTGGGTGCTTGGGGGTGGGCATCATTCCCCTGTTTAATGTCCCTTCGTTTCATGACCTGTTGATTTGGTTTCCGCTTGCTGTTGTCTGCACATGTTTTCGTTGTTGAAAAGATCTCCTACTGAATCAGCGCGCTCACTCATTTGTAAGTCCAATCAACGCGAAGCAGGCGGACTGCTTTATTAAGGCCGGGTTCACTACTTTATAGCCATTGTCAACTCGGCGGCGCCACGTCAACGGTAACTACAGGCTACTCAGACCCGCCGCTGCTGAAAAAGTAAAAGCCACCAGCCGTGGTGAAATATCACTGTAATATTTCCTAAACGGCGTACCACCACGTGGCCGGCGCCACCACCACCGCCGCCGCCGCGCTCGTTGGCTTGATAAACCGAGTTGTCCTTGCCGCATCGCTAAACCAGACAGATATTTTTCCGTCGCCCCCCCCCTCACAGGAACGTGTCTGTTTTCTTTATGATGGCTGCTCCCGGTCCTGTCCTGAGTGGAAAAAAGAGAAAAAATATATAAAAATCTGATTTACACTTGTTGTTCTCGACCCCCCCGCCCCCCTACCACACACACACACACACACACAAACACTGGGTCTGCTGCTATCTCTGTCTCTCTCCTCTCTCTCTCTCTCTCTCTCTCTCTCTCTCTCTCTCTCTCTCTCTCTCTCTCTCTCTCTCTCTCTCTCTTGCTGTCCAGCCATGGGGGGGGGGCATTGTTTAATGCCACAGGGCTGACAGCTGTAGTCCTTTGCCCTGTGAGGGATGCTGGTCACCCCGCTGGCTGCTGGAACACATCCGTGGTGCCCGGGCCACCGAGCTGTGTCCTCCCACAGCTTTTCACCTGGCCTCTGGGCCTGTTTCCACCCGCCGTCCTTAGCCTGCTTCGGCTGGCGGCCATCTTGGTTGCATCCCTCTCCTTAATTCTGACAGTTAACAATCCACGGAGCAGGAAGAGGAACAGAAGGACATCTGCAAGGGGAAGAGGTTTGCATTATGGGATGTGACAAAGCAATATAACATGTAACGCAAACGCGTAGCCCTTCCTCAGGGGTACCCGCCCTCTCATTATCGCTACGTTCCAAGCACCCCCTCCCAGACCATCCCTCATGAGATAAGGGCTGCTGGGGATAGAGGGTGGATCCCACGATGTGTTGGCTGATTAAAAGAGGCTCGGCCAGCTGCCAACAGTCTATTATATATAGGAATATTATTCCACGGTGACATCACAAATCCAAAACCCAGTCACAAGGATTCTTGAGCCCAATTTCCTCCAAGGAGGAGCATACAAAAATAAAGCTGGCTATCCTTGTATTCAATGTTTTTTTATGTTGACAACGGCCCAGTCTGTGCTGACCTAGCGAGGTGCTGCGCATGTCTGTCAGACAGTTTGTAATTCCAAGCACTCCGCTCAATCAATATCCCCCCCTACGGCGTGGTCAAAACACTCTCAAGGCGCTTTACAATAACTATGACAGATGCACCACCGTAAATTACTGTGAAAGTAATCGCTTGGGCAACACGCCTGCTGCGCTAAGTGGGACTCATTAAGCGAATCATGGGTGTGATCAGGTGGCCCAAGGAAAACAGCACCGCGCCGCAACCGCCAATGCTAATGCGGCTCTCTGGCTCGACTCGTGGCGGCTCCCAGCAAATGAGGCGGCATTTTCCCCCCCGGCATCGCGTGCATGGACCCATCACGCCGCGGCTGACACGGAGCGCGTGCCGGCCATACGTTATGTCCGCAGTGAAACACGGGGCTGACGTGTTTATGACCCCCGCCCCGCCCACCCACCCGACCGTGTCTCCTGCGGTCCGCCCCGCTAACGCAGAGCACAGAGACAGCCCAGCGCCTCTCCCCCGCGGCGTCGCTCACACCGGCCGCTCGCATCAAACATGGCGGCCCATCAGCGGCCGTCGCTCTCCATTAGCGTCCGTGTCGGCGCTGAGGGCCGCATGCCGGGGAAATTAACTTCCTGACCCGTCGGAGCTCGCTGCCGCGTTGTGACTGGCCGTCGTGAGCGGGCGCCTGAGGGAGCGCGGGCTCTGTTGTTGTTCGACTGCCGGACTGGGCTCTCTCTCTCTCCGTGGGGGGGGGGGGGGGGGGGGGGCTCTAGTAAAATAAAGGGGGCGGAGCTGTCCCACATAACGGTTCCAGGGTGACAAATTAGCAACAGGTTCTTATCCCCCAGTAAGCCACAAGAATGAGCTAGCATGATGCTTAACCTCAGATTACCATTGTTTTCAAATAGCATGTATGTCATTTGATGCATGTCAGGCTGTAAAGGACACCGTGAGAGAGGGAGGGGGGGGGGAGAACAAAGCGACAGAGAAAGAGAGAGACCAATCTGGATGGTCTCTCACAGAGAACACGGTGGGAGAACAGATGGACAAACAAACAGGACCACCTTGGGAAGCGGCGGAGGGGGGTGATGTTGGCACTTCTGGGAACTCTGGTGCTAATTGTCAGGAAGCAGGGGACACTTTTGGCTGTTGCACGCGTCATCTGTTCATTAACCCGTGCGACCGCACCGGCGCTCTGGACCCGGTGTTTTCAGCGCGTGCCAGATGACGATGGTGGCGGTGATTGTGGGCAGAACTAACAGTAAGATGTGAAGCTCTGTGTCCCGGCTGCTCTGGCTGCGTGGTTAATTGGAGGGCATCTCCAGCGTGGAGGCATGCAGGCCTTCCAGCTGAACTGAAAATATTATTTTGAAGTAGTGTAATTGCCTCAGACGTCTCCCGTAATGGTCTGCGTGGGTTGCTCACTCTTGGGTTCACACTTTTGGCCGGGCCAAACCCTGACAGCTGTGAGTAATCACTGGCTAAACTCAATAAACCTGACGTTTAAACCAAAGGTCTTAAAGCTGCAATCCGAAAAAAAAAAGTGTGCCACTTGATTAAATTGTGTTTTGATTGAGTGTCATTGTTCTAATTTGGTTGACTACTGGCCATTGCTATAGAGCTCAATGCTTGAGAACCATGATACTCAGTCAAAACACAATTTAATCAAAGTGTGGGGGCGGCAAGCTAAATGGGCTGATTGCAGGTATAAACTCCTTTTCCATGTTATTATCAAGGACAATGCTGTATCTCATTGTGTTCCAACTGTATTTCTCTCTCTTTATATTCATTGTGGTCATCCACTGAGCTAGAATCGTTTTTTTTTTTTCTTTCTGCGATGGCCTTCACCCATCTTGCCATCATCCGTCTTGATTGTAATGAAGACACTCGGTTTTCATGTGGATGTCATGTTGTGTATCTCTGGGGACCGAACCTTCTGTGAACAGTCAAGGCCTCTGGTCTGTGGGGAAGAGGGGGGGAGGGTCCATGATGGGAGGGCCTGGTTCAGTTGTTGGCAAGGTTGATCGCCAAGGCCAGAGCAAAGCAGGCCGACATGCGAGAGTCGGGGGCTAGCTCCTTGCCTGCAGCATGTAATACACCTGTTTCCTCGGTGAAGCAGCCCGTGTGGCCAGGAGCGCTTTATTAATAGAGCAACCTTCAAACCTTTAAGGCTATTCCCTCCACACCGGTCTGGTGCTTGTGTTGAGCAAAGGAATTGCGGATGTCAATTTTACTGAACATCAGAAACATCTAAAGGTGTTTGCCCAAAGGTGGCCAACCTTCGGTTCAAACCGTTCACCTCGGATACCGGCGCCGACCCACCGCTCCGGCACATTAAGAACATGTCAGTGGATCTTGGTGTTTGAACTAACAGGGAGGAGGGACTGGAGGGGAGTTACAGCCTCCACGGAGGACTGCTGAATGCTTCAAGAGGCGGATTGTGCGAGGATGAAAGAACGGAGCTAAATATTTGAAGTGGCAAGAGACTTGATTTCTACGGGATCAAACAGTCGGCCTTGTTTACAGCCAGCGTAAAGCACCGGGGGAAAGGTCCTCTCACGAGGAGCCAAAGAGGCACTTTCATTGTTTCTCCGTTGCTCAGACGGAGAGGCAATTCTTCTCCTTAGCTCACGCCATCCTCCTGCATCGTAACTCACACTTAGGAATGCATATATTGGCCATTTTCCTGTACACAATTGAAGTGAATGTGGCAGTAGTTTGAAGGTATAATAATGTGTGGGTGCATCGCTGTGTTCCTCTGCCCTTTCTCTGTCCTCTCACAATGTTCCTTTGACTCTCAATGAGATCTAAAGTAGTGAATCAAACTAGACATCTCCTTAAATAATTACAATATTATGCATAACTCATCAATCATTTGTTAGAAAACTTCTCTGTGAACCTGTCTGGCCTCATGCCACAACCTTTCAGAACTTTCTTCCTTAACAATAACATTCCCTTTTATGTCCAATTGTGTCAAAGGACATGATCACCAACCCAGTATAAGGTGTTTATGACTTTTATTTTGAAAAGGACAATCATGGCCCCAAATGTGTATGTACAATGCCTTTATTTTAAATAAAAAAATGATCTAGATATACTGGCTTAAAATATGCCAAAAAAACATTAGGTGTTTTACGAGAAGACTATTCATTTGTGTTGAGAAGTTATTTTAGGACGTATCAAATCCATCCTCCTCCTCTGCATTTAGAGTACATTCTGTTTGTTCACGTGCAGTAAATTGTAAATCATTCTCTAATACGCACGGGCACACGCTTTCCATCGGTCTGTCGTTTAAGGTTTATTTCACATCCTTGTTTGGTTGAACAGTGCACTTATGCAAATCTCTATCCTGAGCGCACTCTTAAATCACTTGAGCTTTTGTATAAACAACTATTAGCTCCGGGAGAACCCTCGCACCGCGAGTCATCTGCAGCATGGCGCTCCGGCAGTGCGGATCAAGGTTGAACACATCAATAGTCATCACATAATTACACTCTGAAAACGGTGTAGTGCTGGAGAAAGCAGCACTGGAGTCATGTTTAGCTCTCACCCGTTGTTTGTTTATGTGTTCAGTAATTCATTTTTAGAAAGACACCCCTTCGAGAGACACTCAGACTGTAAATCAAGAACGGGGCTCAGATGTAATCGACCAAAAGCCACAACAAACGCCAAAAACCTCAAACTTAGCCTCCGAGACCCAACGGAAGCGCTGTCATTAGCACTGGTCCTGGCTGAGGCTCCACGGCGCTGCGTGACAGTTATTGAGTGGCTACCTACCCTACCTGTTCCCTGGGAGGGAGCTTTGGTCACCCACTAGGCTGATACACTCTGGGCGACCGCGGTGGAGACTACATCGATCCTCGCTCCGTGTGTGTGTGTGTGTGTGTGTCTGTGTGTGTGTGAGGTTGTGGTAATGAGATGGTTGAGGGTGAGGGACCTCCTCACTGGCTAGTGACCAGACTTGTTGCTGTGACTGAAGAACAACGGATCATGAGAGTGATTTCCCGCAACGGAAATGCAAGTTTGTGCCGAGTGTGGCAAAGTGCTCCTCCTGAGATTGATTGCCGATGAAACGCACCGAGTGGAACTGATGTGTGAAGATGTGTGAGTGAGAGGAGAGGGGTTGGGCTTTGTTTGATTAGATCAAAGCCACTTGAGTTGGACTTTTGCCGGAAAAATCTGGTCTGGGAGCCGCCCTCGAGACATTCCACCAAAACAACAAAACTGATGAGATCTCAAAAACCTCGAGGCAGCCATCCGATTGGTTGTGAGTTTGAAATCGGCTATGTCTGGAAACAGCCATAATTAGTCTCAAGCATGGCGGCAAAACTAATTGTCAGTGCGCTGCGTGGTGAAGCCAACGTTTCAGCTTGACCGTCCCGAGCTGTTCTTCACGTTGCCTCTGGGGACCAGTCTGACACCGGGAGCTCGCGGTCTTCCCCCTCCTACGCACACGGCTGTACGTGCACGTCCACCCATGAACACCATCCATTACCCTCCAGGCTCCGCTGTGTCTGTGGTCGGGCCCCTCGGTGGGCCCAGCTGGACCTCCCCGCCCCGGGGCCTGGAGCTGAAGCCTTTCTCGCGGTGCCGTCACATCAGTCCGCCCGGCGCCTTTTAATGAAACGCAGCAGCTGTGATTAGTCTGGTGGGCTGGTTGGGCCGGGCCTACCCCTGGGTAATCAATTTGGGGGTAGCAGATGCTCGCGGGGGGCACGGGTCTCCATGGCTTAGAACAGCTGCTCTCAAACAAATACCAAGGTGTGTGTTTTTTTTTCTCCCTTTCCGTCCTCTCTCGCTCTTTCCCTCTCTCTCTCTCTCTCTCTCTCTCTCTCTCTCTCTCTCTCTTTCTACCTTCCTTTACGGAAAATGTAACCCGTGCAGCCCACCCAATGTATTTCTCTCCGAAACCGTCCCGTTGACCCCGGGCTCGGCCCGTAGCTCCGCCCTTCCTCCGGAGGACTCGTCCTGGTCAAACACAACAATGCAAGGACTTGAGACGTCAACACCTGCCAGGGAGCCTCGCGACGGGGCGGGGCGAGGACAGATGGCGGGATGCTGGTCGCTACCCCGGAAAACTTTCACAAAAAGCCAGACAGTGATGAATTGCAATTAAATGAGCTCCAGCGACCAGCGATGCCTGTGGCTTTGTCAGCTGGCACGAGAGGAGCGGCAGGAGAAGACCGACGACCAACGTTCATGGATACGTTTAAAGAGGATCTAACTCTCGTGACCAGCTGTGCTTGAATCTCTCTCGCTCTCTCTCTCTCTCTGTTCTTTCGCAGCCGTCGTTGGGTCTTCTGTGATGTAAACGCCAATGAGCCAAACTGTTGCGCTTGGCGCATGTCCGCGCCTCAATATCCCTGTTTTGTTGGTTCTCTGTGTGGCTCCTCTTGGCCACGTTGAGCATTCATCAAAATGTGGATTGCCACCTACCCGCGCGGTACATGTAATGGATCAAAGCATTCACAGTTTCCCCATCTGGTCCTGCTCTCCGTACTCCACTCTGTCATCTGACCGGCCCTCTCCAACCGGCCACCTGACGTCACCTGAAATCGCTCCAAAGTGTTTGGTGCTTGATGGAGAGAGACAGTTAGCTTCACTCGTGGCCGTTTCCCACCTGTGAACATTTGAGAGATGACCATATGGGCCGGTACGAATCGTGTCCATCCGTTGTCATCAGTGTTGCGTCCTAGCTAAGGTCCCGACAGGAAGACCTTCTGGGACCGCGCGGTTGCAGTCGTGAAATTGAATGTGGTGATTGAAATAGAGCTATGTTGCCAACATTGTCCTGCATCCAATGCCCTTCCTCGGAAATGACAATTGCAACGCATTCTCTGGTGTTTGATATCATGTCTCACTTCATGTGCTGTTAACATGTTCTCTGGTCCTTTTCATGTGTAGTTTGCAAGTTCTCTCTTCCAGTTTGTATGTGGTTCATATGTAGTCTTTATGTTCCCTGGTCCTGTTTGTATGTGGTTCATATGTAGTTCATACGTTCTGCTCAAGGCCTTCTCTCCTCTCTCCTCTCCTCACCTAAAGATGGAAACAACTCAGGTGACCTGTAGCTACGATAGTGTTTGTTGATTCAAACCTTTTAGTTTTGCACGTGCTTGGCTGACTGCACGCTTCAGTCCCGCGGTGTCATGTCCCCAGCCAGTCCAGCCATCGCGCCGGCATTACGATGTTGAATTTAGACTCTGGTAAAGGTTATGAAAACACAAATTTACAACACGCTTGACGAACAACAAAGGGCCCCGTCTGTGATGTGGAACAGCTGCGAACTACAGGTGGGAATATCCACGCAGGAATCAATAAAATATTTCTTTCATTTCCATAAATAAATATTGCAGTCATACTCATTTCTCTGATTCCTATTGGTATTCTGCCCTCTCCCCAGACCTGTTTGTGGTGCTTTTATTGTTCTCCGGCGCTGATGTCGTAGGTCGCCCTCGATAAAAGTGTTGTTTTTTTCAGAAATTAACCTCAATGTGAGTCGAGGTTAATTTCCTTCCTCCTTCCGGTTCCGGCGCCGCAGCGAGTGGCAGCCCGACACAGCAGCTCCCGATCTTTTTCCTTGTTTCTTAGATTAAAGTTTTTTTAAAAACTTTAATCTATATAGTACTTTAGAACTGTAGCACTAGGCTTTAGAAACATGTTTTAGGTTATATGAGGGCTCTTAAACGGGTCGAATAATAACTAGTATGTGCAGGGCGATCGCCACGATCGCTAAACAACAACAACAACAACAATGGACTGGCGCCTACTCGCGGGACGAGCTCCTTCAGCTCCGGGATCGACCAGCGGTGTGCCCGAGGGGGATCCCGAAAGAGCTGAGGATAAAGCGGCGTGGGACCAGAGCAGGAGCCATGGTGAGGAACAAGAGGATGGAGAGGAAGTGGAGATATAAGCCCCGTCTTCCCTCGGTTATCATGGGTAATGTTCGCTCACTGCCCAACAAGATGGACGAACTATCAGCCCTCACTACCGGACAGCGCGAGTACCGGGAATGTAGTGTGTTGTGCCTGACGGAGACATGGCTGAACGGGAACATACCAGACTGCTCAGTGGAACTAGCCGGCTTCACGCTAGTTCGGGCGGACAGGAACAAACAGAGCGGTAAGAAGTCGGGTGGCGGACTTGCCGTCTTTGTTAATTCCAAATGGTGCAACCCGGGACATGTTACCACGAAGGTAATCACGTGCACGCCCGACGTCGAGTTGTTAGCGGTGGGACTGAGACCGTACTATCTGCCCCGTGAGTTTTCGGCAGCCATTGTTGTTATTGTTTACACTCCACCATCGGCCGTAGCGGCGAGGGCTTGTGACGTCATTCATTCTTCCGTCGCAGACCTGCAGACTAGACATCCCAACGCCCTTATTATAGTAAATGGAGACTTTAATCATGTAAATATATCAAAGACACTGACTGACTTCACCCAGTATGTAACCTGCAGCACCAGAGGAGATAAGACCCTGGACTTACTGTATGCCAATGCTAAGGGAGCATACAGTGCAACAGCCCTCCCCCCCTGGGCAAATCAGATCACTGCTTGATCCTACTGTCTCCTACATATAAGCCTCAGGTTAGGAGACAGCCCATTACCACCAGGACTGTACAGCAGTGGTCTGAGGAGGCTGAAGAGGCCCTGAGGGAGTGCTACAGGACAACAGACTGGAGGATGTTTCAGGAGGACTATGGTGATGACATTGAGGGTCTCACTCAGTGCGTCACAGACTATATAAAGTTCTGTGAGGAGAGTGTTGTCCCCACCAAGAAGGTCCGTTGCTTCCCTAACAGCAAACCCTGGATCAACAGGGACATCAAAGTCCTGTTGAACCGTAAGAGGAGAGCCTTCATGGTAGGAGACAATGAGGACACACAGAGGGAGATACAAAGAGAGCTGAGGAGGGAACTGAGGAGAGCTAAGGCCTGCTATAAAAGCAGGATTGAGGACAAGCTGCAGCAGAACAACTCCCGAGAGGTGTGGGCAGGGGTGAAAACCATCACCGGCATGAAAACTGCCGGAGGATCACAGGAGGGGACAAAGGAATGGGCCGATGAGTTAAACCTGTTTTTCAACAGATTTGACTCACCAACGGGGGCCAGACCCTCAACTCCCCTTCCCCCCTCCTGCCCTACTCATCTCCCTGCTGGACCACCAGATCCGGGCATGGCAGCTTCAGCTTCTGCACCTCCCCTCCCTGCACCACCCTCCCTCTCTCTCCCGTTCCACACTCACAGGGAGGCTGGACCAATGTCCGGCCCAGAGGACAGTCACCCCCTCGCCACACCGCAGACTACACCTGTGACCCCGGAAATAACAACCCCAACCATCAGCACCAGCCACGTGAGACGGCAGCTCACGAGGATCAGGCCTAACAAGGCCAGAGGACCCGATGACATCAGCCCGAGGGTGCTCAAGATCTGCGCGGAGCAGCTGGCAGGAGTGTTCACGCACCTCTTCGGCCTCTCCCTGAGGCTGAAAAAGGTGCCAACTCTATGGAAGACTTCCTGCGTAGTCCCTGTGCCGAAGAAGGGTCGTCCCAACGCTCCAGGGGACTTCAGACCTGTGGCACTGACGTCACACGTCATGAAGACCTTTGAGAGATTGGTTCTGGACCATCTCAAGCCCAGGGTGCGTGACTGCCTGGACCCATTGCAGTTTGCGTACCAGACCCACATCGGCGTGGAGGATGCCATCATCTACCTGCTTCACAGAGCTTACACACACCTGGAGAGGCCACAGAGCATGGTGAGAATCATGTTCTTCGACTTCTCCAGTGCTTTTGACACCGTCCAGCCAGACCGGCTGGCTGAGAAGCTCCTGGTGATGCAGGTCGATCCTGACATGGTGGCATGGATTACGGACTACCTCACGGACAGACCGCAGTATGTCAGGCTGCGACACTGCTTGTCAGACATGGTGACTAGCAACACCGGCACACCCCAGGGAACTGTACTTTCACCATTCCTGTTCACCCTCTACACCTCAGATTTCTGCCATAACTCCCGAACATGCCACCTGCAGAAGTTCTCGGACGACTCCTCCATTGTTGGATGCATCACAGACAACGAGGAGGAGGAGTACAGGGAACTGGTGAGGAACTTTGTGGGATGGTGTGATGGGAACCACCTCCAGCTCAACACAGGGAAAACCAAGGAGCTGGTGGTGGACTTTAGACGCAGGAAGTGTCCCCCATTACCGGTTTCCATAAAGGGGGAAGAGGTGGAGATGGTGGACACCTGCAAGTTCCTTGGGGTGCACCTAAACAACAAATTGGACTGGTCTGATAATACCGAGGCCCTCTACAGGAAGGGACAGAGCAGGCTGTTCTTCCTGAGGAGGCTCAGATCCTTCAATGTGTGCACTAGGCTGCTACGGATGTTCTACCAGTCTGTGGTAGCCAGTGTCACCTTCTTCGCCGTCGTGTGCTGGGGAGGAGGCATCGGGTGTGGTGGGGCAAGTAAGCTGAACAAGCTGGTGAGGAAGGCGAGCTCCGTGGTGGGGATGAAGCTGGACTGTGTGGAGGCGGTGACAGAGAGGAGGATGAGGGGAAAGCTGCAGGCGATCCTGGACAACCCCTCTCACCCTCTCTACGCCGAGCTGAGGCAACTCAGGAGCACGTTCAGCCATAGGCTCACTCAGCCACGTGCTTCAAAGCGCTTGGGGGGCTCTTTCATCCCATCAGCTATCAGGCTCTACAATACCTCAACCACCCGCTCCCAACGTCTCGGAAGCGCCAGCACCACCAGATAATGGATTTGTATAACACACCACACACCCCAGACTGTTTTCTAGCCATTCTCATCTTATGTCTGTTCATCTCACTAATAACCACTGCCCATCTGTCATCTTTCATTGTGTGCACCAGGCTTCCACGGATGGTCTACCAGTCTGCGGTGGCCAGTGTCACCTCTTCACTGCCGTGTGCTGGGGAGGAAGCTTTGGGAGCGGTGGTGCCAGGAAGCTGTACAAGCCGGGGAGGAAGGCGAGCCCTGCAATGGGGATGAAGCTGGACGGTGTGGAGGCGGCGACAGTGAGGAAGACGAGGGGAATGCTGTTGGCGACCCGGACCTACCCTCTCAGCCTCACTGTGCTGAACTGAAGCAACTGAAGCAACTCAGGAACACGTTCAGCCACATGCTCACTCAGCCAAGTGCCTCAAAGTGCTTGGGTGCTCCTTCATCCCACCAACCATCAGGCTCAGGAAGCTCCAACACCACCAGACAAATGGAATGGACTGAACTTTCATTCACATACACCACACCACACACCTTGGACTGTGACCCAGCCGTTGTTATTCCAGGACCATTCATATATTGTACCTGGAATACCTGTATAAATTTGCACATCTTGCACCTTGCACTTTCCGCATACTTGCACTATTTTATCTACTTATCTACTTGCACTATTTGATCTATCTTGCATTTTGCACCACAAACTGCTATCTAGGACACTAGTATGCATACGGGTCCTCTCGTCACCGACCTGACTTAAGAGCGCGTATTTAATCTAATCTATTGTTTTTTTATTGTGTATAGAATTTAGCCAGGCTCTTTACTGCTCATCTATCCCCTGCACTGCTGGTCTCTGCGAATTTCTCCTACGGGGGATTAATAAAGAAATATCTTATCTTATCTTATCTTATCAAAGCATACGATCGAAATTGGAGCAGCTGGAAAAAAAACCTGAAAGAGGGCTGGTTGAAGTTTAGAATATTAATATAGATATGAATATTCAGTGATGTTTGTTCCACAAATGGATGCTCTATGTATAAACCCTACGTGCACATGAAGGATGTGAAGTGGGGATTGAGGCCCGGCAGCTGCTCCTGGTGTCTGCCGGACACTTGGCCGCCATGTGGAGTCCTTGACCCAACAGTCAATGACCTTCAAGGAGAATCCTTACGGCAAAAAAAAAAACAAAAGGCAAAACAGATGAAGAAGTAAAGATGGAAACCAGGGGGTCACGGGGGCAGGCGGAGGGTCGAGAGGGCGGGAAAACAGGAGATCGATGTGTTAGATGCCTGAAGACCCGTGGGTGTCCCAAGAGCTGAACAGAGGTCAGGGACCGGGGGGGCAGCATACAGGGGGCCAACTGACAACTTGTGATCCTCTCACAGGACCCTCTCTGCAGGGCCACATAAATCAACCTCTCCCTCTCTCTCTTCACATCTCTGTCCGTCTGGCTTGCTCTGTGGAGACGGTTGAACTTTCCTCTTTTGAGGTGTTCCTCCTTTCGTCTCAGGGGAACATTTGAACCTCTCTCTGTCTCATGCTCTCTAGCTCTCTGTGTGTCTCTGGTCCTTTCTAGGATACCCCCTGGTCTCTTACCATGTCTTAGTTTCCTTAGTGTCCCTTTTCGTCTTCGCCTCTCAGACAATCTCACTGTCGCACTACATCTGTGTGTATGTGTGTGCGCGCATCAGTGCGTGTGTGTATTGTACATCTGTGCGTGCGTGTGTTTCCACATGTGCGTACGCGGCGTATCTGCGCACGTGTTTATGCGTGCGCGTTTGTGTGTGAAGGTGTGCGTGCGAGTCTCTGCAGAGCTCCTTAATTAAACATCCACTCCTGTCCTTCCTGCGTAGCGATGCTGTTTCCTGGCCGGGGGGCTGGGATCCTAGGGAGGGGGGGGGGTGTTGGTCCACAGGGCTTCACCACCGCCATCACCACGCCGAGCGGACGAGAGGGGCTTAGCGTGCTTTTTACTGATTCGTCAGCGCTATTGCGTCTGTCTTAGCCACCGCTGCAGAGTCTTTGACAGAGGTTACACCACTAGACCACCTGGCCCCCATCCACATCCTTCAACACACACACACACAAGCGCACACGCACACACACACACATACACACACGCACACACACACACACACGCACGCACACACACGCAGACGCACACACACGCATACACACACACACAAACACGCACACACACACACACACACACGCACGCACACACACGCATACACACACACACACACACGCACACGCACGCACACACGCACACGCACACACACGCACACGCACACGCACACACATACACACACACGCACACACACACATCCCTCCTCTCTCCGATACTGCAGGCACAATTTCATTACGCTGGGGGGAGGAGCCCCGAGGTACCCTCTTGGTCATGAGCGGTGGAGGTCGCGCGGGGAGGAAGGTGAGCCTGTTGTCATGGAGTGTGACAGCTAGCGTTGATAGCATCGATCGCCGGCGGTTGCGGTGGCTTGCTGTCCGGGGTAGGAGTCCTGAGCTATGACAAAGACGACTTCCAGGCGTCGGCCTGGAACACCTTCCAAGACCCGATGGATGAGGAGATACCACAGGAGGCCCAAACGAAACAGGATTGTTATAATTCATAGGCACGTCGTTAAGGAGCGGGTAGGGTCTAAGGCATCTGAAGCTCAAGGATGCCTACAGTGCAGGACTGTGGACACACGGGAATCAAACCCAGTACCTTTCAGCTGGGTGCTGCATCACCATCTTCCCCACCCACGTTGAGGCCTTGTCAGGTTTAACAAAAGATAGATCTTTCCTATTTTTTGATTATCCGATACAACAGATATGGATATGGAGGGGTGGTATTAGCTCAGTGGGTAGAGCAGGTGGACAGAGTGGATCGTCCACTAGCCATAGGGTCCGCGGTTCGATCCCCTTGATCCCCTTCCTCCACACGGCGAACCCTACAAATGTACTGATTGTAAGTCGCTTTTGACAAAAGTGTCTGCTAAATGCCCCTTTACCCTTATATATGAATACATAACCTTTTACAGACGGGTCCTCCAGTCATCACTAACAATTACACCGGCATATAAATTATGTCTGATGTTTTCAGACAGTCTTGCTGATTGTTCTTGAGTCAATTGATTCAATAAAGACCAACAAACAAACACACACAAACACACGGTATCAGTGAGTTGCCCATAAAAGGTTACATTTCAGAGGCCCTTGTTCATTTCTTTCCCTGCATCAAAGCACTCGTCCACCTGTAGGATTAAATCAGAAACCAGACTGTGACCTGAGTGTGTGTGTGTGTGTGTGTGTGTGTGTGTGTGTGTTTTGTCCTCTGCCCCCCCCCCCTATCGTCAGTGAGACGTGAGTCGTGTAACAGCCGCGGGCACGCAGCCCGGACCCCGTAGGAAAACCTTCTGCAAACATCACGGATTTATGGGATTATTTACAGGATTATTTATCCCCGAAGCAACGCTTTTTGGCCTTTGAGGCTGAGGGGGGGGGGGAGAGAAAAAAAAAATCAATAAGAAAAATGATCAGCTGTGAGGCATCTGTAGCGTGCCTGATGGGAGAATCCATCGGGGAGCGAAGAGAAGTCGATGCCCTGTTTCCAGTCTATGGGATCATGAAAATATATCATGGAATCAAACGTGTCTGATGGATGGCGCTGAGAGCCGGGGCGAGGAGACAGTAGAGGGGTGCGAGGGACAGAACGAGCCTCTGTTCTCCTGTTAGCCTTCCCAGGGCTTGCTCGATGTCTGGCTATCACACGCACCATGCGGTGATTGCTTCTGTCCAGAGTGCCTACATTCATACATCAGCATGATGATCCCGTGTGACTCTGTGAATCGATTGGCTGTGACTCTTATGGATTTCAGTAAGGACTAAATTGTATCTGGTCCTGTGACATTAGTTATTAGTCACTGGTGCGTCGCACGTTTAAGTCTGTATCGAGAAAACTTTGCAACTTTTTTTTTTCAAACATCGTCATTCTCACAGCGGCAGCGGTTCCCACAGCACGGTTAATGCATGATTACACATTCATCTTCTGTGTTATTTGACTTGTTTTCATTCGCTGACGTTGCATGGTTTTCACCCTCTGTAGCGGGGGGCGGCGGCGTGTTCACCACAAACCCACAAAAGCGTCATCATTGGAGATTCTTCTGAGGGGGAAACGACCAGTGCATCCACTTTGATCAGACCCACTGTTACCCTGCCTGCATACAAACACACGTCCTCAGCAACAATCTCCCTATCTCCCTCTCTCCCTCTCTCTCTATCCTCTCTCTCTCTCTCTCTCCCTCTCCCTCTCTCTCTCTCTCTCTCTCTCTCTCATCTCTCTCTCTCTCTCTCTCTCTCTCTCGGCCGACAGCTCAGGACAGAAATGGCTGAATGAGTGATGAGGAGACAGATTTCCCCAGTCTTTACTTAACCTTGGCTCCGGAGCGTTCTCATTACCGAGGAGGAGAGCTGCTCGGTAATGACGTGTCCACTGTCCTCCCCTTCATGCCTCGGTCATAGCCGCCCGTAATGAAATGGAGGCGTAGAGGGGAGGAGAGGAGGGCTGGTGGGGGGGGGGGAGGGGCATCAGTTTGTTCCTCTTGCCCTTGTCATGATCACCGCTCCCCCCTCCCACCCGGTTGTGATGCGGGTTCTGTGTACGAGGGCTGCGGCTGGTGGTTCGACACTGTTGAAGATTGACTTTATTTGCCCCGCAAGGTAGAAAGCGCGGCTTACGCCTTCGCCCCCCGTGCTGCGACCAGAAAAGACAAACATTTCACATGCAAAGATGTGACTGTGAATAAACACAAACATACAGCAAGGTTCCTAAAGGCACCTATACACCAAACAGAGAAAAAAAAACACAATCACATCAATTAACTATGAATCTGCCCCCTGGTGCTGGTGGATTGTGGAGGTGAGAGAGAGAGAGAGAGAGAGAGAGAGAGAGAGAGAGAGAGAGAGAGAGAGAGAGAGAGAGAGAGAGAGAGAGAGAGGAGAGAGAGAGAGAGAGAGAGAGAGAGAGAGAGAGAGAGAGAGAGAGAGAGAGAGAGAGGAGAGAGAGAGAGAGAGAGAGAGAGAGAGAGAGAGCAGAAACTGGTGCAGTATTTGCAAGGTGAGCACGCAGGGTTGTGCAAGACAGTGTAATGGAGTTAAGTGTTTGAAAGGAACTGAATCGATCCCCTCTATGTCTGCAGATACCTGAAGGCATCCTTTAGCATGACGGCTAAACCCTACCTGCTCATTAGTGACATAGAGCTGAAGTCACCGGAAGCTGCTTTCGCTTGATGACTGAATCACTGAAAAAGTAACTGAATTGCGAAAAACTTCAAGTTTGTTGTAATTCGACCGGTTTGGGTCAGGGCCCCGGAAGGGACCAAAGGAGATCTGAGGACCTGAAAGAGATCCGCTGTCACACCCATCTCCATGGCGATCAGTTAAGATTACGATGCAGAAACCATAAATCAAAAAGCCCTTGACTTATACGGATGACATTTTAATGTTCCCTTTTTTTATTTTTTATAAATGTAAGGGGCTTTAAAATGGAAGGCGCTGAAGTGTGGAGCGAGCACAAAACCGATATTGGATTGATTTGTCATGCCGCGCATCGGATTAAGACAGAATGGATCTGACATTGACTGAAAAAAAGACTTTACTTTTCTGGCATTGTTGA
Organism: Urophycis tenuis; assembly: GCA_036785325.1. NCBI lineage: Eukaryota > Metazoa > Chordata > Actinopteri > Gadiformes > Phycidae > Urophycis > Urophycis tenuis. The sequence goes on along the minus strand of JAXIVH010000699.1, from coordinate 5,121 downwards.
ATCAGACTGAGCAGACTGTTAATGTGACGTCTATACTTAGCCTACGTACATATCCGTATAGACAGTGCTGATCAAGAACCATTCGAAAGAGTTGAAATGCATATAAATTGTATGTTTGTGCATGCATGCATGTGTGTGCGCTCAGTGTACTGTGATATAAAAAGATGTTGTCTATGTGTGCTTGTTTTATCCCCCAGAACAGTTTCACGATGGCAGGGCTTCAGAGCAGCCATGTTGTCCTTCTGCACAGAAACCTCCTCTAACCCCCCTCTCCCCCCAGGGGTTCTGCATGCCATCCCTGGAACCGTCCACGGTACCCCAGAGAACCATGGATCAGCCAGGCCTCACCTACCCCGTCGACGGGGGAGGTTCCCAGGAGGGAGCCAGGGTCAAGGCTGCTTTGCGTTCAATGAACCAGAAGAGCTCCACTACTCCCTGGGTATTTGAAAGGTTGTTACTACAAAATAAAAGCCCCTGTGATGTTTCATGGGCAGCCATAGCTGGAAGTAGAGATGGTTCAAACCCTGAATAGTCCAAGGCAAGTCTAGCGGTGTTGATCCTTAGTAACACTTGGCTTTGTGAATACAAATGACAACCATTGCAACATGGACAAATCATATCATATCTTAATAATCTATAAGGCGGTCAATATTTCACTTCACTGAGTAAAGTCAATGTATTTTATAAGACAAAAGTAACTTCATTATATATGTGTACTTTTTTTTACTTTTTACTTTTAAAAACAACCCCACTCTCTCCACCCGTTCGCTAGTGAGGTTCGGCTAACTTATCATTCTCAGCGCGTGGACAGAAGAGCGTGTAGGGTAATGACAGGCACCTACTCGGCTGTCTCTTAAAATACCTTCCTAAAGGTTAGCGAAGCTCTTGAGAATCAACTCATTTCTGGTGCAGTTTGCCACTAGATTAAGAGGGCAGGATAGTGAAAGTGAAGTGTATAGTGGTGTTCAGCTCCCAGCCCAACGGTCCTGGGTTCGATCCCCAATGTCCGCAGCCTAACCTGTATGGCTCCTGGACCTATATAAACCTTAATCCCTTATCTGCTCCTTGATGTTGTGTATCCAACTACACACATGCTAAAGGAGCTAATAAAAAAGATAGTAAGGTTTCTCACACTACAGGGACAGATGGTGTAAGCAGCCCGACTGTTGAGATCTGCAGTTTGATCAAAGTGTGCTAATGGCTGATCATCTGCTCCATGGGTATCAATAAGTGAGCACAACGCGACGATGTCGAAACAATGCAACATCAGCTGTGATTGGGTGGTTGAATAACAGAGCGTTGCTGGGACCACCAATGAGATGGACCTCCTCTTCATGGAAACGTTGAGAGCAGTGAGGTCCCATGATACAGCAGTCTGGTTGGAAACAGTGTTTCTTGACCCTTCTCTCAGGACCACTCTAATGTATACACTGGGGCAGGGTAGCCGAAGAGTTCTGGGGTCGATTCCCGATGTGGACGGCCTTCTCGTGGGTGACCTTGAGCCCGATGCCCCCCCCCCCCACAATCTGTGGGCTGACGACCCACAGCCGCCCATTTGACAACCGCACATTAATCAGGTTGCTTTTTGTTTTTTACTCCTGGGTTCCAAAATGGAGGAAAAGGAGATGAATATGAAGGCTAACCGCAGGAAGGAGATGAACTCGCCGGGCTGCTTCGTACGCCGTTGAGGACACTTCTCCCCGGGCCGGGGACTGAAAGTGAACCTCTACTGCATTCATGTAGTACATTTTAAATCAATTCAGTGGCAGACCTCATATTCATCTGGTTGATGCTCTAATTCATCTCTCTTTCTATCTCTGTCTGTCTTTTTCTCCCCCCCTCCCCCCCCCCCCCCCTCTCTCTCTCTCTCTCTCTCTCTCTCTTTCTCTCTCTACCTCTGGCGTTGCCTGTCTCGCCCTCTCCTCTCCTCGCCCGCTCTCTGCTAGTTTCGCGGTGGACGGTGCGCTGGGCTGGACGAGTCCCGCGGCGCCTCTCTGGGAATATTCATTGACTGCGAGAGGAAGAGGTCATAAAAAAGAAAAAAGCGTTTTCAATGTCACCCGTCCTATTTGGAAGCAACCGAGGACCCAAATCACGGAGCTATGACGTCAACGGCTTTTATTTAACGCGCATATAAATATCTCATGAGATATCTGGGGACACCGGGTCAGACAGCGGGTCCGAATCGATAGTGTTCGGGAACTCTCGGCGGCGGCGGCGCCTGGGAACGCGCGGACGCGTTTCGTGTTCGCGTTGTCATTGAGTCGGACGCCGCCGCCGCCGCGCCGCCGTGGCTAAGCAACAGAGACGGTGAGGGGCGAGGAGGAGAAAGGCTGGGGAATCAATTGTGATTAAATGCGGTCTCACCTCGCCAAACCTCCCTGGCTTAATTGATCCCGCCGTGGGCTTTAATTGATTGTCAGGTGACGCCTGAATGCGCGTTGTGATCCACTGCGAGTCACAGAGGCCCACGGTGGCCTCCTGGGATAGAAACACAAAGGTATGAGATGTTGTAGAGAGAGATGTTAATAAAATGAAATATTGTGAATACACACTAAAAGGATGTGGTGTTGTACCACTTTCTGTTCACAAGGTCGCCGAGCAGAGATGAAGTCTGTCGTATGTCGTGACAGATTTACGTTCCCTGGCAAGAGCATCCCCGCCCCGGAGTCAAACTATTCTCTCCTTAGTTTTCTTCTTCTTTTGTTTTTTATTCTTTTAGTTGATCAGCTCTTTTTTTTCCCTGCTGATCAATTCATTGATGAATGAAGGAATTAACGTTCCTGTTGGATTTACTTGGCAGAGGTGGATAAATGGAGAGAAAATGTGCAGTAGTCATTAGAAACATCTATCATAATGAATAATAATATAATAATTTAGAGTTAGTTACGTTTTTTTCATTTAACTTGATGATTGGGGTTTTTGGAATGCATTTGATTTCATAATCTTTACTTATGGTTTTCCTACCTTTCCAAATACTTTACTCAACTGGGCAACTCAAATCACCATCATCACCATCATCACATCAGACATCTTCATTTTAACCAAATGACAACCCACATGTTCGTCCATCTTTATCCTCCTCATGATAATCTTCTCTACCAGACACCACCCTACCCACCAACCTCCTCCATGGCTCCAGTTTGGCTCTGAATATCTGTCCAGAGACTACCCTCCAGCACCACCAGCCTGCCTCCACACCACCACCACCACCCTAACTCCATGCCACCACCACCTCATCCATCACCACCACCCTTCCTACACACCACCACAACCCTGCCTCCATGCTGCCACCACCCTGACCCCGCCCTGCATCCCCGCCACCACCGCCCTGCTCCGTCTCTGCTGCCTCAGTGATTAGATCCCCAGAGGGACCATGATTCATGCTGAACCCTCAGCCTAACCCCCACACCCCTTCCAAGAAGAGGCCTGGAAACGGACACCGATCTGTTCTGGCTTGGTCTCCTGGTTCTCTGAGCTCCGGTCAGGTCCTGGCAGTGCAGAGCCATCACTTCCACTGCCAGAGCCCTAATGTCAGGGCATCTGCCCTCTCATTCTGTTGGGTCCCTGGTGGTGGTGGAGGTGTTAAAGGTGGAGGTGGTGGTAGTGGACGAGGTGATAGTGGAGGTGACGGAGGTGTTGGTGGGGGAGGTTGAGATTGTGATAGAGGAGCTGATGGTGAGGGTGATGGATGAGGTGGTGGTGGTTGAGGAGGTACAGGTGGTTTAAGAGGTGGTGGTGGAATCGATGGAGAAGGTGATATAGATGGTGGTAGTGGTGGAGGACGTGGATGTGCTCACTGATCACTGTTCTACTCTATCAGCTAGGACGTCACATGAAGCATGTATGGATGGATGGAGGGATGACAGCTTGGCAGATGGTAAGATAGAGAGATGCTGATGATAGGTTGATGCACAGGGGGATGGAAGTAGATGGATAGATATAAACCAGATGGATATACAGGCAGACAGACAGACACAGATAAACACTAAACACCTTTATAAATCTCTTCTCTTCACCTTCTGGTTGCCAAAGGGCTTAATGTCTGCACAGCTCTAATGTTTCAGCAGGTGTGTGTGGGTGGGTGCATGTGTGTGTGTGTGTGTGTGTGTGTGTGTGTGTGTGTGTGTGTGTGTGTGTCTGCAAGTGTGTGTCTGTCAGCAGATGTGCATCTGTCTGCAGGTGTGTGTGTGTGTGTAGGTGTGTATGTGTGTGTGTGTGCGCCGCAGGTGTGTGTGTGTACATTTGCATCTGCAGGTGTGTCTGTGTGTCTGTGTTTCAGTCTGCAAGTGTGTGTGTGTGTGTTAGTGTGTGTGTGTGTGTGTGTGTGTGTGTGTGTGTGTGTGTGTGTGTGTGTGTGTGTGTGTGTGTGTTAGTGTGTGTGTGTGTGTGTGTGTGTGTGTGTGTGTGTGTGTGTGTGTGTGTGTGTGTGTGTGTGTGTGCTTTAGGGGGCTGTTTGTGTGGTCTGGTCCAGAACCAGCTGGCTGGGCTCCAGATCCTCACCGTCCACATCCGTAATGACCCCCCGAAGCCCCATCCCGGCCAATAATCAGCCGGTAATGGTCTGGACCCTGGCCCCCGCCTCCCCGCCCACCCACAGCAGTCCGTCACCCAACCTCCTCTGTGGAAGAGGCTACGGCTATTTCAGAAACAATCGATGGAAAGCCGTCGGAAAGTAATGTTGTGATTCGTCATAAAAATGTAGCAAAAATGTAGTGGAAAGTATGGGAGGTATACAGATGCATGTAACTTCTGTAACTGTTGGTGTTTGTGTGTGTGTGTGTGTGTGTGTGGGGGGTGGTTCAGCGTGAGAGGCGAGCAGTAGCTAGAAGACAAGTGAGTTGGTAACAGGTTCATCGTGATTGGCTAATCACCTGTGTTCTAATTGGGTCCCAGGAGCCACGCCCCTTCTCCCACAGACTAAAATCCCTGCACCCCCCGCTAAGCAGACAAAAATGATTGGACATTGAATGACCTCGGCTTATGAAATGTGGTACCTGACTGAGCGGTTAACAGCAGTCAATAAACAGGTGACTAACTTGGGTCAACGGATTAGTTGATATCCACCCAAACCGTTGACATGAGGGTGAGCGTTGTACGCCAGCTTGACCCAAATAACCT
>JAXIVH010000698.1:47500-52569 GCA_036785325.1 Urophycis tenuis | reverse complement strand
ACCCCCCCCCCAACTACCGCCCCCCCCCACCACCCCCGAACGGTGGAAACCTAGCAACGGCGCAAGCGCCGTTGCTAATGCGGTCCGGGTGTTACTGTATTTTTTTCCTCTTAATAGGCAGCTTTTAAAAACAATGTCGCTTCAGAAACGCCCGCTAGCCTCGGCACACACAACAGATGGGCATCGCAACCCCGACCGCTCACTCGGCCACCTTTTAGCCTTCTTATTTTTAGAGACAGATAGCGCCGCGGTGAAACCCGAGCGCGGACATATTTCATCCCCCCATCGTCCGTCCACCGCCATTAGGAGATCGGTTCCCTTGCTGTTTTGTTCTCCGCCAGCCCATCTTCTTCTTTTGGGTGGGTGGGGGTGGGGGGGACCAGGCGCGCGCCATAATGTCCAAAAAATGCAGATGCTGACATTCTGTGGCTTCGGTTTGCTGAAGAAGCGAGCCCCGCCATGTTAATGGCGCCGGCTCTCATCCTTCGCGCACGCAATTATCAAGGCTTGTTCGTCTGCCTCTCCCACAATAGCGAGGCTGCGAACCCAAATGTGACCCAGTCTAGACTCATACAGTCTCGCTCCGGCTACGGCTCGTTTTATTACCGGACTGCCCAGGTAATGGCCAAATGTTTTTGGGGGGGGGGGAGAAAAAAAAGTATTTCTTTTGAAAAATGATACAAGGTTGGAACTGCCATGACCTTTCTTTAAGGTTTTCCCAATGTCCGATGTGGGAAATACATATTTTTGCACAGGTTACACGGTTTTTGTCAGCCACTGACCGCAGCTCCAGGAAACGCTGCCGTCCACCAGAGAGGAGAGAGGAAAAAAGGGGGGTGGGAGTAAAAGACAACATTTGTAAAGGACAATTCTGCAATGTGGGGTGAATCCACAGCAGGAAGCATTAAGCCCCTTCCAGCTTAGCAGCTAAAAACACGCCTGCCACACACTGTATGAATGGCATTAATTCACATGCGTGGGAGCTGAGTAGCGGGAAAGATGTGTCCACCCCCCCCCCCCCTGAACCCCTTGTCTTACCAAGAGCACTGCGAAGAACTACACACACACACACACACACACACACACACACACACACACACACACACACGACAGACACTCGCCCGCGCACCCACCCACCCACACACACCCGAATGCTCACTCACACACACACACACGTACACACCCACACACACCCGAATGCTCACTCACACACACACACACACACACACACACACACACACACAGACACACACGACAGACACTCGCCCGCGCACCCACCCACACACACCCCAATGCTCACTCAGACACACACACACACACATACACACACACCCACTCATCTAAACCCGCCTACACACTCATGTGCCACACACACATGCAGCCCCCCCTCGACACACACATACACACACACACACACACACACACATATTCATACATGAACACATGCGTATACAGAGAGTCGACGCAGGTTTTTTTTTTTTTTTTTTTCAGGTGGTGCAATTACGGCGTCCTGTTTGAGGGGTTTCACGGGTTCCCTATAAAAGAGTGCATTACTGAACGCGGCCCATTAGAGCCGGGTCTTTGTGTTCGCAGATACAGCGCATTAGTCTCAATATGGCGCCGCATCGCGCTTTGGTGGGAACATATGCATGCTGATTGTTTCAAAGGGACTCATTTTAATGCGGCCCTTCTTATTCATCTTTGTTCCAACGAGCGCTGGCACGGCCACACCATTAATTACACAACAACAACAACAACAGCAGCAGAACGCGACGCCATTTTCCTCCGCTGCCGCGAAAGGAAAATAACTTCCCCAAACTTTGCGAGAATGAGGCGAGGCGAGCAAAAAAGAAAATGTGACTGAAAACTTTATTTGCACGGTTTCAGAATAGCGCAGGGGATGAGCCGAAGTTTTCGTCCTTAAAAAGACTTTCTCTCTCTCTCTCCCCCCGTGATGCATCGTGCCGCGCCGGTGGCAGAAAGTCACATTCAAAACGTCGGGCCAAATACAGCTAAACCGCCCACGCCACCCTCCGCACCAACACACACACACACACACCCACTTCCCGTCTCGCGTCCCCGCCACACCTACACACACACACACACACACACACACAAAAACACACACGCACACACACACTTACACACACACACACGCACGCACACACACGCACACCTTTGGTGTCTCCGCTAGCCGCGCGACAGCTGAAACGTCTCACCGACCGGAGACACGTCTCTCTCCCGCCGGATGGCGCCGAGCCGGCGCGGTGGCGGCGGCAATGGCGGTGGCGGTGGCGGCAGTGGCGGTTGGCGGCAGTGGCGGTTGGCGGCAGCACCTTATTTTTAACCGCGGGGCGGAAGCGGCGCGCGGGGGCCCACACGGCCTGTCACCGGGGGAGGGTGTCGGCGCCACCGTGTGTGTCGCGTCTCCCCGTGTCAAAGACAACACGGGACAACCGGCTCCTGACGCGGTCGTAATGAGACACCCGCCCCCCCACCTCTCCACCCCCCACCTCCACCCCCACCCCCAACCGCCCTGCCCGTCTTTCAACACCCACCCACCGAAATGTCTTCATACCGGCTCGACTTCACGAGGGCATCAATGGAGGCGAAACGTACAGTACATGTATTTTTAATATATATATATTTTTTTTTTTTCCCGGGCTCCCGTGTCCGCACATCAAAGGTATAATTGACGGGGGTGTCCTGACGGGGTGTCATGAACGTGTGAATTATTCACCCAAAATAAAACGCCGAGTCAGACAGGGTGAACTGACCGGCGGTTAGAAGCGCTGCGGGGACAGGATTTAACCATGAGAAAGCAAGCCAGGAGAGAAAAAAAAAAGAAAAAGAAAAAAGTTTGGAGATGGTCCACGGCTCAGGAACTTTTCTTTGACACTTCCACTCGGTGACACACACACACACGCACACACACGCACACACACACACACACACACACACACACACACACACACACACAGCCCAGCCAGTTCCAACAGCATCCCCAGGGCGAAGCTGCCAATAGGAATATATGACATGGAGGATTTAGTTACAATATGAAATGGAGAAAAGGTGGATTTAGAGTAGAAGGGAGGCTCTATACATACAGTATACACGCCACAGGCCGCATCAACAGCGATGGGGGGGGGGAGTACAAAGGCGCACACACACACACACACACACGCATGCACACACGCACGCACACACACACACACGCACACACACACAGGTCCACGAGCACTGCAGCTTTTTTCCTCTTTTTATATATATATGAATGTATTTGTCCCCCCCCCTATAGATTACACCTATAAGACACACACACACACACACACTGACACACACACACACACACACACACAGTCGGCGGGCTTTACAGTTTGTAAGTAGCGCACCCTATAAAAAAAAACGGTGTCACGGAAGTCACCTTGGCTTCCAGAGTCTCAAGTGATGAATAATGGCGTGGTGCTGGCCTAGTTAGAAGGGTATAGGCATGTGTGTGTGTGTGTGTGTGTGTGTGTGTGTGGTGTGGTTGGGGGGGGGGGGGGCTGGTGGCAGCGTTTAGGATGAACACGGGGACGTCTCTGGCTTACAGCCAGACCCCCTGGGCGCCCCTCCACGGAGGATAGTGTGAGCATACATGCGTTGCATGTCTTATTACACAGGCCTATCTTAACATCTTAATGAACATCTGGCCGTCGCAGAGAGAGGGAAATATGCACACGCGAGAAACACCCTCCATGTTATGGACATTAGTCTGATCTATGTCTGCGGAGCGTATTTATATAACACGGGGGCTGTGGTTTCGGCAGATTGTTCACGAGAAAACATATTTTCACTCTTGTTTCCCCGCGAAGAGCATCAATCAGGAGTTTATATAATTCGCCCGGAATCAATCAGAAAGCACACACTTTGGAAATTCAAATAAAAACAGCCATACTTAATCAATAAAACATAGAACATAGCACTGCATCATTTATGCAGATATAATTTACATGAACAAAAATTACAGTGGAAATAAATGCTACATCGTTTCTCCTTTCATGAATAAATCACGACTCGATGAATTATTAACGCGTTCCTATAGGCATAAAGCAAAAAGGAAAACCCCTGCTGAATTGCTAAATGATTCGGCTCCAACTTGGACTATTATTCAAATGGCCTCACGTGCCATCAGCCGATGTAAAGTGGAAGGTCTGATGTTGATCAACCAAGCTAAATATGTGTGTTTTTTTAAAACAAAGTGGAGCGCCATGTAATATTAATGGCGATTGTACAGTTAAGAGCGGCGTCCCCATCCATTCTTTTGTTGGGATGTTCCTATAGTAAAAAAAACAAAATGGCGCCGACCGCCACTGTTATTGAGGTTACTGATATATATATATATATATATATATACAGTATATAAATATATAAATGCAGTACAGTGTATTCATACAAACACATTCGGGGGCGCTGTCTGCTTGGCTGGAACTCTCCGGGGCATGGCGGCTACGCTAGGTGAGGTGGCGAACGGCGCCCTTCAGCCTAATTTACTGTGTTTCTCATTGACACTCTGCTTGTTTGGCTCGTTCACACCCGACAGCACACACACACACACACACGCGCACACACACACACACACACACACACACACACACACACTTTCAGCCTCGAATGCTTGCCTTTCGACATGGCAACGCGCTGAGGCGCACCGACATCTGCACGGACGAGTGGAAGGAGAGGGTGGGGGTGGTGGTGGTGGTGGTGGTGGTGGTGGTGGTGGTGGTGGTTGGGGTGGTGGCGGGGGTCGGGGCGGGGGCAGCCGTTTCGGGTGGAGGGTCCCAACGGTGGGTGAAACCTTCCGCCGGGGGTTCAGAGAGAGCCGGGGTGGGGGGGTGTTGGGGGGGGGGGGGGGGGTAATGGGTGGCGTGGGGGGCTTGTCCCCCCCCGAGGCCCTCCCCCCCCTGCCCAGCCCGGGTCGGCGTCTCTGCTCTCTGGGTTTCGGGCGACACCGACGCCATGCGCGATGCCAGGACGTGCTGTTCCAGCGTTTGCCTTTCCTTCGCCGTCCGTCCTCTTAAGAAGCAGCA
>JAXIVH010000698.1:0-32500 GCA_036785325.1 Urophycis tenuis | reverse complement strand
TTTCATCGATCTGAAACAATGAAACGTCGACAGCGCAACCAACACACAGGACCCCGGAAACCACGGTTACATGGCGGAATATCATATCATAGGGCGGACGCGGTGATGGACCGCTTCAAATGAAACACTGTACATAACAAGAGGACGGGGGCTGATTCTCTCGATTGGCACGCGCGGATGTGTTTCTTATCGTATGGCTGGAGGTGTTGCTGGAGCAGAAAGCGAATGAAAGCCTTCCAATGGAGCAGGAGACAACCATCCACCACCCACACCGTTTTTTTATCTCCCCTGATTCAGGAAACACACTTAATCCTGTTCAGCAACACGCAACACACACACACACACACACACACACACACACACACACACACACACACACACACACGCATCCAAATAACATCAAACACACACAGATTCACACATGCATACATTTGTGCGCACATATGCTAATCCGGCGCCTCCTCCTTCTTTTCTGATGTGACCAACGACAAGGCGGGCGCCGCGGAGCACGGCGTTCAGACAATGCTAACGAGAGCGATGCTCAACCCTGTTAGCAGCTAGCTCTTGATCTAAAGGACGGCTGGCGAGCGACCAGGAGCGCCACCACGAGCCAAGCAAGGCAACCGCGCAGCAGACAGGCAAGGGGGGAGAGCATCCCTCGCTATTATTAACACGCCGGTTGCTAAGCAGACATTTTCTCCAATGTCTTCCGCGGGGGGGAAAGCGGCCTCACTTCCTGCGCCGACGACGCCGTTGTGACGACGGATGGTCTGCGAGACCCCGGTAGGCCGCAGAAGACACACTGCGTCTCCGGAAGATTACCCACCCTGACAATACGTCGAGCGGTTAATAAGCGCTCGTTAGTTATGTTGGCGTCACCAAACGCTAAAAGTGCTAACGGTACAATAACTCTGCTATGTAATCACACCATCGATGTTTTTAGATACTAAAACAGGACTTTTGCTGTATATCATGAGCCTTACACTAATAGTGATATTAATACACCACATATTAGCTAACCCATATGGCACACCGGACATGGGAGAGGACATCTGCCCGGGCAGGTGTAAATAAATCCCATTCCTTGTATGCCACATATTCAAGTCTGAACAGCCAGAACTCTGGGCACAGGAGTTGAGTCAGGCGTGATTTCTGGCAGGTTTATCTGGCTTTGGTGGGGGATAGAGATGGAACGGGAAGGCGAGGAAGGAAAAAGAGAGGAGGAGAAGAGAGAGAGAGAGGGAAGGAAGGGAGGGGTAACAGTTAAGAAGTGCCACAGCTATTTTAAGTGGTGTGAAAACTTTGTGAAAAATAGCAGATGCAATGCCTCCTCGCTGCATATTCAAGCACACTTCTCCATTTCCACCCCCCCCCAGAAAAGTTCTGACATCTATTTGACTGTTTGAATTTGTCTCTCTCGCTCCATTTTTTTTTTTTTAGGGGGAATGGAGAAGCAGCCACTTTGTACACGCCACAAAACTTGGGGGCAATTCTTTTTCCCCCCGCTGATGTATTTATCAGTGATGCAAGTCGCTGAACTTGACAGAGCGCCGGGCCTACTTGAACGTGCGCTATCTTGCACACGCAGCGGCGGCGGCGGCGGCGGCGCCACATCAGACACATTCGTTTGACGGGCTCACACAACAAGGAGTGCCTCGCCAAACATCGCCACAAACAGCGGACAAAACAACGTATGGCGGGCAGTGGCGTGCGCGGGCACATGCACGCGTGCGCGCACACACACACACACACACAAACAGACTCACACACACACACACACACACACGCGTGTTTTGTGGCATATGCCTTTACATCGGCAAAGAGACCCTGGGGCACGTCGGGGACGAAGAGGTGCCGGCACGTTGTCATGGAAACAGAGACGAGCGATAAGCCGCACTCCGCCGCGCCAAAGCGCTTTCCTAGCCACATTTCTGTTTATGGAAACGCCACAGGACCAGCCAGCAGTCAGTGATCAAGCAGCGAACAGCTCTCCTGCCGAACAGAGCTCATTGTGCGAGAGGAGATGATATCTCAAGCTGTCTGGCGTGTCAACACTTCCAGAAGAGCAGGAATAAAGTCCAATTTAGCCCTGCTCTGTCGACACTCCTGACACGTGTCTCTCGGCGCGATGCATCCAGGGTTCGCCTGCGCGTACGCGCGCGGGGTTTCGCCGTTTCTGTATTAATGAGGCAAAGAATGCGTTAAAAAAAATAAGAAATAAAAATTGCGAAGAGGTGCATTTCTGTCAGAATTACTTCTCGGTCAAATCAGTGCAAGTCATGCAAACCGTCCGATATCAAAGACCAGGATGGATTCGTAACAGAGGGTCGGGAGACTGGAAATCCCGATTTCGGCCGCTGCAATTACAGTTGGTTGTCTCGAAAGATTTCTGTTGTGTGCTCTTTGGCGAGGAGTGATAAGTGCAGGTGTGTTTTTTACCCCACTCACTGAGCGGTCCACACTAGAGATGCACGGTTGGCGGATGACGTGACAAAAAAATTATGTTTTAATTAAATGTGGGCGGGTGGCGGTTTAACCAATCAAATTAAAAATATATACACATTGTTAAATATCGTTACTATATCCTTTCAAGAACAGGCAATAACTTTGTAGCCTGGCGTTAGCAGCGCCTCGCATCGCCTGCAGGCCTAAAAACAACCGGCGGGTGGCGGGCGACCGCGGTTTTGAAAATTGTTCAAAAAACGTTGGTGCAGATGGATGGCGAACGGATGATGCATTTCGTGATGCGGTTGACGATGTAATAATAGCCCATCAGCGCGTCTCTAATCCACACAATGTGGAACCCCCAAAGGGTCAAGGTGGGGATTTTTTTTTTGAGATGGTGGGATTTCGGGGATATGGGTATGAAACGTAAGCCAGCATTGTGGGTAAGAAGAAGCCAATTTAAACTTTCGGCGGAAACTGTGAAGTTTAAAGAGACTTGAGTATGGCGCTGCAGAACTTTCTGTCTTATGAAACCGCACATTTTAGGGAAAGTATGAGAACAGCAAAATCGGAAGATGAGGAAACAATCCAAGCAGCCTTGGCAAGGAAAGATAAATTGCTAGCTTCATGCTGTAATGTTTCACCCCATTAGACAAGAATGGAACAACCAGTTGGCTGTGATCGCTTATTTGCGTGTTCATACGCCAAAAGGAGACGGTTTGAGGTGAGAAAATCTACCTGACGCTTTAACATGTCAATTTCTTGTTGCGTTAACACGTACACATGTTACGCAATATCACCGCCAAACTCTAAGTTGAAACGAGCAGAGTTGGATCGTGTTAACGTGACATTTCTAAAACATCATTGGCTCTAATGGCCTTTCATAAAGAGTGGGTCTGTTGCGTAAGCTGTACCTCCCCTCTCTGGCGAAACAACCAATGCTGGGTAATGGAAAACCAGTCACTAACAGTGTGTGTGTGTGTGGAGTGTGTGTGATTCTTCCCGGGAATCTCGCCATCGTCTCCCAGTTCGTAACATTCATAATACTGCACATGCAAGGGCTTTCATCAGTGGGCCGTAGGCTCAGTTACCATTTTGTTACCTCATTCAATGAAAGTGGCAATTCATTTAGAACCAAAAAAAAACGAATATTGAAATTAGAATCATACGCTCGTTACATCAACTTACAAACCATTAAAACTCAGCAATTGCCTTTTTTTGTACATACGCATACACAACATAATATTAATTTAACCGATAACCTCTTGCAATGAATTGCAATGAATAATCGCAATAGGGCTTGTGCATCAGAGTGCATCGTGGGATTTTTTGTTGGCAATATCATATTCGCCATTTTGAGAGGTACTCAAAAAAGTTGTAGTCATGTAAATGTGCCGTATCCTAGGCTAATCAAAACTTTGTTTTGCCATGTCTCACATGGAAACACTGGCAGCTAAAAATTTCACCTCATAATGACAAATATGAGTAATTACTAAACAATGATTGAAACCCTATTACTACCATTAACATTCTTATGCTCCCACAGTATACTTCCAAAATGGAGGCTGCCATAGCGATGTCACGTCACGATGTGCAAGCCCTATTTTTTTTCCATAACCTAAACAAAGCCAGGCTTTTCATTCGTAAGCTCAAGTTGGACGACATTTTCAATCAGCAGTAAGGGTTTCATTGGAGTGACACTGAAATGTGGCTAACGCCGCGATAACCATGATTATATGAAGAGGCGAGCACAACATCTACATTTGCACTTTCAAATGTGTCATTACAGGGGGGAGGTGACAAGGATTTGTTTCTTCTCGTTCCAACCACAGCCTGTTGCTGTAAAAGGCTAAGTGTTAAATGACTCCACGATTGAAAATACTGACAAAAAACATGTCAGTCAAAAATTAAGTCATCTGCTTCGATAATGAAATAGACTCAAGAGATCAAAGTCGTTCAATATTGAAAGATTTTTTCCGATTTTGTAAGAATTAAATGTTATTCTCGTAAGTGGCTTTACCCTTTGATAAGAGGCACTGAATGATGAGCAGGAATGGAAAAGTTACGAGTACCAATTCAGTCCTGCACTTGATGATTGTAGAGTCCTTTGGTGTGATTACTAATTATTAAACCTGAACTAAAAAAACATGTCACTTTTTCAAAGCAGCCAACATTTTTGTTCAAAATGATTTGAAATGATGGTATAATATTAATGAAATCACATCAACTGCCACCCCTTGGTTATTTAAATGGTCGGTCACATTAACTTTGCCATTCTTCCACAGGCAGACCAAATTAAATAGACTTTATTCTTTAAACATTCAAAACATCAAATGCTGTATAACTTTTTTCTCATCTAAATTTATGGTTGCAGTGGAGCGGTATAAGACATTACACTAATATATCACACGTTAGAGATGGGATTGCATTGTTTTCATTGTCAAAATCCAAAAGGATCAAGCAAACTATAATGCAGGTAACCTGGTTCAGACTCCCTTAAGTACAGGATCAGTTGTGTGTACTGAAGACAATTTTATTTGGCAGAAGTCAAGCATTGCATTTGAGTGTATTTATTGTTACCCATGTTACAGTACTCAAGTAAAGGACACAGAGCTACATTTATCATGTACACATCCGTACCACATCCCCGGATCACATCCGTTCCTCTAGTCAAATACTGACAACTGAAATGCTTTACGAAGCAAGAAGGTCATTTTTCTAAACAAGATTCTTAGCAGAAAGAGCAAAAAAAAAATCATTGAAGTAAAGCTATGTTGTTATTCTATTACAGGTACACATTTTGTGTACAATACATGAGATATGTGTAATTGCACTTTTCACCAGGTGTCTGCAGACTTCTACAAGGTAGGGCACACTTACACGGGTGTAAATGTCAACAAGCATTAACTGTCCACAATGCTTTTTTTATTTTTATTGGTTTAGGTAACCCACAACTGCACAAAACAGAAAACCGATTGAGTGTGTCAAGACTCTGAGAGCCTAAAAGCACTGGGAGGGCAACATATTAGCAGAGAAATGGGTGTCCCCTCCCATATGGTCAACTGGCCGTGCTGAACACCCGCCTGGACCAAAACGAGCCAAAACGAGCTAGTGGGGGAAAAGGTCACGATACACACAAGACACCACTGTGCACTGTACTGTAATGTAAACGGCGTCATCGTTTTGTCAAGTGTCGCGTTTGGGGTCGGTTTGCCAGGGAGACAAAGGGATCGTTCGCCATTCAGCCGACACCTCAGCAGAGGGGCAGCAGGGGGAATACAAAAGACAAGTCTTTTGTTTAGGAGGTGCCGAGTGTGCGGTCGCCCTCCGTCAACCTCTGGGTGGAAACTGGGCGGTGAGGTCCGTCTAACACATAGTGGCCCGGGGGGTAGCAGCGGTACCCAAAGACAACAAACCGACCACTCACCAGCCTCACGTTGTCCGCACAATACTTCAGGGGAAAAGAAAAAAAAAAAAAAAACGCAACGTGGAATGAGGACGGCCGTTTATTTAGCTCCGCCCGCAAACATTGGGGGAGGGAATAAATACAACGCCAAACATTGAGCGGTGATGCGCGGCGATTCGCAGTGTGTGTGCGTATGAGTGTGTGTGTGTGTGATCACGCAATAACAACCATAACAATCGGGACGACAAAGAGCTGCAGCTTCTCTACGTTCTCTACCGACGCGCCCATCGAGCGGCCGCCTCCACCTCAACTGAGGTCACGTATCCCTTCAAAGAACCACCCAACAAAACCCCAACAGGACGACAAAATCAACAACAACAACAACAACAACATGCCGGTCCGTCCGTCTGTGCGTCCGTGCGTCCGTCCGTCCGTCCGCGGGGGGGGTCCTTCAGAAGAACGAGGTGTCGGAGGAGAAGGCCCCCGCCAGCCTGAAGTCCTCCCTCATGAGCACGCAGAAGAGCCTCTGGGGCAGCGCCTTGGAGTACGGCGCCGGCCGCGGCACGCACGTCCGCAGCAGGATCTCCCGCCCCGCCGGCGGCGGGAAGTCGGGCACGTTGAAGCCGCCGCCCATCGGCTTCCTGTCCTCGGCCCCGCCCCCGGGACGAACCAGGTCGTCGTCCAGAGGTGCCAGTAGGGCCGCCTATGGGGGTGGGGGTGGGGGTGGGGGTGGGGATGGGGGTGGGGGGGCAGAGACACAATGGAGGTAGGGGTGCGGGTTGGTTCAAACTCATTTTATTGGCCATGCACGGGCGCATTAAAACCAGGAGGTTTGCAAATGCCAAAGTCTGCCAGTGTTCTTTAAACCCTGCTGAGTCACTGCTATGCTGTATACATAAAGCTTTTGGTCCGCGGGCTCTCCTTTCCAAATGGCCAAGCAAATCCAGGCAATAAACTGTAATCCTTTATTGATTTAATTTATGATATTCATTTCGGTCATAAAGAGGAGAGGGAAATGAAGGTTAAAGAAGGATTTGCGAGATTGAGGACTAATGACACGTGGATTGTGGGAAAAGGGTGACAATTCAATACAGAGACGTGCTGGCACACAATGGCTTCGACAGCAGCCTAAGTCACACCACACAGCTCAGGAACAGAGGAGTGACATTTGCACCTTAAACAGAGTGAAGTGTGGTTGAACCATACTTTCTCGGTGGATAACATGGCACCAATAAAGCGTAGCTGGCTCAGGCTTTGTATCCGTGGTGTTATTTATTACAAATTAGGAACAAAAGACCGAGCTCACCTTTGAAACTAACCTTAAATCTATGAAGCAAGGGCTGGTGTTACGTCGGTGTTTTGACACAAAATCCAATGCACTGAACGATGCATTCTCTGGGTCTCTAAAAATGCAACGCCATCGAGATGAACTTGAATGGCGCTCTAGCTAAGAGACTAAATATCCCTGCTAGAGTAATGACTGTCCTCCCCTCACAAGCCTAAACCTCCCTCCGATTCTGGGTCACGTCACCACTGTAAAAACCTGCACCCTGGAAACCTGGGATTGGAATTGCTTGACTACGGGCTACACTTGCTAAGTCATTGGGTCAGCGGTAATAGCATTCTTAAAGCTTCAGCAACAAGTACTAGCGCTACCACAAAACTAGCGCTACGAGACTAGCGACGGGCCTGTAGCCTAGCATTTCCTATGTTTGGACGGAATGTCACGCTAAAGCTAGGCTACGGCGAAGCTCCGCCATACCAACCTCCATGTCCCCCCAGAAAGCCCTGATCCCCCGAACCCCACGGTCCAACAAGGAAACGACAGCAACAGAGAGCAGAGGGGTTAGCTTGGGAGGGACCTGCGACTTTGGGAGAAGGAAAAAAAAAAAAAACTACCTTTTCGGGGACAATGTAAAAAAGGGGGCTGATTGTGGTGCAGTTGACGGCGGTTGGAGGTCCGGCCACTGAATGGTTTGTCAAATGTAGGCCGGAGCGAAGGAGCACCTGCTGGTTTGGATTGTCCTCTCTGGCAGTTAAGCAGCCTGAAAGGGACTATGCGTCGCGTGATACAATGACACCGAGGGGCGGCCCAGAGGGACTACAGCAGTCTCCCGCCGCGCACGAGACTGGGAGAGACCACATATGGACATGTCCGTGATCAGACGGGCAGCCAGTGTACTTTGTGCAAACTCAAACACTCTCGCCTGAAGTGCTTTGCAATTCCCCATAATTGGAATGAATTGAGAGCATGGATGTTCAACTTGACACCATGCCAAAAAAAGGCTGCCCGATACTAATTTCTATGCAACTGGGTCACCCCCGCTCGGTCATGGCAGCATTATGCCGGGCAACCTTGAATCCCAGGATCACCACTCTGTGCCTGGTAATCACGTGATCTCTCCTTGACACCGGATGTCTGCATTAGAAGCAGTGTTGAAACGTCAAGGGATTTTTGTGTGACTGATGTTCGACACTTTGTTGGCGCGTGGAATTCATGTCACTCGCGTGCATTAGTGGCACCAGTCCTTCCCGCACACTGTACATCTGTTCCGAGTTAGTGAGACGCTGAGGTGCGCTGCATGTGACACAACCAGCCCTGCAGGGTGACTGGGTGATGCAGAGCACTTTGGCTCCTCGCCTTGCTTGGTCCTGGACTGGATGATCAGCTTTACTGATTCAAAACTTAGACACTATAGATGTACCGCACTTTAGGCTGGCCTTGAACTCCAATTAACACTTTTTTTTTTGTTTTGTTTCAGAAAGCAGTGTTTACATGAGGAAATATGTTTGTTTTTTTGTGAACCACGCTGTAATACAAGAGTTGGCCACATGTTGGGAGGCAAGTCCCCGTCGAGGTTAAAAATGTTCCTTCTAAAAACACATGCTCAGAGCCAGTCGGACTTAAGCGCTGTGCCACTAGATAATTGTGCCAATTACAGTATCCAGTCTTTTGCGAAGACTTCTGACCTATGCCGCTATATCTGGCATGATGGACCTCAAGTCGCTGCCAGTATATAGGCGTTCTTGTCTCGCGTTCATGTCCACGGCTGCTTCAGGGGCCCTTCCGTTGTGCGGCAGACTGCTTGCGGTTGACGTACAGTGCAAGCTCAAGTTTGTGTGCATTCATCATCGATTGTGAGGGCGTTTTGCCTCCAAAGAGTGAGTGCATTAGTATAGCGATGGCCAGTGTGTTTTCTAGAGTGGGGGCGGGGGAGGGGGGGGAGGAGGACGGGGACAGGGCTAGTTGCTAATGGTTACCTCATCACTGGTGAAGTCAGCCAGCTTGACATGGGTGATAGGCAAGCAGCGTTAGGGAGAGAAAACGACACACAAACACAAAACACATGTAACACAATGGCGGTAACACGACCCGACAAACCACACACACACACAAACACACACAAATACCTCCGCCGGGTTACACAGGAGAAAAAGAAAGTGAAAGCAGAAAAGGAATCGAGGATCAGCTGGAGACGAACCGCCGGCGGTTGCTTTGCGTGACACACATTGCCCATACCCATAATCATGCAGTCCCAGCCACGAGGAGCAGCAGCGTCCAGAGAGGAGGAGTGGAGCGAAGCCACGGAACAAGTTTCATGTCCGCTGTCCAAGCAATTTCACAGCTCAGGTGTGAGGAGGAGCCCTTGCCTTCAAAACCCGCCATCTGACTGACTGTCTGTCTGTCTGTCTGTCGGTCATGTGTCTGTCCACAGGGGGAGAAACTCACCTTTGTGCTGTGTGCTGATTTCACCTGATTTCCATATGCTGGGGATAATTGCTAGCTTTCTATTTAGAGTGTGGCAACGCACAGCCTATAATTTAATGCTCAGACATCTCGCGCTGGGAAAAAAAAAAAAAAAAGGAAAGGGGTAGAAAAGTGATAGTGGAGGTGGAGAGAGAGAGAGAGAGAGAGAGCGCGAGAAGGAGAGAGCGAGAAAGAGAGCTGGAGAGAGAGAGAGGGAGAGTGTAAGAGAAAGGAGGGTTCTCTTCTCACACCATTGTTTTAGCGGCGAGGCGCATGCACGCACGCAGGCGCACGCACGCACACACACACACACACACAGAGGCGCAGCAGAAGGTGTGAAGCCAAACGTTCACTCCAACTTTTTTTCTTCTTGCAAACAATAACCGTGGCAAGGATCTGGAGCTGCAGGCGACTCATTCATTAGTTGATGAACAATCGGATACAAAGTTGGGCTGGAAAGTTTCACTTTAAGTGAAAAATATATACTCACACACACACACATATATATATATATATATAGATAGATATATACACTTATCACTGCAAATGTGCAGAAGATCAGCTCTTCTGCCAGCACACATTATCCAAGTTCATGCTGGTTTCGCCAGTTTGGAAGGATATGCATGAGGTCTTTATTCCACACAATGCATGTCGGGTTGGGGGTGGTTATTTGCAGACAGCTTGATTTACATAACCAATAACACATGCTGGGCGTCCAGAGCGCCAGGTGTGGATGACTGTGTGTGAGTGTGTGTGTGTGTGTGTGTGTGTGTGTGTGTGTGTGTGTGTGTGTGTGTGTGTGTGTGTGTGTGTGTGTGTGTGGTTGTGTGTGTGTGTGTGTGTGGGGGTGGGGGGCTGTTGTTGTGTTGTCTTTGCTGTCATCTCAAATCATGGTATATCAGGCACGTGCACGCGCATGTGCACTCACACGCACACGCACACACAAACGGATTCACGCACGCACACACACACACAAACACACCTGTTCCTCGACCCTTCTGCTGATTGTAACAGAAAGGCGGAGAAGGGGGGGGGGGGAAATGAAAAAAAAAAAAAAAAAACAGCTTTGCTTGTGTTTTTTCTTGTAGTGTAGCCTCTTGAGCAAAGTCCTGCTCAGGAGAGAAAAAAAAAATGTTTTTTTAAAGTTACGGTAAACTCAGCAATGTTAAGCCGCGTCGTGACAGTCGCAGCGTCCGGACTGCTGACGCCACCGCAAAGCGCTGAGTTCGCCGCCAACAAAGTGAGGCGTCCCGAGGCAAACTGCCGACTGCGGTTTGCTTTCCGCCGCGGCCGTCTCTCTAAATGACAAAGGTCAAAGGTCCTCAATCACATTAATCCCATCTGGGGCGCGCCGTGAGACTGTGGACCGGCTGGGCGCCGTCGCGTGTCAACGTTTAGCTCTCGATGTGGTCATTATTGCTTTATCGATGTGTGTGTGTGTGTGTGTGTGTCTGTGTATGTGTGTGTGTAAGTGTGTGTCTCTGTGTGTGCAATTGTCTGTTTGTGTGCGCGTGTAAGTGTGTGCGAGTCTGTGTGCACGTGTATGTGTGTAAGTCTGTGCGTCTGTGTGCACAAGTGAGCGTGTGTGTGTGTGTGTGTGTGTGCAGCATCCATCACGGCATGCATGGTAAGGGGTGGGAACAGTCACTATAAGGGATGTGTGCAATTAGTCGACTAAACATCGTCCCGCCTGCTAGCCGGCACCAGAGCTACGAATACAACACAGAGGATGTCACAAAACATCTTTTTTGTGATACTTTCAAAATGAAATTATGGCCATGTCATCCTAATAAAATATTCATAAAACATATGTTAGGCCTGCTAACAGTAATGCTGTTTTATTATGCGTGACCACATTCGCCACATGTGGTATCTGGACATTAAACTAGAACAGAGAACAGAATCCGATTTTGTTGGGAAAACATCAGATTAAGCATTTCAAATTGCTCTCATGCTACGCGCAATGGCTTTGTCAGACTACGGTTAGCCTCTCAGACTGCCATAAGCTCAATTTGATCAGATTTCTGTGGGGTTTTTTTGTTTGCTTTTGACTGATCCACCAGTTATTTACAAAACCTCGGATTAAATGGGAAATAAGTTGTAAGGAACATCCCTGGTGATTACCCTGCCCGGGCTGGATGGCAGGCTTTCAGAGTGATCCTCCTTTGGGGGCAAGGTGAAGGTGGTGTGTGTGTGTGTGTGTGTGTGTGTGTGTGTGTGTGTGTGTGTAGGAGGTGCGGGTGAGTTTTGGGGGAATATTGCTACTATGGGTGCCTAGGGCAGGTGTGCAGTGTGTGTGTGTGTGTGTGTGTGTGTGTGTGTGCAGTGTGTGCAGTGTGTGTGTGTGTGTGTGTGTGTGTGTGTGCGTTCAGTGTGTGTGTCTGTGTGTGTGTGTGTGTGTGCGTTCAGTGTGTGTGTGTGTGTGTGTGTGTGTGTGTGTGCAGTGTGTGTGTGTGTGTGTGTGTGTGTGTGTGTGCGTGCAGTGTGTGTGTGTCTGTGTGTGTGTGTGTGCGTGCAGTGTGTGTGTTCAGTGTGTGTGTGTGTGTCTTTGTGTGTGTGTGTGTGTGTGTGCAGTGTGTGTCTGTGCAGTGTGTGTGTGACGGAGAGGTTGTCTTTACCCTCTGAGCGCTGACAAACAGCTTGTGGATGATGCTGCCAGCCGGCCCGCGTCCAGCTCCCAACACAGCCACCTCGGGCTCCTCCAGCAAGGAGCTGACGAACCTGACAGACAGACAGACAGACGGGAGAGAGAGAGAGAGAGAGAGAGAGAGAGAGAGAGAGAGAGAGAGAGAGAGAGAGAGAGAGAGAGAGAGAGAGAGAGAGAGAGAGAGAGAGAGAGAAGAGAAAAATGGGAGGAAAGCGCAGAGAGGGAGAGAGACATAGAATGCCGGGAGACAGAGAAACATTATGGAGAGGCAGAGATGGGGGGGGGGGGGGGGGGGAGGGGGCAGCGAGAGAGGAGATATATAGAGAGGTACAGGAGACGGGGAAAGAGAGCATAAAAAAAGTATGAGGAAAAAAAGGAGGTGTGAGAAAGGCAGGCATTTGGAGGCGAGGGAGAATGTGGAACACGACGAGGAGAGAGACAGAGGGATGGTAGAAAATAATACCACACGAAAGGAGGTGATAAAAAAGGGGAGAGAGGAGAGGAGAGGGGAGGGGGGGGGGGGGAGTCATTAAAGTACAATGAAAGTTCTGGGGGGATTAGAATGACGTCATCATAATCCGTGCCATCGGAAACCCGACTCAATCCCACAATATCGAAAGCATTAAAAAAAAACCTAAACCCCCCCCCCCCCCCCCTATGAATGAACACGTTTCAGGTGCCGACAATCAATGGGTGACATTTGAACACGGCTGCGCTGTCTGACTGCACACAGTCTGCCTCTTTGTGTAAAACAGGACTGACGAACTGACGAACACCCGAGCGGTACTCTACAGGTAAAAAAACAAAAAAAAAACAAACATCAACTCGCAGCGAACGCAAACGCTCGAGACACACCCGACAGTGCCTACCGTCACGGCCGCCCCCGCCTCGTCCACACGACCCAACACGCAACAAGAACTCCTCTGGTGGACCCAATTCAAGGTGGTTTTTTTTTTTTTTTCTTCTTTTTTTTTTCTCGCCTTCTCTCACTAAGTAAGTATTATCTTACTGCAATCCCATCCATCCATCTTCCTACATTAGCAAGTGGAAGAATCTGCAAGTGTTGCAGATTAAGCCCAATATCCATCAATGTCCGGCAGTGGGTAAGTAACGCTTAGCGTCTTAAATTGCGGGCGGGGGGGGGGGGGGAATGAGTTCTGGGATGCGGCCGCGACTCGGGGCTCTCTACTGACACAGCAGCTTATCCGGGACAAGTGCTCTGGAGACGGGGAGAGAGGACGTCGCTCCAGGGCCTGCCCAGGGCGTCCTCATAATGAGTCCACATGCTGTCTGTATATGTGTGTATGTGTTTATGTGCGTGCGTGTGTGTGTGCGTGAGGGAGTTTCGTCCTGTTCTTTGGGACATAAAGGGCATTTGTGTGTGCGTGTGCGCACGCGTGTCAGTCAGTGTATGTGTGTGTGTGTGTGTGTGTGTGTGTGTGTGCGGACTACGGGAGACGCAGATATTGTGTGTGTGTGAGTGTGTGCGCGCGCATGTGTGTGTAAGTTCTGAGGCTGATCCGCACACTGTGTGTGAGTGTGTGTCATCCTGTTGTCAGTCATGATATAATTCTTCTCTCCTCTTCCATCTGGAGCTTTGGGGTTAAATGACTCGAATGGAAAGGTATATAAACAGCAGCACGGCAATTACAAATTCTGGTCCTATCGAAACAAAAAAAACGTGACTTAAACCTAAGATTTAAGAGAAGTCTATAAAACAGCATTTAAAATAGCAAGACGACTATATTTCAATATTGTTTCAAAACACTCAAATCTGAAGGCGGACAAATTTTGTCTGCCTCTGTTTAAATTGGAACACACAATCCAAATATTTGGAACACGCCTTGGGTTTCGAAGACATTTGGTATGCACGATGTAGACACACACACACACACACACAATTGCTTTGTTATTAAAGAAGGCTGACATGGGCTTCATGGCTCGCGGTGACACCAGCCCCATGTTATATGGAACTTTAATACTTTTAATAAAAAAACAACGCTGGTTTAAACAGAGGCTGGAGGTGGTGGAGAGTGGGAGCCATACGCCATTGCCCTGCACCTCTACCCCACCCACCCACATCTCCAACACCACTGCGTCCATTCAAATGACTTCTCATACTGTGTGTCGGCCAACATTTATTAGAGCTTGCCCCCCCCCCCCCCCCCCCCCCCAACAGGAAGAGAGAGAATAAGGAGCTGGTGGTGAAATGAAAAACCTATAAATATTAATAAAGAGAGAGAGACAGAGGGAGCGAGGCAAAAGACAGTGGATGGAGGTTGTGCTTTAAGGGGTGGAGTGTGTGTGTGTGTGTGTGTGTGTGTGTGTGTGTGTGTGTGTGTGCGTGTGTGTGTGTGGAGGGGGTCTGCTGGGTTATGACCAGCTCAGCCACTGGATCTAAAACAACAACAAAAAAAAAACCTGCAGAACCAGACTGGACTCAGAACTCAAGCGAAGGTCAGATGGCAAAGCCAGCAAAGTTTGGGAGTATTTCCATTCGCCGGACAGCAAACACCACCAACTTGTGTGTGTGTGTGTGTGTGCGTGCGCGTGTGTGTGTGTAGGCTGTGACTCCGATGAAGAGGAACGCCGTTCGCTACGGGCGTGTGGGTATTAAAACGCGACGCAGAAAGACTTTCGGCTGCAAAAAATAGGACTTCGTTGTTCAAACATGAGATGAGGCATTTCGAACAGCTCTCTCTCACACAATGCTTCCTCTCCGACCGTGTTTTTGGCCTCTTAGGCGGCAATGTGCTCAATTTGAACTTGATTTTGAGGTATTTTTCCTCTTATTCTTAGATTGGTCGACAGAAACCCGGAGGCTGGGAAGTGGGTTGCACTCCAAAGGCTTTGGCTGCAGACTTCTCTGTTTGTTTTGTTTCAGCTGGGCTCAGATCGGATGAGCGGCAGCCAGGCTTGGGCACACACAATACACGTCGCCCACAGGATGTAGCAGCGGTTGCGCCATACGCCCTTCATGCCCGGTGGACAGCGCCGCAGGAAGTCCTCGTCGCCACGCAGACGGCGTCGGACGGCGAGTGATGGATGGGGGGGGGGGGTGGTGGTGGTTGGTGGTGTGTGTGTGTGTGTGTCTGTGTGTGACACTCACTTCTCCAGATCCGAGTCCGCGTCCTCGCCAGCCTCAGCTTTGCCGATGCCAAACTTGGCCTTGAGGGAGCGAGCCCGGGCGATGACCGTCTCCACCGCCACTAGCTGAGTGATGACTTCCTGTCAGCGCGAGGAGGGAAGGGACACGCGGTCAGGGGTAAACAAAAGACCCCGGCGTGGAACGTGAGACACCCTCCCCCCCACCCCCCCCCCCCCCCAACCTCGATGGAGAACAAAGAGAACGCGTCAACGTAGGTTCTACATGCACCAACGAAAACGTGGTCGGGCAGACGAAATCCGACAATAACGTTCGACGCGATCGATATACAATGCCTCAACAGATCCGCACCGCACATTGCGTTGTGTTGATCGGCATCCCTTGCGCCGATTTGTAACATTGGAGACACTGAGACAAGACAGAGTACGATGACACGCACCGCTCATTCAGACACTTCCGAACAAGACCGTCAATGATGTTTTAAGAGAATTCTCTTCACATGAAAGACCTCTCCGGGCCCAAAAGTGCATTGAACTGCGAGCCAACGCAGCCCGTCGTAGAACCACAATGCAACGAAAAACGCCCGATGTCGTCTTGTAGCACGTTTGCACGTACTTCTGGCTGAGCGCGGAATAAATATCGGAGTACCGTACTTCGGATTACCGACGTGCCGTAAAATGGAGTCGTTCTGCGGGGGAACTGGGGTTATGCAAAAAGGATTTAGCGCTGTTGACATTAAGGTCGGGCGATGTCATATAATTAAGCGGCGGCGCCCATTATAACGTGTGTCCCGGGGGCTGCTATGCTCTCCTCCACCACAGGGTGGAAGCAATCTTCTGCAAATCACTTTCTCTCCTCGTTCTCGTTTCATACATAATAAACCCATTAACAAATCCAGTATAAGGCTACTAGGCATGTTTGAGTAATAGACTGGCAATGAATTATGACCTTCATAAGCTTGCCATTTGTAACTTTGTGTTAAGTCTGCCAGGCTAGGCCTATAAGCCGAAAGGAATTATTAAATCAGCATTATGTATGGCGCGCGCTTGCCTCAAACGGGGCGACTTTGACAAGCAGTTAAACTGGGAGATGGAAAAACGCGGTCAGCCAGGCTTGAGCATCGTATTTCAGCATCGTATTTCGTGTTTTTTTGTACGTGTGCCGAAATCGCTTGAGACGTAATTTGACCTTCATTTGTGTTCGCCTTACCTGCTCTTGAGGTCGCCTTAAGAGTGTCGCAAAGATATCCAACGAGCGCTTTGCGCCTCGCACACAACTGTACACTGTTCTATCGGAAGACCACCCAACACCAGACGAGGGGACGGATGAGACGCATGGGGGGGGGCCGCCCACAATCGGGTTTGTGGCGCGCATGTAAACGCACTGATTGTCTCATGATGATGCCTCAGACTAGCGACTGAAAAGCAAGGTCCCTGGATCAAGCCTCCAAGACAAGATTGACAGGGCCAGACAGACACAGACACAGACACAGACACAGACAGACAGGCGGACAGGCAGACTACAGATTCAGCTGACCTCCAGCTTCTTGTGGTCGGGGCTGGGGTGCCGCAGATGTTTGCTGGCGTGAGACGTGGCCTGCTGGATGGCCTTCCTCACCGAGGGGATGTCCTCCGCGGACTCTGGAAGGAGGAGGTAGCCCGAACGAGGCGCCATCACAACGGAGACAGCCCAAGATGGAAGTCGAGAGAAACACAGAATAAGTCTCCCAGGCAGGTTGGCTGGTCTAAATATTCCTGTGCAGGCTATTGGCCGTCAGGGTCTTCCTCTGAACATTAAAGGCTCATGGGTCCTGAGTCCCCAGTGATTACATTGGGTTGCTCACTGACTTCTAGATGTGGGGTGTTAAAAAAAAAAAAAGGCCCCTTTCTAGCATTTCCCCCCCAACCTCGTCCTTCTCACCAGGCAAATGCCTTTCACACACACCCAACTACACACACACACTCACACAGACCCAGACACTAGCACACACACCCACCCACACAGACCCACACACTAACATAACACACACCCACCCATACACACACACAGACCCACACACTAACACACACACCCACCCACACATACACACACACACACACACTCACACAGACCCACACACTAACACACACACCCACCAACCCACACACAAACCCATATACACACACAGACCCACCCACACACACCAACGCGTGCACACACACACACACAGACCCACACACTAACACACACACACCCACCCACACAGACCCACCCATACACACACACACAGACCCACACACTAACACACACACAGACCCACACACAAACACACCCTCCTCCTTGAGCTTGAGGACGCCAGCGTGCAGGATGCATGGCAGGAGATGGCGGGTCAGGTCAGCCGGTTTCTGGACTGACAGGTAGTGCAGGACCTGAGAGAGAGAGAGAGAGAGAGAGAGAGAGAGAGAGAGAGAGAGAGAGAGAGAGAGAGCTACATGAATGTTAAACCCGAGCATTACTTGAATTTTTCTCCCCGCTTAAATGCTACGGCTCTTTGGCTCCCCCCCCCCTCCCCCCCTCCCCCCCCTGCCCTCCCCCCGCTCCCCCCTCCTCCCACCCTCTCTCCTCCACCGACGATGATTGCAGAAGCTGTCACGGACCCCGGCGAGGTACTTGACATTTGTAAAAGCCGTTGTTCTTTTGAGTAAGTGGCTCGTTCGCACACACTTTTGCCTTTTTTTTTCTTTATTTTTATCTCTCTTCTCCCCCCCCCCCCCCCCCCCCCTCCTCTTCAAGACGCGGGCGCCACGGTGACAGCACGGCGCCGCCCGCCGCCAAAGGGGCCGCGCCGCGCTCTGACGCGCCCCCCCACCCCCCCTCGCAGCTCACAGCCAGGGTCATTTGTTAGCGCCGGACGTTGAGGAACAGATGGGCGGGTGTGTGGGTGGGTAGGCGCCCGTGATCCTTTAGGTGGGGGAGGTGGTGGGGTGGCGGGGGGGGGGGGGGGGGGGACGTGATTCCACTGTCCCCCTGATCACAGCCAACAGGGAGGGGGTGGGGGGTTGGAGGGTTGGGCGGCAGGCGGACCTCCTCTGCTCCAGTGGGGCTCCTTGATGGCAATCAGAGCCCCAGAGCCTCTGGCCTGCAGCCTGCCACCCCCGGTAAAAACAAATAGAAAAAAAATACCACAAAAGAATATACAGTATATATATATAAGTTTATGTGGAATTCTACATCGGCATACTTGTATATAGATCAATAAATACATACATTTATATATAAATAAAGAAATATATATATATATATATATATATATATATATACAGTATATACTGTATATATATATACATATGTATAAATATATATAAGTTCAGCCACCTCCTCTTTGGAGGCCAGCTTATTAGAGCAAGGAAAGGATGGAGGTGAGTGCACCACAGAGGGACAGAGGCTGGGCGGGGGTGGGGAAGCGGGGGCGGGGATGCGGGGCTGAAAATAAAGAGGAAATATTCCAACCAGCAAATTAATTCCGAACTAAATCCTGCACCTGGAGTTTCCCCCAAAGAACAGCGGTGGCGTGGCCGGTTGGCAGGCGGCTGAAGGACGGCCAGAAGCGGAGCCAACCGAGGGTGGCTGCTGACTTTCAAGGCCGGCCAAGGTCCCCGTGAACTCTGGGTAAACTCTCCCAGAGTGGGGGTGTGTGTGGGGGGTTAACGGTACCAATGTGGGTGTGTGTGTGTGTGTGTGTGTGTGTGTGTGTGTGTGCGTGGGTGTGTGTGTGTGTGTGTGGGTGTTTGGGTGTGTGTGTTTGTGTTTGTGGGTGTGGGTGTGTGTGTGTCTGTGTGTGTGGGTGTGTGGGTTTGTGTTTGTGGGTGTGCGTGTGTGTGTGTCTGTGTGTGTGGGTGTGTGTGGGTGTGTGTGGGTTTGTGGGTGTGTGTGTGTGTGTGTGGGGGGGGGGGGGAGGGGTACAGTACCAATATGCCAATATGTGTGTGTGTGTGTGTGTATGTATGTATGTGTGTGTGTGTGTGGGGGGGGAGCAGACCCCTTGTCACGGACACCTTGTGTTCTGACCCACTTAGGATCGGGACCGGCGTGCCTGCGATAGGCTGAAATAAAGGGAGGGGAGGTGGATGGGGGGGGGGGAGGGGGAGAGAGAGAGAGAATCTGGGCCGAGGAGGCAGATTGCGACGGCACCTGGAACGGCGGGCCGGATCAGCACTTTCACGGTCGTACTTTGAACCGAGCGCCGGGCGCCGGGCCGCCTCGCCACGCCGGCCCAGCGTCGCGTCGCGTCCCGGGCGCTTCAAGCCCCCCCGCGCCGCCACTCCACACTGCTTTGTTCCACGGCTCTTTTAAAGCCAGCCATTTTCCCCCCACCCCCCCTCCCCCCTCCCCTGTGCAGGATGAATACGAGGGACTGAATAAGAAATAAAAATGAAAAATAGGCGAAGTGCTTAACGCCACTTTGAAATACCGGCTTTGAAGGCGGCGGCCATCGCTCCGGGGCGCCGACTGGACAATGTTTAAAAGTTAAAGCGTTTTTTTTTTGGGGTGTTTTTTCTCTCCCCCCCCCCCTGGCTTCTCACCATGTGGAAGGCGGCCATATTTTACCCCAAACGACCAGTGAGTGATTTCAGTTGGTGCGAGGACGCGGGCGCACCAGGCACTACCGGCCTTAGAAAGCGTTGCCCGACTTAGATGAAATACCTGCGTTAAAAAAAAAAACGGCCAAGAAATGTGCCGCGGCGTCCCGTGGCGTCTGTCAGGACGTTTTCAACTAATTCCGGAAGGTGTGGACGGGGCATAAAGGTCACTCTAAAACACCGGGAGTGCGGACGGCGTGCAAAATAAACACCGCTCGAGCGGCCAAGATGGCTCCAGTGCCGACAAGAAAGCATTTGTAATACCCACAACTATAACACAAATACATACGGAAGAAAAAACAAAAAAAAAAACAACAACCCAAAAAGTTGATGACGGTGGGATTCAGAGGAGGCGAACGCTACGGGGCTGAAGAGTCTTCGCTCTGTTTTATTGAGCCACTGCAAAACGGAGGCCATAAACAATACCCTGCGTATGCGCCTCACCCTTCCCTACGCCCACACCCTGTGACGCTATGGACCGTGCGTTCTAATGAGGATGTACTATTTTAAAACGTATCAACGACGTTGAGGCAATGCGCGAAAGCGATGAAACAGAAAAAAACACACCCGCGTCACACCAAGCTTATTAGCCGATGTTGAGACACTTGTTGATAATTCCCTGACAAGATGCGAGGCAGGTGGGTAGTGGATACATCGTCCATGTGATATGTTACGGTTATTTTCGCTGTTGGATCCCGTTGTCCATCACTTTAAATGAGGACGTCTTCTCTGGTAATAAAATGCTCCGTTGGCCAGTTCGACGCGAGAGCTCCAATGAATCGTTTTAATGACATTTGTAAAACAATGGCGAGGACTAACTGCCATTGGCAACAAAAAAACAACAACAACAACACACGTTGGAGACGGATAAACACATTGTTGCTTTTGGCAGTTTCATATTCTGTCAATAAGAAAAAAACAACAGCGGAGTACAAAGCTTGGCTTTCGTTTTTAGAAAAAGGTTGCAGGTTGGCACACCTGGTTAATCCATGTGGTTAATCCATGTCGCAAATCGATTAAAACACGATTTGAATTTTTTGTAGACTTTATATGCAAACCCAACCTATTTGAGCTTTGGAACCTGAGCAACGACTGACGAAGGTAAGACTCACTTGCTCCTCTACAGTTTGCGGTCCCTTGTACGTAAAACATTATGACTAATTTGATAAGACTGTGGTCCACCCTCAAGTTTGGTAGGAGGTTTTCCCAGCTTTATTGGCCGTACGGCTCAAAGCCCTCAACATCGTGATTCTACTCGTCCTCCACTCTAGCTGTAGCCTTTAGCTTACCTTCACACGTTTCATGGTGGGAGCGAAAGCTCTGCGTAACAAAGCTAGCTCGCTAACCGTAGCTGAGGTAGCTAGCTAGCCGTCAATGTAAAAGTGAAGGGGGTTTGGGGATTGACCTGCACGTTGCCCTTCAGACACCGCAGGGCAGCTTACCTTCTCGGCCTCTTTGGTGTCGTCGAACAGCCGCTTCTGGCGCCGCGCCGGCACCGACCGGGCCGTCTCCCAGGCCTCGGCCCACATGTTCCCCGGGATCTTCATCCTGGCGCTCAGCTCGCCGCGGAGCACGGCCGCGCCCTCTCCGTCCACCACCTCCTCCTCCACGTAGTCCCGCGGAGAGTACCAGCGCACAAAGTCCTCCAGGACGCACCCTGGGTTGGCGGCCTGGGGACACCGGGGGAGGGAGGGAAACACACGGGTTTGTGAGGTCATGGGGAAAAACCACGTTTAACAGGCAAACCGCAGTCACCATGTTTTGTGTCTTTGCTATGTTGCCGGCTGCGCTCGCATCGTTTGCGATGATGACGGAGACGCGCGAGGTTCACGAGCGTGTCGGGAACGGTCGGGACGCCGCCGCCGCCGCCCCCCCATGCTAACCTCAGGCTGATTGGGCATTGACGCTAACGTAGCACGACAGCAGGCTTCGCTAACCGAGACCGACGGCCTCACCTGCATGGCGGGAGTTAAACAAGACGTTTTGTTTTCCTCCCCCCCCCCCTTTTAAAACACGGCGTGATTTCAGCAGCCACGCCTCTCCCCTCCTCCCCCCGGGGACCACAATAGCGCCGTTTATTTACTTTCACCCCCTGACGAGGTTAATTGCAGCACCTTGAGCGTGTATGAGCCTGATGACGGAGGGTGTGTGGGTGTTGTCGTCTATTCCTGACTTAAGCTGCCATTGTCGTCGGCGGGGTCGCGGCGGCGCCTTACGGCACCGGAACACGCACTTATTTCTCCCCCGACCACTTACCATCTAAAACACTCTTGTCGACGGGGCTCAAGGACCAAGGACCATTGTAAAGTGAAAGGTTTTCAGTGGCTTTGTGAGGTAGCAGTTGACTCTATACAAGCCCCCCCCCCCGCCCGCCCCTTAAAACCCTTTACACGACCAGGCCCGGCCCGGGCTAACTGTGGCGCAGGGGGTAGTTGTTTTACTCCAGCAGTTTTAATGCACAGTGGAGGCCGCGGGGGCACCGTTCCGCCAGGCAGGCCGTTTGGAAAGCATTGGGTCATTTGGAAAGCATTGTTCCTTTCCGTGCTCCCGGGCAGCAGGGCCCGCCTAGCAGTGCGGGAATAGCGCGCGTAATGATGTTGTTATTCGATTTTAACGCGAGCGCTGTTTTGTTGCCGATTCTGTTTAACTCCAAAATTGCTATGCGAGACGATAAATATCAGTTAAGGAGGGTATACGAAACAACCTGATTGGATAACAAAGGTCACATTGATGGACTCGGGCATGCCGATGGTTCTGCTTGTCCAATAGAAATAAATTAAAATTAGTTTGTACGCATTATGCCTGTGTGTGTGTGTGTGTGTGTGTGTGTGTGTGTGTGTGTGCGTGCGTGCGTGCGTTTGTGTGGGTGTGCGTGCCTGCGCGCGTGCATGTGTGTGAGGAGCTCAGGAGCTCAGAGAATCGTTGATCCACTTTTTCAAATTCCGATGCACCGTATTAAAGCATAACTTTCACTCAAATGTTGACTTAAAAAATACGGTCACAGCAACGGCTCGACAAATACGCCCTCTCTCTGCCATCGCCGTGTCCTCCTCCCCCAGGTCTGAGCAGAGCGCCAGCCGCCGAGAGAGACGGCCGCGCTTTGCGAAGGCACCGCACTGTCCGTCTCTTAGCAGAAAACACAAAGTTGGCCGATACGCATCAAGGCTGACAGGTCCATTAAAAATAAGGCAGCCCTTCCCCCCTGCTCCACCACCCCTGTGAGTCTGGCTTTCAAATTATTCCCAGTTCGATCAGCGCCACATCCACCTTCGAAATGAAAAAAAAAAAAAAAAAAAAAAAAAAAAAAAGACAAAAAAAAGACACACACACACACACACACAGACAGACGACAGACACACACACACTATCGCAACGTAGATGTTATTCTACTCACTCCTTTGACAAGTGAGCCCAGTGTGTGTGTGTGTGTGTGTATCAGGTACTATCAGGGCCGACTCGCAGTCCCAAAGCAAGGGTTCACAACTCTTTTGATGTGGTGTGTGTGTGTGTGTGTGTGTGTGTGTGTGTGTGTGTGTGTGTGTGTGTGTGTGTGTGTGTGTGTGTGTGTCCGCATTCATTCAACAATCACAGCCTGACACACAAGCTCATAACTGCACAGGAAGAAGCAGGTGGCTGCCAGTGTGTGTCTGGATGACAATAAAGACCTTTGTGTGTGCGTGCGTGTGCATGTGTGTGCGATCCATTTGTGACTGCCCTACCATGTACCACAGCACACGTGTGCAGCAATAACCCTGTGTATGACGGGGGCGATAGGTTGGCCTGGGTTGGCAGAACTGGTCCAGTTGGAGGCCACCTGACTAATACACCCAGCATGGAGTTTCTACCATTGTTTGACCTTTACATCGCGCAACACGATGTAGTGTGCAGCCGTGTGCGTGCTTGGTATGTATGTGTGTGTGTGTGTGTGAGTCCTGGGAAGTTCTCCTGTGTTCCTTCCATAGGGGGTAATTAATGAGGGGGCTCGTCAGCAGCCCAGTGGAGGGGGTGCTGATGTGAGGAATGGTCGGAAGTGTGTAGGCTGGTGTAGGGAGAGAGAGTGTGTGTGTGTGTGTGTGTGTGTGTGTGTGTGTGGGGGGGGGGGGGAATTGATGACAGGGTCTAACCCAGTAAAGTGGAGACAGGGGGTGGATGGGTGGGGGGGGGGGGGGGGGGGGGGGGACTTTGCTGTAGCCCCAGGAGGGGTGAGCTGCTACTGCTCATGTCCCCATCAGGGAAAGATACTGCCTGTGTGACTGTGTGTGTGTGTGTGTGTGTGTGTGTGTGTGTGTGTGTGTGTGTGTGTGTGTGTGTGTGTGTGTGTGTGTGTGTGTGTGTGCTCATGCAGTGGTGGCAGCAGGGTACGAAAGAAAGGAAAGAAAAAAAAAAAAGAAAAAAAAAACCCAGGAGAGGCCTTGGTGGATCATTCAGGATGCTAAGGCTGTCATATTCTGGAGTTGCACCATTCATCATAGCCATCCTGGCCTGCCTCGCGCCCAGAGGGAGCTGGTAATTAAAGCCAAAATGCCAGATTATGCTTGGCTAAGCACAATTACAGGCCTGCACCCTGCTAAATTTAGAGGCCATTCTCCCGGCTTAGGAGGGCCCCATTTACCCGCAGTACCTGACGTATATCTACAGCGCTCGCACATCCCCGTGTAAATCCTGGGCCACCGTTGAACTTGGAAGTCTCCTCCAGTCGGGGGACTGGAGGAGACAGAGGGAAACATTTTCCAAAGTAGAGCGTTCAGCGCGGGGCCACTTTAAACAGGGCACCGCATAATAATGCGACAAAACAACGCTAACGGAAAAAATCTGCGGCGCCGCTTTTGACGTGGCGGGGGGGGGGGAAAACGTCGCCATTCGTCAACGCTAGTCGGGGGGAAGTCATGAGCCGGCGTGTGTGTGTGTGTCTGCTCCCTGGGGGACGGCGCCGCCGCAGATGCGGGGCGCGGTCAACGTTCATTCTGCCGAGTAAAAGTTGTTTCAAGTTGATTAATCAAGAGGGAACGGAACAGTCCAACCTGGTTAGCTCCGTAGCAGGGTTGCTTTAGCGAATCACTCCGGTAATTAATCAAAGTGGCTCCGGCTGTCGCTGGTCTAAAGAAACACCCGCCCTTTTTTTTTTTTTTTTTTCTTGAAATAGACTCGGCGTTTGCGTTTTTTTTTGTTCAACTGCTCACCGGGTCTATTTAAGGAGCTAATTGTGAACGCAGGATGAACAAATTCTGATTCGTTTGGCGATGGACCCTTGACTTCGGACTTGGAACTTGCGGTAAAGGGGTTATATTTTAATGAGGTCAGACTTGTGAAAGGCCAATTTCTAACTGCATTAGCAATACAAATTCACTCCCTATTCCCAGGTAGTATTCGCTTTAGCCTGCCTCTGTGAACATGAGATGGTAAAAAACATGATTGGCTGATAATGCGAGTGTTGGTGTAGAGTACAATGATCACTGGTGAGTAACAATGCTGCCAGCTTTATGCAGCTTTAAGTGTTGCAGCCACAAAGAGAAGAGCTACTTTAGTCTGAGCGGACATAAATCATTAAAACAAATTGGCCGCCAATGCATTTAAACAATATCGCCGCGTTTTCCACCCAAAGTACCCGGAACCATTATTCCCAGGAACTACTTTTCGAGGAACTAAAAAGGTTCGATCAGCCCGTTGTTTTTGGTGTTTCCACGGCGGTCTAACCACCACTGAAGGTGAGGCAAATTAAGGTCCTTTTACACCAGTCACATAACGAATAAAGGATAGCAAGAAATTCAATTATTATGGAGTTAGACTTTGTGTAGAATGGTGTAGTGATGGGCAGTTTGCGGATGAGGGGAAATTATGATAAGTGGACGTGCATTCTTTGATACGTCCAAGTTTTGGAGAAGTTAGTTGGTTAGTCCGTCACTCTTTCGGAGGAAGTTGGTATCCACAGGAAACTGGTGCGTTACAAACTGTAAACCATCACGTTAACGAAAGCAACCTACATCCTGCAGTGCAAGTCAACATTGGCTTGTGACCACTGCTATCCAGATGAATGATCAATACAGCACATATAACAGCTAGCGATAATTATAGGTCTATGAATGTAGTTCACCACTATGGATGCAATAAGGTGTGTGATTTACTGTATGTTGAAGTGAGGAAACAGGAAACAGGTTTGCGGCAGTCGATGAAATGGCAGAAACAAAACGCTTTGCGAACCCGACCAATCAGACATGTTCAGCACTGCAAACCCAACCCACAAAGTTCCCGTACTTTTGGAAAGTACAAATATGCAAGCGGGGAATTTTTGGGAGGTTGAATAATGTCCCCAGAACTTAATGTAGACCCTGGTTCCTGTGGTGGAAACGCGTTCCTCCAAAGGTTCCTTGTTCCTGGGGAAAGCAGGAACTAGGAACCGGTTACGCCAAACCGAGTTGCCTGCACGACATACTTTTTGACAAACGTTTCTGATCTACCGCTTTTAATTGTGTTTTTAGAAACGCAGTGGCAAAGTTCCGCTTAAGGCCAGTGAGGAGATGCTTTGTGGAAGGCAGATGAGATGCGTTTCGGAAGGTAGAAACTAGAAAGACTAATTAACACAAATTAATTTTCATGAAATGTAAGCGAAGCAGTAATTCGTAAAGTTTTAATCGATTTTCTGACCGCCGCGCGTTACTTATGGATCGGTTGGGATCCCACTATCTGACGCGCTCTAGTCGTAAACATTTCAAATCGGGGACCGATGCACGTCGTTGAATCCTAACATCGCTGATATTTATGAGGACGCATGAGTAAATAAGACCAGCGTGGCAATTTATTCCTCGGACCAAATCAATCTGAACACATTTGCCAACTGTATTAACGTTCAAGCCCATTCTGCGCTTTTCCGTTAGCAAGCGTCAAATACCATATGCGTATTGGTACCATTGCTCTTCTTTAACGCAGAAACCATATGTCCTATTTGAACCCATTGGGGTACCTGCCTCGTCTACACACACACACACGCGCAAGGAGTTAGCGTTGTGTAAAGATCCACGCTGGCACCTGAAAGACAAATCTTTCTCAGGGAAAGTTTAAGCTGCTGGAATGCACAAATGAACACTTGCATTCATCGATTCAAGGCTCTGGGAACGAGCGCGCATAATTGCCTTCGCCATTAAGCCGGAGGAGGGAAGAAAATGTTGTCTCTCTCCGTGTTCAACGGGGTCCTTTAAAATAAACAAAGTTTAAAAAATAAAAAAAACGGCCACTTTTTCCACATTTGTATTTATCGAACGCTGAGGCATTGTGACTTCAACACGGGGCTCAAATTAGAACGTATCTGCTTGATAAAAACCCAAGACGCCGCGAGAGACACGCGAGACGCCGGGAACTTTTTCCCAGTGTGCAGTTGGGCAAGCAGCCTTTTCCCCAAACTTCTTCGCTGCTGTCGTCGCCGGCCACCATCATAATTTAGGTGCCCGGACGGCCGCGGGGTCCGCTGATAATGTCATTAGCAGGACTGTGTGCCTCGTGTCGAAGTGAAGGGAGGTGGGCTGAATCTAATCTAGGGCCCGGCACTGTGACACATTGACTGAGAGCCACCGCGCAACATTAATGGGCTTCGTGTCATTCGCCCTCGTGTGCAGTCTCTCTTGGTGTCAGTGCGCGCATGTGTGTGTGTGTGTGTGTGTGTGTGTCTGCATTCATTCACCAATCACAGCCTTGACACATGAGCTTATAGCTGCTCAGGAAGAAGCAGGTGGCTACAATGACAGTAACGACCTGTGTGTGTGTGTGTGTGTGTGTGTGTGTGTGTGTGAGGTGAGTTGTGTGTGTCAGTGGTGTGTGTGTGTGTGTGCGTGTGTGTGTCTTGAAGCGTCTCCATCTGCCATAGCATGTGACCGCCCGACAATGAGTCACAGCAACGATACCTTATTCTTTTTTTTTTTCAATGAATTTGCCATGATTCCTTGGCATCTGAACTTTATGTTTACATCAACTTTTTCTTCACCGTACTAACCATGTACGAAAATAGGCCAGCCGTATGAGAAGAAGCGGCATTGCGAACCATTTCCGGTACATTCCGTCCATTTCACGTGTCTGACCGGAGACATGGCAGGAAGGTGCAACGGAACGGCACGCCACGCGCCACATTCTTCGTTACGACCAATACTTCAGCGTATTCATCAAACTCCCAACATACTGTTCCAAGGCCATTTCCGGATTCAACTGCCAGTTGTACGTCAGGGGGTGGTTCCTGTGTGTGTGTGTGTGTGTTTGTTTGCGTCTCACCTTAAAAGACTCCATGTCGGAGAGCAGCAGGCGCTCTGCATGCGTGCCCGGAGGTGAGCGCCCTCGGCCGACGTGCCCCAGCTTGGCCAGCACCTCCGACTGCTCCTCCAGGAGGTCCTCTGTCATGGGGGCCGGCTCCTGCGCGCGCACACACACACACCAACACCCAGACAAGCACACATACGGACACACACACACACACACACACACACACACACACATAGATTACAATCCCCTTGGGTCGTTGTTTGTTATACAGTGATACCATGAGCGCGGCGGGTAAAATCATTACTGTCTGAATGATCTTTTGTTCGTGATTATGTTTCCAAGTGTGTGCGCCTTCTGTGCGCCATCTCAAAATGAGGTCACCGCTGTAGCTTGTAGCTCATCGAGCTTACCACCGCCCTCATCGGGAAAAAAAAGGGGGAGAGAAAAAGAAAATCTTTTTTAAATTAAAACGATTGTACACGTTACAAATACCATTTGCGAACAACCCCCGAGAGCTGTTATCAGGCTGCTAATGAACAAGGGCCCGCCGCGTTTTGTATTGACGGTACAAGCACAGATTCTGGTTCTTTTGTCTGTTGATATCGGGCCAGAGAGGAGGGGCCGGGAGACTGAGAAGTGACCCCTGTCACTCACCAGCCAGACATCGCCGGGAGAGCGGCGAGGAATCGCTGACAGCTCCGTCACCGGCGCCCCAATGAACTACGGGGGGAGCAGCTGTTCCGTCGGGAACACGGCCGCTAATCAATCGGTGTGGCCCGGCACTGACGTCTGAAGTGCAGGGCCGGCTAACGAGCGGGTCCGGCTAACAAGCGGGTGCGACTAACGAGCAGGTACGACTAACAAGACTCGCCCCGGATGCCCCGCTATGTCGGGATCAAACCTGGGAATCTGTCACGGTGGTGGAACGGGGCAGGGCAACCCAGGTGGTCTATCCTAGTGTAGCCTGGCTTAGCGTAGCCTGGTGTAGCGTATCGTGAGGCAGAGCCTCGACACGGGTGTAAAAAGGCACAGAGGCCTGTCTTCATACCTGGGTAATGCCAAGAAAAAAAAGCAATCTTTCCTGATGTGACCGACTCCGACCAACCGGCGTGTGCTCCTGGAGTTACCGGGCCAGAGGGCGTTGCTGTCAGGATATTGTATTGGCGTTGTATCGGCCATTTTGAAATTCATTGCTCTCCGGCAGCGGGTTAGCCGATTTCCTTCAAAGCGAAATTGAACCACGAATCAACGAAGACAAAACGTGAATACGAGGCGGCCCGACAATTTAAAGACTTTTCGCGGACGCAATCACGCAATCACTCCGGCGAAATTAAGACGAATCGAAGAAGGGGAATTAAGAGCTTTTCTTTTCTTTTTTTTTTTTTGCATTCTTTTTTCCTCCCTCCTCCTGGCCCTCTTCTGCTCCGTAATGGCTGTGCGTTTCGGCTGGGCCACCACCATTACCTCCCATACGTCCCCTGGCCTGACTTAAACGCCTCTTGTGCGGCAGCCACTAATGGCCCCCCGGGTGACGGCACCAAAAGTGCTTTACTTAAAGCGGTGGCTTGGTAGCAGCTTGACACCCGGTCTTCTGAAGCGCCGCCGAAGCGCTCACCTCGCCTGAGCTCTACGTCGACGCTATAGGCGGCGTGGCGAGTTAGGGAGGGAAGGGGGGAGGGAAGGGGGAGGAGAAATGAGAGGGAGAGAGATGGCGATGGAGAGGAGAGAGAGAGACAGAGAGATAAATGGAGAGGAGTGGCGAGGGATCGAGAGCAATGGAGAGGGAGAGGGAGAATACAGAGGGAGTAAACAGAGAGTGAGAGAAATGAAGGGGGGAGAGAGGGAGAGAGCAAAATGGAGAGAGGGAGAGAGAGAGAGAGAGAGAGAGAGAGAGAGAGAG
The DNA here is from genome assembly GCA_036785325.1 of Urophycis tenuis. NCBI lineage: Eukaryota > Metazoa > Chordata > Actinopteri > Gadiformes > Phycidae > Urophycis > Urophycis tenuis. The sequence goes on along the minus strand of JAXIVH010000698.1, from coordinate 2,388 downwards.
AGAGAGAGAGAGGAGGAGAGAGAAATAGAGACGACGGGAGAGGGAGAGAGAAAAAATGCAGAGGGAGTAAGAGAGAGTGAGATACATGAAGGGGGAGGAAGAGAGGGAGATAGCAAAATTGAGAAGGGAGAGATAGAGCGAGAGACAGAGAGGCGAGAGAGGGCATGTAATTGTGTCGTTGTGCATGTCCTTGCGTGATGGCGTGACCCTTTTACACGCGTTCGATTCCCGATCGATACCGACGGGTTACACTGAGAACAGAGAACGACTATACATCAGACACACTTTTTTTTTTACAACAAAAAAAAACATCACTTAATCGCACGCAATGAAAAAAAAAAACGTAAATTAAATAATCATCCCAGGACCGCTGCGCCATTAGGCCGGCTCTGAGTGTGGAGCGCCGGGGGTTTAAACGGCCGCCAAGGAGCGTGGGTGAAAACCACCCCGAAAACCACTCGGCGCAGACTAATTAATCCTGGGGAAGGTGAGTCGCGAGCCGGGCCATCCGCCTCATTACAAATGAAGTGGTCACGAAGACCCCCCCCCCCCCCCCTCCCAGCACCCCCAGCCTCCACCGACTGACACACACACACACACACACACACACACACACACACACACCACACACACACACACACACACACACACACACACACACACACACACACACACACACACACACACACACACACACACACACACACACACACACACACACACCTCCAATCTACTGTACTGTGGCGTCACAGGAGAGACCAGGACTATCGATGGACGAAGAGTAGATAGAGAGCGTCCACACGGCTCTGTTATAATTAGACATGGGAGACCCGGGTCTCCACTGGTGTCTTTCCGATATCTGATACTGGAACCCTCCTCCTCCTCTTCCTCCGTCATTCCTACTTCCTGTTGGCCGGGGGGCCGTTGGTCCCTGATCTTCATCACTCCTCTGCATCATGGGAGTATACAGTCTTAGGAACTACATGTGACGTTCATCGTCACTCACTCACACTCACACACACACACACACACACATACGTTACACAGACGTCCTTCCGCGCCCAGACAGAGAGAGACGGAGACAGAGTGAACCGGTAAAAGATTGATGAAGAGGGAGAGGCAGTGTCTCCTGGATGTGCGGCGCCAAGGCGCCGAGAATATAATAAAAATGAGGGAGAAGCGAAGATCAAATATGGTGGAAATACGACGAAACAGGTTTCAGGTGTGTGTGATGTGTGTGTGTGGGGTATCTGTGAGGTGTGCTTGTGTGGTGTGTGTGTGTGTGTGTGTGTGTGTGGGGTGTGTATGAGGTGTGTGTGAGGTGTGTATTACGTGTGTTAGCTGTGTGTTAGGTGTGTGTTAGGTGTGTGTGTGTGTGTGTGTGTGTGTGGTATCTGTAATGTGTGTGTGAGGTGTGTATTACGTGTGTTAGCTGTGTGTTAGGTGTGTGGTGTGTGTGTGGGGTGTGTATGAGGTGTGTGTGAGGTGTGTATTACGTGTGTGAGGTGTGTGTTAAGTGTGTGTATTACTACGTGTGTGAGGTGTGTATTACGTGTGTTAGGTGTGTGTGTGAGGGGTGTGTGAGGTGTGTATGATGTATCTGTGAGGTGGTGTGTGTGTGTGTGTTAGGTGTGTGTGAGGTGTGTGTGTGGTATCTGTAAGGTGTGTGAGTGTGAGGTGTGTGTTAAGTGTGTGAGGTACAATGGCAGAAGAGACAGAGGAGGAGGGCTTCGTTTCAAGCGAGCCAACAGGAACAGAGAAACACATCTTCTGGGGGTCCATGGTTGTGAACCGGCAAGATGCGTTCAAATCGTCGGAGGCTCTCGACAACGTCAACACAAATGTGCACACGGGGAGGTTTTTTTTCTCCTTTGCCTCCCAATGCAGACAAAACAAACAGACACACTGGAATACACACACGCGCAAACGCACACGTCACAACACACAAACACGCGCACACACACTCAAGCACACACACACACGCACGCACACGCACACACACAAGCAGCCCCAAGAGAAACCGTCTGGCCAGGCACTAGTATTGATGATGCTTGTATCCTTTTCCTCTCTCGACCACTAAATAAATCCTCTCCTACTTCTCTCTCTCCCCCACCCCCCGTCCTTCTGGGCTCTCTCCCGCACCTCGTCTCTCTCTCTCTCTCTCTCTCTCTCTCTCTCTCTCTCTCTCTCTCTCTCTCTCTCTCTCTCTCTCTCCTCTCTCTCTCTCTCTCTCTCTCTCTCTCTCTCTCTCTCTCTCTCTCTCTCTCTCTCTCTCTCTCTCTCTCTCTCTCCTCTCTCTCTCTCTCTCTCTCTCTCTCTCTCCCTCTCTCTGCCTCTCTCTCCCTCTCTCTCTCTCTCTGTATCTCTCCGCCGCGGCCATCGCCCGTG
>JAXIVH010000697.1:0-52619 GCA_036785325.1 Urophycis tenuis | reverse complement strand
TTATAAGCGGGGAAATCTAAGCTTTCCAACGGCGTATGGCAAGACTATATTCACCAAAGGGCCGTTGAAATACTAAGCTAATTAATTTGTGTTCTGTAAGGAAAGATTGATGTTAATTGAAACGTTGAAGGTATGTTTTTAGCTGCTGGGTAGACTTCAGTCAACCTGACGCAGTTTAGTCTGTGAGCAACCAAATTGCTCGGGGATGGGCTCATTATAAGCGGGGAAATCTAAGCTTTCCAACGGCGTATGGCAAGACTATATTCACCAAAGGGCCTTTGAAATACTAAGCTAATTAATTTGTGTTCTGTAAGGAAAGATTGATGTTAATTGAAACGTTAAAGGTATGTTTTTAGCTGCTGGGTAGACTTCAGTCAACCTGACGCAGTTTAGTCTGTGATCAACCAGACTGCTCGCGGATGGGCTCATTTTAAGCGGGGAAATCTAAGCTTTCCAACGGCGTATGGCAAGACTATATTGACTCATGGGTCGTTGAAATACTAAGCTAATTAATTTGTGTTCTGTAAGGAAAGATTGATGTTAATTGAAACGTTGAAGGTATGTTTTTAGCTGCTGGGTAGACTTCAGTCAACCTGACGCAGTTTAGTCTGTGATCAACCAGACTGCTCGCGGATGGGCTCATTTTAAGCGGGGAAATCTAAGCTTTCCAACGGCGTATGGCAAGACTATATTCACTAAAGGGTCGTTGAAATACTAAGCTAATTAATTTGTGTTCTGTAAGGAAAGATTGATGTTAATTGAAACGTTGAAGGTATGTCTTTAGCTGCTGTGTAGACTTCAGTCAACCTGACGCAGATTTGTCTCTGAGCAACCAAATTGCTTGGAGATGGGCTAATTTTAAACGGGGAAATCTAAGCTTTCCAACAACGTATGGCATGACTATATTTGCCCATGGGTCGTCGAAATAATAAGCTGATTCATGTGTGTTCTGTTGGCTGTGGAAAGAAAATAGCACACAAGTCATACCAAGTCACCTTTATTTTTCAGTGATAAACATTAATAAATAAACAGTATGGACATTGTATAAACAGTTGTATAAAAAGTGTAAACGGTATGAACAGTGTTCTTATAAAAGATATCAATATCAATACTGATCACGTGTGTATTTTATATTTCCAGGTTATTTGTTGATGAGCCAGAGCCTGTGACTCCCACCAACCGGCCCGTTCAGCCCACTGCGTTGTCGTCCTCCACCCGGCCGAAGCCTCCTGCGCCCACCCGCCTCCAGCCGAGGCCTCCTGCTGCGTCAGCCTGTGGCCCGCCCGCCCCCTGTGTCGGCAGCACCCATACCGCTGGTCCTCCCCGCACAGCCACAGGCCCCCTCCGTCCTGCTTCGTGGGCCATCCTGCAGCTGTCTCTGCAGTCATCGTGTGTCAAAACCATTCAAACTTGTATATGGTAACATTTCAAAATGACACCAGCATAAATGAGGACCTTGCAATAGGTTGTGTGTTACATGACCCCCCTGGCATACAGCTGTATGTCTCTGTGAAGGTGGTTGTGAAGAACTGCATCCGGCTGAACAAGTACAAGTGCCGGTGAGGCAGCAACTCTCTCGAGGGGTTGCACGCCCACCTGGTTAACGCCATCCCTTCACAGCGATGTGGGATCATGCCGTTCCAAGTAAGTGATTAAAACACACACACACACACACACACACACACACACACACACACACACACACACACACACACGCGCGCATATATACACACACACACACACACATATATACACACACATATATATATATATACTTAAACATAGCTGACCCTTTTTTTCCCCCTTCTCGGGGATTATGCTCCCAGTTTTGATCTCGGACGTCTGGTCACTTATAGCATATAATAATATTCTATTACTGTTAAGCCAACTATGGATAATAAAACAGGCCAAAACATGTGGCTTTATCATAGCTACACGTATTACAAAAAAAACGCGTGAATTGAAAAGTTGAAGGTATGTTTTTAGCTGCTGGGTAGACTTCATTCAACCTGACGCAGTTTAGTCTGTGAGCAACTAAATTGCTCGCGGATGGGCTCATTTAAAGCGGGGAAATCTAAAGTTCCCAACGGCGTATGGCAAGACTATATTGAGTCATGGGTCATTGAAATACTAAGCTAATTAATTTCTGTTCTTTATTGAAAGATTGATCTTAATTGAAACGTTGAAGGTATGTTTTTAGCTGCTGTGTAGACTTCAGTCAACCTGACGCAGTTTAGTCTTTGAGCAACCAAATTGCTCAGGGATGGGCTCATTATAAGCGGGGAAAACTAAGCTTTCCAACGGCGTATGGCAAGACTATATTCACCAAAGGGTCTTTGAAATACTAAGCTAATTAATTTGTGTTCTGTAAGGAAAGATTGATGTTAATTGAAACGTTAAAGGTATGTTTTTAGCTGCTGGGTAGACTTCATTCAACCTGACGCAGTTTAGTCTGTGATTAACCAGACTGCTCGCGGATGGGCTCATTTTAAGCGGGGAAATCTAAGCTTTCCAATGGCGTATGGCAAGACTATATTGACTCATGGGTCGTTGAAATACTAAGCTAATTAATTTGTGATCTGTAAGGAAAGATTGATGTTAATTGAAACGTTGAAGGTATGTTTTTAGCTGCTGGGTAGACTTCAGTCAACCTGAAGCAAATTGTCTCTGAGCAACCAAATTGCTGGCGGATGGGCTCATTTTAAGCAGGGAAATCTAAGCTTTTCAACGGCGTATGGCAAGACTATATTCACCAAAGGGCCGTTGAAATACTAAGCTAATTAATTTGTGTTCTGTAAGGAAAGATTGATGTTAATTGAAACGTTGAAGGTATGTTTTTAGCTGCTGGGTAGACTTCACTCAACCTGACACAGTTTTGTCTGTGAGCAACCAAATTGCTCGGGAATGGGCTCATTATAAGCGGGGAAATCTAAGCTTTCCAACGGCCTATGGCAAGACTATATTCACCAAAGGGGCGTTGAAATACTAAGCTAATTAATTTGTGTTCTGTAAGGAAAGATTGATGTTAATTGAAACGTTTAAGGTATGTTTTTAGCTGCTGGGTAGACTTCAGTCAACCTGACGCAGTTTAGTCTGTGATCAACCAGACTGCTCGCGGATGGGCTCATTTTAAGCGGGGAAATCTAAGCTTTCCAACGGCGTATGGCAAGACTATATTCACTAAAGGGTCGTTGAAATACTAAGCTAATTCTTTTGTGTTCTGTAAGGAAAGATTGATGTTAATTGAAACGTTGAAGGTATGTCTTTAGCTGCTGTGTAGACTTCAGTCAACCTGACGCAGATTTGTCTGTGAGCAACCAAATTGCTCGGAGATGGACTCATTTTAAGCGGGGAAATCTAAGCTTTCCAACGGCGTATGGAAAGACTATATTGACTCATGGCTCGTTGAAATACTAAGCTAATTAATTTGTGTTCTGTAAGGAAAGATTGATGTTAATTGAAACGTTGAAGGTATGTTTTTAGCTGCTGGGTAGACTTCAGTCAACCTGACGCAGTTTAGTCTGTGATCAACCAGACTGCTCGCGGATGGGCTCATTTTAAGCGGGGAAATCTAAGCTTTCCAACGGCGTATGGCAAGACTATATTCACTAAAGGGTCGTTGAAATACTAAGCTAATTCTTTTGTGTTCTGTAAGGAAAGATTGATGTTAATTGAAACGTTGAAGGTATGTCTTTAGCTGCTGTGTAGACTTCAGTCAACCTGACGCAGATTTGTCTCTGAGCAACCAAATTGCTCGGAGATGGGCTCATTTTAAACGGGGAAATCTAAGCTTTCCAACAACGTATGGCATGACTATATTTGCCCATGGGTCGTCGAAATAATAAGCTGATTCATGTGTGTTCTGTTGGCTGTGGAAAGAAAATAGCACACAAGTCATACCAAGTCACCTTTATTTTTCAGTGATAAACATTAATAAATAAACAGTATGGACATTGTATAAACAGTTGTATAAAAAGTGTAAACGGTATGAACAGTGTTCTTATAAAAGATATCAATATCAATACTGATCACGTGTGTATTTTATATTTCCAGGTTATTTGTTGATGAGCCAGAGCCTGTGACTCCCACCAACCGGCCCGTTCAGCCCACTGCGTTGTCGTCCTCCACCCGGCCGAAGCCTCCTGCGCCCACCCGCCTCCAGCCGAGGCCTCCTGCTGCGTCAGCCTGTGGCCCGCCCGCCCCCTGTGTCGGCAGCACCCATACCGCTGGTCCTCCCCGCACAGCCACAGGCCCCCTCCGTCCTGCTTCGTGGGCCATCCTGCAGCTGTCTCTGCAGTCATCGTGTGTCAAAACCATTCAAACTTGTATATGGTAACATTTCAAAATGACACCAGCATAAATGAGGACCTTGCAATAGGTTGTGTGTTACATGACCCCCCTGGCATACAGCTGTATGTCTCTGTGAAGGTGGTTGTGAAGAACTGCATCCGGCTGAACAAGTACAAGTGCCGGTGAGGCAGCAACTCTCTCGAGGGGTTGCACGCCCACCTGGTTAACGCCATCCCTTCACAGCGATGTGGGATCATGCCGTTCCAAGTAAGTGATTAAAACACACACACACACACACACACACACACACACACACACACACACACGCGCGCATATATACACACACACACACACACATATATACACACACATATATATATATATACTTAAACATAGCTGACCCTTTTTTTCCCCCTTCTCGGGGATTATGCTCCCAGTTTTGATCTCGGACGTCTGGTCACTTATAGCATATAATAATATTCTATTACTGTTAAGCCAACTATGAATAATAAAACAGGCCAAAACATGTGTCCTTTATCATAGCTACACGTAGTACAAAAAAAACGCGTGAATTGAAAAGTTGAAGGTGTGTTTTTAGCTGCTGGGTAGACTTCATTCAACCTGACGCAGTTTAGTCTGTGAGCAACTAAATTGCTCGCGGATGGGCTCATTTGAAGCGGGGAAATCTAAACTTCCCAACGGCGTATGGCAAGACTATATTGAGTCATGGGTCGTTGAAATACTAAGCTAATTAATTTCTGTTCTTTATTGAAAGATTGATCTTAATTGAAACGTTGAAGGTATGTTTTTAGCTGCTGTGTAGACTTCAGTCAACCTGACGCAGTTTAGTCTTTGAGCAACCAAATTGCTCAGGGATGGGCTCATTATAAGCGGGGAAAACTAAGCTTTCCAACGGCGTATGGCAAGACTATATTCACCAAAGGGTCTTTGAAATACTAAGCTAATTAATTTGTGTTCTGTAAGGAAAGATTGATGTTAATTGAAACGTTAAAGGTATGTTTTTAGCTGCTGGGTAGACTTCATTCAACCTGACGCAGTTTAGTCTGTGATTAACCAGACTGCTCGCGGATGGGCTTATTTTAAGCGGGGAAATCTAAGCTTTCCAATGGCGTATGGCAAGACTATATTGACTCATGGGTCGTTGAAATACTAAGCTAATTAATTTGTGATCTGTAAGGAAAGATTGATGTTAATTGAAACGTTGAAGGTATGTTTTTAGCTGCTGGGTAGACTTCAGTCAACCTGAAGCAAATTGTCTCTGAGCAACCAAATTGCTGGCGGATGGGCTCATTTTAAGCAGGGAAATCTAAGCTTTTCAACGGCGTATGGCAAGACTATATTCACCAAAGGGCCGTTGAAATACTAAGCTAATTAATTTGTGTTCTGTAAGGAAAGATTGATGTTAATTGAAACGTTGAAGGTATGTTTTTAGCTGCTGGGTAGACTTCACTCAACCTGACACAGTTTTGTCTGTGAGCAACCAAATTGCTCGGGAATGGGCTCATTATAAGCGGGGAAATCTAAGCTTTCCAACGGCCTATGGCAAGACTATATTCACCAAAGGGGCGTTGAAATACTAAGCTAATTAATTTGTGTTCTGTAAGGAAAGATTGATGTTAATTGAAACGTTTAAGGTATGTTTTTAGCTGCTGGGTAGACTTCAGTCAACCTGACGCAGTTTAGTCTGTGATCAACCAGACTGCTCGCGGATGGGCTCATTTTAAGCGGGGAAATCTAAGCTTTCCAACGGCGTATGAGAAGACTATATTGACTCATGGGTCGTTGAAATACTAAGCTAATTAATTTGTGTTCTGTAAGGAAAGATTGATGTTAATTGAAACGTTGAAGGTATGTTTTTAGCTGCTGGGTAGACTTCAGTCAACCTGACGCAGTTTAGTCTGTGATCAACCAGACTGCTCGAGCATGGGCTCATTTTAAGCGGGGAAATCTAAGCTTTCCAACGGCGTATGGCAAGACTATATTCACTAAAGGGTCGTTGAAATACTAAGCTAATTAATTTGTGTTCTGTAAGGAAAGATTGATGTTAATTGAAACGTTGAAGGTATGTCTTTAGCTGCTGTGTAGACTTCAGTCAACCTGACGCAGATTTGTCTGTGAGCAACCAAATTGCTCGGAGATGGGCTCATTTTAAACGGGGAAATCTAAGCTTTCCAACGACGTATGGCATGACTATATTTGCCCATGGGTCGTCGAAATAATAAGCTGATACATGTGTGTTCTGTTGGCTGTGGAAAGAAAATAGCACACAAGTCATACCAAGTCACCTTTATTTTTCAGTGATAAACATTAATAAATAAACAGTATGGACATTGTATAAACAGTTGTATAAAAAGTGTAAACGGTATGAACAGTGTTCTTATAAAAGATATCAATATCAATACTGATCACGTGTGTATTTTATATTTCCAGGTTATTTGTTGATGAGCCAGAGCCTGTGACTCCCACCAACCGGCCCGTTCAGCCCACTGCGTTGTCGTCCTCCACCCGGCCGAAGCCTCCTGCGCCCACCCGCCTCCAGCCGAGGCCTCCTGCTGCGTCAGCCTGTGGCCCGCCCGCCCCCTGTGTCGGCAGCACCCATACCGCTGGTCCTCCCCGCACAGCCACAGGCCCCCTCCGTCCTGCTTCGTGGGCCATCCTGCAGCTGTCTCTGCAGTCATCGTGTGTCAAAACCATTCAAACTTGTATATGGTAACATTTCAAAATGACACCAGCATAAATGAGGACCTTGCAATAGGTTGTGTGTTACATGACCCCCCTGGCATACAGCTGTATGTCTCTGTGAAGGTGGTTGTGAAGAACTGCATCCGGCTGAACAAGTACAAGTGCCGGTGAGGCAGCAACTCTCTCGAGGGGTTGCACGCCCACCTGGTTAACGCCATCCCTTCACAGCGATGTGGGATCATGCCGTTCCAAGTAAGTGATTAAAACACACACACACACACACACACACACACACACACACACACGCATATATACACACACACACACGCATAGATACACACACATATATATAGCTGACCCTTTTTTTCCCCCTTCTCGGGGATTATGCTCCCAGTTTTGATCTCGGACGTCTGGTCACTTATAGCATATAATAATATTCTATTACTGTTAAGCCAACTATGAATAATAAAACAGGCCAAAACATGTGTCCTTTATCATAGCTACACGTATTACAAAAAAAACGCGTGAATTGAAAAGTTGAAGGTATGTTTTTAGCTGCTGGGTAGACTTCAGTCAACCTGACGCAGTTTTGTCTGTGAGCAACCAAATTGCTCGGGGATGGGCTCATTTTAAGCGGGGAAATCTAAGGTTCCCAACGGCGTATGGCAAGATTATATTGAGTCATGGGTCGTTGAAATACTAAGCTAATTAATTTCTGTTCTTTATTGAAAGATTGATCTTAATTGAAACGTTGAAGGTATGTTTTTAGCTGCTGGGTAGACTTCAGTCAACCTGACGCAGTTTTGTCTGTGAGCAACCAGACTGCTCGCTGATGGGCTCATTTTAAGCGGGGAAAATCTAAGCTTTCCAACGGCGTATGGCAAGACTATATTGACTCATTGGTCGTTGAAATACTAAGCTAATTAATTTGTGATCTGTAAGGAAAGATTGATGTTAATTGAAACGTTGAAGGTATGTTTTTAGCTGCTGGGTAGACTTCAGTCAACCTGACACAGTTTTGTCTCTGAGCAACCAAATTGCTTGGGGATGGGCTCATTTTAAGCGGGGAAATCTAAGCTTTCCAACGGCGTATGGCAAGACTATATTGACTTATGGGTCGTTGAAATACTAAGATAATTAATTTGTGTTCTGTAAGGAAAGATTGATGTTAATTGAAACGTTGAAGGTATGTTTTTAGCTGCTGGGTAGACTTCACTCAACCTGACACAGTTTTGTCTGTGATCAACCAGACTGCTGGCGGATGGGCTCATTTTAAGCAGGGAAATCTAAGCTTTTCAACGGCGTATGGTAAGACTATATTCACCAAAGGGCCGTTGAAATACTAAGCTAATTAATTTGTGTTCTGTAAGGAAAGATTGATGTTAATTGAAACGTTAAAGGTATGTTTTTGGCTGCTGGGTAGACTTCATTCAACCTGACGCAGTTTAGTCTGTGATCAACCAGACTGCTCGCGGATGGGCTCATTTTAAGCGGGGAAATCTAAGCTTTCCAACGGCGTATGGCAAGACTATATTGACTCATGGGTCGTTGAAATACTAAGCTAATTAATTTGTGTTCTGTAAGGAAAGATTGATGTTAATTGAAACGTTGAAGGTATGTTTTTAGCTGCTGGGTAGACTTCAGTCAACCTGACACAGTTTAGTCTGTGAGCAACCAAATTGCTCGGGGATGGGCTCATTATAAGCGGGGAAATCTAAGCTTTCCAACGGCGTATGGCAAGACTATATTCACCAAAGGGTCGTTGAAATACTTAGCTAATTAATTTGTGTTCTGTAAGGAAAGATTGATGTTAATTGAAACGTTGAAGGTATGTTTTTAGCTGCTGGGTAGACTTCAGTCAACCTGACGCAGTTTAGTCTGTGATCAACCAGACTGCTCGCGGATGGGCTCATTTTAAGCGGGGAAATCTAAGCTTTCCAACGGCGTATGGCAAGACTATATTCACCAAAGGGTCGTTGAAATACTAAGCTAATTAATTTGTGTTCTGTAAGGAAAGATTGATGTTAATTGAAACGTTGAAGGTATGTTTTTAGCTGCTGGGTAGACTTCAGTCAACCTGACGCAGTTTAGTCTGTGATCAACCAGACTGCTCGCGGATGGGCTCATTTTAAGCGGGGAAATCTAAGCTTTCGAACGGCGTATGGCAAGACTATATTGACTCATGGGTCGTTTAAATACTAAGCTAATTAATTTGTGTTCTGTAAGGAAAGATTGATGTTAATTGAAACGTTGAAGGTATGTCTTTAGCTGCTGTGTAGACTTCAGTCAACCTGACGCAGTTTTGTCTGTGAGCAGGCAGACTGCTCGCGGATGGCCTCATTTTAAGCGGGGAAATCTAAGCTTTCCAACGGCGTATGGCAAGACTATATTGACTCATTGGTCGTTGAAATACTAAGCTAATTAATTTGTGATCTGTAAGGAAAGATTGATGTTAATTGAAACGTTGAAGGTATGTTTTTAGCTGCTGGGTAGACTTCAGTCAACCTGACACAGTTTTGTCTCTGAGCAACCAAATTGCTTGGGGATGGGCTCATTATAAGCGGGGAAATCTAAGCTTTTCAACGGCGTATGGCAAGACTATATTCACCAAAGGGTCTTTGAAATACTAAGCTAATTAATTTGTGTTCTGTAAGGAAAGATTGATGTTAATTGAAACGTTAAAGGTATGTTTTTAGCTGCTGGGTAGACTTCATTCAACCTGACGCAGTTTAGTCTGTGATCAACCAGACTGCTCGCGGATGGGCTCATTTTAAGCGGGGAAATCTAAGCTTTCCAACGGCGTATGGCAAGACTATATTGACTCATGGGTCGTTGAAATACTAAGCTAATTAATTTGTGTTCTGTAAGGAAAGATTGATGTTAATTGAAACGTTGAAGGTATGTTTTTAGCTGCTGGGTAGACTTCAGTCAACCTGACACAGTTTAGTCTGTGAGCAACCAAATTGCTCGGGGATGGGCTCATTATAAGCGGGGAAATCTAAGCTTTCCAACGGCGTATGGCAAGACTATATTCACCAAAGGGTCGTTGAAATACTTAGCTAATTAATTTGTGTTCTGTAAGGAAAGATTGATGTTAATTGAAACGTTGAAGGTATGTTTTTAGCTGCTGGGTAGACTTCAGTCAACCTGACGCAGTTTAGTCTGTGATCAACCAGACTGCTCGCGGATGGGCTCATTTTAAGCGGGGAAATCTAAGCTTTCCAACGGCGTATGGCAAGACTATATTCACCAAAGGGTCGTTGAAATACTAAGCTAATTAATTTGTGTTCTGTAAGGAAAGATTGATGTTAATTGAAACGTTGAAGGTATGTTTTTAGCTGCTGGGTAGACTTCAGTCAACCTGACGCAGTTTAGTCTGTGATCAACCAGACTGCTCGCGGATGGGCTCATTTTAAGCGGGGAAATCTAAGCTTTCGAACGGCGTATGGCAAGACTATATTGACTCATGGGTCGTTTAAATACTAAGCTAATTAATTTGTGTTCTGTAAGGAAAGATTGATGTTAATTGAAACGTTGAAGGTATGTCTTTAGCTGCTGTGTAGACTTCAGTCAACCTGACGCAGTTTTGTCTGTGAGCAGGCAGACTGCTCGCGGATGGCCTCATTTTAAGCGGGGAAATCTAAGCTTTCCAACGGCGTATGGCAAGACTATATTGACTCATTGGTCGTTGAAATACTAAGCTAATTAATTTGTGATCTGTAAGGAAAGATTGATGTTAATTGAAACGTTGAAGGTATGTTTTTAGCTGCTGGGTAGACTTCAGTCAACCTGACACAGTTTTGTCTCTGAGCAACCAAATTGCTTGGGGATGGGCTCATTATAAGCGGGGAAATCTAAGCTTTTCAACGGCGTATGGCAAGACTATATTCACCAAAGGGTCTTTGAAATACTAAGCTAATTAATTTGTGTTCTGTAAGGAAAGATTGATGTTAATTGAAACGTTAAAGGTATGTTTTTAGCTGCTGGGTAGACTTCATTCAACCTGACGCAGTTTAGTCTGTGATCAACCAGACTGCTCGCGGATGGGCTCATTTTAAGCGGGGAAATCTAAGCTTTCCAACGGCCTATGGCAAGACTATATTGACTCATGGGTCATTGAAATACTAAGCTAATTAATTTGTGTTCTGTAAGGAAAGATTGATGTTAATTGAAACGTTGAAGGTATGTTTTTAGCTGCTGGGTAGACTTCAGTCAACCTGACGCAGTTTAGTCTGTGATCAACCAGACTGCTCGCGGATGGGCTCATTTTAAGCGGGGAAATCTAAGCTTTTCAACGGCGTATGGCAAGACTATATTCACCAATGGCCCGTTGAAATACTAAGCTAATTAATTTGTGTTCTGTAAGGAAAGATTGATGTCAATTGAAACGTTAAAGGTATGTTTTTAGCTGCTGGGTAGACTTCATTCAACCTGACGCAGTTTAGTCTGTGATCAACCAGACTGCTCGCGGATGGGCTCATTTTAAGCGGGGAAATCTAAGCTTTCCAACGGCGTATGGAAAGACTATATTGACTCATGGGTCGTTGAAATACTAAGCTAATTAATTTGTGTTCTGTAAGGAAAGATTGATGTTAATTGAAACGTTGAAGGTATGTTTTTAGCTGCTGGGTAGACTTCAGTCAACCTGACGCAGTTTAGTCTGTGAGCAACCAAATTGCTCAGGGATGGGCTCATTATAAGCGGGGAAATCTAAGCTTTCCAACGGCGTATGGCAAGACTATATTCACCAAAGGGTCGTTGAAATACTAAGCTAATTAATTTGTGTTCTGTAAGGAAAGATTGATGTTAATTGAAACGTTAAAGGTATGTTTTTAGCTGCTGGGTAGACTTCAGTCAACCTGACACAGTTTTGTCTCTGAGCAACCAAATTGCTTGGGGATGGGCTCATTATAAGCGGGGAAATCTAAGCTTTTCAACGGCGTATGGCAAGACTATATTCACCAAAGGGTCGTTGAAATACTAAGCTAATTAATTTGTGTTCTGTAAGGAAAGATTGATGTTAATTGAAACGTTAAAGGTATGTTTTTAGCTGCTGGGTAGACTTCATTCAACCTGACGCAGTTTAGTCTGTGATCAACCAGACTGCTCGCGGATGGGCTCATTTTAAGCGGGGAAATCTCAGCTTTCCAACGGCGTATGGCAAGACTATATTGACTCATGGGTCATTGAAATACTAAGCTAATTAATTTGTGTTCTGTAAGGAAAGATTGATGTTAATTGAAACGTTGAAGGTATGTTTTTAGCTGCTGGGTAGACTTCAGTCAACCTGACGCAGTTTAGTCTGTGATCAACCAGACTGCTCGAGGATGGGCTCATTTTAAGCGGGGAAATCTAAGCTTTCCAACGGCGTATGGCAAGACTATATTCACTAAAGGGTCGTTGAAATACTAAGCTAATTAATTTGTGTTCTGTAAGGAAAGATTGATGTTAATTGAAACGTTGAAGGTATGTCTTTAGCTGCTGTGTAGACTTCAGTCAACCTGACGCAGATTTGTCTGTGAGCAACCAAATTGCTCGGAGATGGGCTCATTTTAAACGGGGAAATCTAAGCTTTCCAACGACGTATGGCATGACTATATTTGCCCATGGGTCGTCGAAATAATAAGCTGATTCATGTGTGTTCTGTTGGCTGTGGAAAGAAAATAGCACACAAGTCATACCAAGTCACCTTTATTTTTCAGTGATAAACATTAATAAATAAACAGTATGGACATTGTATAAACAGTTGTATAAAAAGTGTAAACGGTATGAACAGTGTTCTTATAAAAGATATCAATATCAATACTGATCACGTGTGTATTTTATATTTCCAGGTTATTTGTTGATGAGCCAGAGCCTGTGACTCCCACCAACCGGCCCGTTCAGCCCACTGCGTTGTCGTCCTCCACCCGGCCGAAGCCTCCTGCGCCCACCCGCCTCCAGCCGAGTCCTCCTGCTGCGTCAGCCTGTGGCCCGCCCGCCCCCTGTGTCGGCAGCACCCATACCGCTGGTCCTCCCCGCACAGCCACAGGCCCCCTCCGTCCTGCTTCGTGGGCCATCCTGCAGCTGTCTCTGCAGTCATCGTGTGTCAAAACCATTCAAACTTGTATATGGTAACATTTCAAAATGACACCAGCATAAATGAGGACCTTGCAATAGGTTGTGTGTTACATGACCCCCCTGGCATACAGCTGTATGTCTCTGTGAAGGTGGTTGTGAAGAACTGCATCCGGCTGAACAAGTACAAGTGCCGGCGAGGCAGCAACTCTCTCGAGGGGTTGCACGCCCACCTGGTTAACGCCATCCCTTCACAGCGATGTGGGATCATGCCGTTCCAAGTAAGTGATTAAAACACACACACACACACACACACACACACACACACACACACGCATATATACACACACACACACGCATAGATACACACACATATATATAGCTGACCCTTTTTTTCCCCCTTCTCGGGGATTATGCTCCCAGTTTTGATCTCGGACGTCTGGTCACTTATAGCATATAATAATATTCTATTACTGTTAAGCCAACTATGAATAATAAAACAGGCCAAAACATGTGTCCTTTATCATAGCTATACGTATTACAAAAAAAACGCGTGAATTGAAAAGTTGAAGGTATGTTTTTAGCTGCTGGGTAGACTTCAGTCAACCTGACGCAGTTTTGTCTGTGAGCAACCAAATTGCTCGGGGATGGGCTCATTTTAAGCGGGGAAATCTAAGGTTCCCAACGGCGTATGGCAAGATTATATTGAGTCATGGGTCGTTGAAATACTAAGCTAATTAATTTCTGTTCTTTATTGAAAGATTGATCTTAATTGAAACGTTGAAGGTATGTTTTTAGCTGCTGGGTAGACTTCAGTCAACCTGACGCAGTTTTGTCTGTGAGCAACCAGACTGCTCGCTGATGGGCTCATTTTAAGCGGGGAAAATCTAAGCTTTCCAACGGCGTATGGCAAGACTATATTGACTCATTGGTCGTTGAAATACTAAGCTAATTAATTTGTGATCTGTAAGGAAAGATTGATGTTAATTGAAACGTTGAAGGTATGTTTTTAGCTGCTGGGTAGACTTCAGTCAACCTGACACAGTTTTGTCTCTGAGCAACCAAATTGCTTGGGGATGGGCTCATTTTAAGCGGGGAAATCTAAGCTTTCCAACGGCGTATGGCAAGACTATATTGACTCATGGGTCGTTGAAATACTAAGATAATTAATTTGTGTTCTGTAAGGAAAGATTGATGTTAATTGAAACGTTGAAGGTATGTTTTTAGCTGCTGGGTAGACTTCACTCAACCTGACACAGTTTTGTCTGTGATCAACCAGACTGCTGGCGGATGGGCTCATTTTAAGCAGGGAAATCTAAGCTTTTCAACGGCGTATGGTAAGACTATATTCACCAAAGGGCCGTTGAAATACTAAGCTAATTAATTTGTGTTCTGTAAGGAAAGATTGATGTTAATTGAAACGTTAAAGGTATGTTTTTGGCTGCTGGGTAGACTTCATTCAACCTGACGCAGTTTAGTCTGTGATCAACCAGACTGCTCGCGGATGGGCTCATTTTAAGCGGGGAAATCTAAGCTTTCCAACGGCGTATGGCAAGACTATATTGACTCATGGGTCGTTGAAATACTAAGCTAATTAATTTGTGTTCTGTAAGGAAAGATTGATGTTAATTGAAACGTTGAAGGTATGTTTTTAGCTGCTGGGTAGACTTCAGTCAACCTGACACAGTTTAGTCTGTGAGCAACCAAATTGCTCGGGGATGGGCTCATTATAAGCGGGGAAATCTAAGCTTTCCAACGGCGTATGGCAAGACTATATTCACCAAAGGGTCGTTGAAATACTTAGCTAATTAATTTGTGTTCTGTAAGGAAAGATTGATGTTAATTGAAACGTTGAAGGTATGTTTTTAGCTGCTGGGTAGACTTCAGTCAACCTGACGCAGTTTAGTCTGTGATCAACCAGACTGCTCGCGGATGGGCTCATTTTAAGCGGGGAAATCTAAGCTTTCCAACGGCGTATGGCAAGACTATATTCACCAAAGGGTCGTTGAAATACTAAGCTAATTAATTTGTGTTCTGTAAGGAAAGATTGATGTTAATTGAAACGTTGAAGGTATGTTTTTAGCTGCTGGGTAGACTTCAGTCAACCTGACGCAGTTTAGTCTGTGATCAACCAGACTGCTCGCGGATGGGCTCATTTTAAGCGGGGAAATCTAAGCTTTCGAACGGCGTATGGCAAGACTATATTGACTCATGGGTCGTTTAAATACTAAGCTAATTAATTTGTGTTCTGTAAGGAAAGATTGATGTTAATTGAAACGTTGAAGGTATGTCTTTAGCTGCTGTGTAGACTTCAGTCAACCTGACGCAGTTTTGTCTGTGAGCAGGCAGACTGCTCGCGGATGGCCTCATTTTGAGCGGGGAAATCTAAGCTTTCCAACGGCGTATGGCAAGACTATATTGACTCATTGGTCGTTGAAATACTAAGCTAATTAATTTGTGATCTGTAAGGAAAGATTGATGTTAATTGAAACGTTGAAGGTATGTTTTTAGCTGCTGGGTAGACTTCAGTCAACCTGACACAGTTTTGTCTCTGAGCAACCAAATTGCTTGGGGATGGGCTCATTATAAGCGGGGAAATCTAAGCTTTTCAACGGCGTATGGCAAGACTATATTCACCAAAGGGTCTTTGAAATACTAAGCTAATTAATTTGTGTTCTGTAAGGAAAGATTGATGTTAATTGAAACGTTAAAGGTATGTTTTTAGCTGCTGGGTAGACTTCATTCAACCTGACGCAGTTTAGTCTTCGATCAACCAGACTGCTCGCGGATGGGCTCATTTTAAGCGGGGAAATCTAAGCTTTCCAACGGCGTATGGCAAGACTATATTGACTCATGGGTCGTTGAAATACTAAGCTAATTAATTTGTGTTCTGTAAGGAAAGATTGATGTTAATTGAAACGTTGAAGGTATGTTTTTAGCTGCTGGGTAGACTTCAGTCAACCTGACACAGTTTAGTCTGTGAGCAACCAAATTGCTCGGGGATGGGCTCATTATAAGCGGGGAAATCTAAGCTTTCCAACGGCGTATGGCAAGACTATATTCACCAAAGGGTCGTTGAAATACTTAGCTAATTAATTTGTGTTCTGTAAGGAAAGATTGATGTTAATTGAAACGTTGAAGGTATGTTTTTAGCTGCTGGGTAGACTTCAGTCAACCTGACGCAGTTTAGTCTGTGATCAACCAGACTGCTCGCGGATGGGCTCATTTTAAGCGGGGAAATCTAAGCTTTCCAACGGCGTATGGCAAGACTATATTCACCAAAGGGTCGTTGAAATACTAAGCTAATTAATTTGTGTTCTGTAAGGAAAGATTGATGTTAATTGAAACGTTGAAGGTATGTTTTTAGCTGCTGGGTAGACTTCAGTCAACCTGACACAGTTTAGTCTGTGAGCAACCAAATTGCTCGGGGATGGGCTCATTATAAGCGGGGAAATCTAAGCTTTCCAACGGCGTATGGCAAGACTATATTCACCAAAGGGTCGTTGAAATACTTAGCTAATTAATTTGTGTTCTGTAAGGAAAGATTGATGTTAATTGAAACGTTGAAGGTATGTTTTTAGCTGCTGGGTAGACTTCAGTCAACCTGACGCAGTTTAGTCTGTGATCAACCAGACTGCTCGCGGATGGGCTCATTTTAAGCGGGGAAATCTAAGCTTTCGAACGGCGTATGGCAAGACTATATTGACTCATGGGTCGTTTAAATACTAAGCTAATTAATTTGTGTTCTGTAAGGAAAGATTGATGTTAATTGAAACGTTGAAGGTATGTCTTTAGCTGCTGTGTAGACTTCAGTCAACCTGACGCAGTTTTGTCTGTGAGCAGGCAGACTGCTCGCGGATGGCCTCATTTTAAGCGGGGAAATCTAAGCTTTCCAACGGCGTATGGCAAGACTATATTGACTCATTGGTCGTTGAAATACTAAGCTAATTAATTTGTGATCTGTAAGGAAAGATTGATGTTAATTGAAACGTTGAAGGTATGTTTTTAGCTGCTGGGTAGACTTCAGTCAACCTGACACAGTTTTGTCTCTGAGCAACCAAATTGCTTGGGGATTGGCTCATTATAAGCGGGGAAATCTAAGCTTTTCAACGGCGTATGGCAAGACTATATTCACCAAAGGGTCTTTGAAATACTAAGCTAATTAATTTGTGTTCTGTAAGGAAAGATTGATATTAATTGAAACGTTAAAGGTATGTTTTTAGCTGCTGGGTAGACTTCATTCAACCTGACGCAGTTTAGTCTGTGATCAACCAGACTGCTCGCGGATGGGCTCATTTTAAGCGGGGAAATCTAAGCTTTCCAACGGCCTATGGCAAGACTATATTGACTCATGGGTCATTGAAATACTAAGCTAATTAATTTGTGTTCTGTAAGGAAAGATTGATGTTAATTGAAACGTTGAAGGTATGTTTTTAGCTGCTGGGTAGACTTCAGTCAACCTGACGCAGTTTAGTCTGTGATCAACCAGACTGCTCGCGGATGGGCTCATTTTAAGCGGGGAAATCTAAGCTTTTCAACGGCGTATGGCAAGACTATATTCACCAATGGCCCGTTGAAATACTAAGCTAATTAATTTGTGTTCTGTAAGGAAAGATTGATGTCAATTGAAACGTTAAAGGTATGTTTTTAGCTGCTGGGTAGACTTCATTCAACCTGACGCAGTTTAGTCTGTGATCAACCAGACTGCTCGCGGATGGGCTCATTTTAAGCGGGGAAATCTAAGCTTTCCAACGGCGTATGGAAAGACTATATTGACTCATGGGTCGTTGAAATACTAAGCTAATTAATTTGTGTTCTGTAAGGAAAGATTGATGTTAATTGAAACGTTGAAGGTATGTTTTTAGCTGCTGGGTAGACTTCAGTCAACCTGACGCAGTTTAGTCTGTGAGCAACCAAATTGCTCAGGGATGGGCTCATTATAAGCGGGGAAATCTAAGCTTTCCAACGGCGTATGGCAAGACTATATTCACCAAAGGGTCGTTGAAATACTAAGCTAATTAATTTGTGTTCTGTAAGGAAAGATTGATGTTAATTGAAACGTTAAAGGTATGTTTTTAGCTGCTGGGTAGACTTCAGTCAACCTGACACAGTTTTGTCTCTGAGCAACCAAATTGCTTGGGGATGGGCTCATTATAAGCGGGGAAATCTAAGCTTTTCAACGGCGTATGGCAAGACTATATTCACCAAAGGGTCGTTGAAATACTAAGCTAATTAATTTGTGTTCTGTAAGGAAAGATTGATGTTAATTGAAACGTTAAAGGTATGTTTTTAGCTGCTGGGTAGACTTCATTCAACCTGACGCAGTTTAGTCTGTGATCAACCAGACTGCTCGCGGATGGGCTCATTTTAAGCGGGGAAATCTCAGCTTTCCAACGGCGTATGGCAAGACTATATTGACTCATGGGTCATTGAAATACTAAGCTAATTAATTTGTGTTCTGTAAGGAAAGATTGATGTTAATTGAAACGTTGAAGGTATGTTTTTAGCTGCTGGGTAGACTTCAGTCAACCTGACGCAGATTTGTCTGTGAGCAACCAAATTGCTCGGAGATGGGCTCATTTTAAACGGGGAAATCTAAGCTTTCCAATGACGTATGGCATGACTATATTTGCCCATGGGTCGTCGAAATAATAAGCTGATTCATGTGTGTTCTGTTGGCTGTGGAAAGAAAATAGCACACAAGTCATACCAAGTCACCTTTATTTTTCAGTGATAAACATTAATAAATAAACAGTATGGACATTGTATAAACAGTTGTATAAAAAGTGTAAACGGTATGAACAGTGTTCTTATAAAAGATATCAATATCAATACTGATCACGTGTGTATTTTATATTTCCAGGTTATTTGTTGATGAGCCAGAGCCTGTGACTCCCACCAACCGGCCCGTTCAGCCCACTGCGTTGTCGTCCTCCACCCGGCCGAAGCCTCCTGCGCCCACCCGCCTCCAGCCGAGTCCTCCTGCTGCGTCAGCCTGTGGCCCGCCCGCCCCCTGTGTCGGCAGCACCCATACCGCTGGTCCTCCCCGCACAGCCACAGGCCCCCTCCGTCCTGCTTCGTGGGCCATCCTGCAGCTGTCTCTGCAGTCATCGTGTGTCAAAACCATTCAAACTTGTATATGGTAACATTTCAAAATGACACCAGCATAAATGAGGACCTTGCAATAGGTTGTGTGTTACATGACCCCCCTGGCATACAGCTGTATGTCTCTGTGAAGGTGGTTGTGAAGAACTGCATCCGGCTGAACAAGTACAAGTGCCGGCGAGGCAGCAACTCTCTCGAGGGGTTGCACGCCCACCTGGTTAACGCCATCCCTTCACAGCGATGTGGGATCATGCCGTTCCAAGTAAGTGATTAAAACACACACACACACACACACACACACACACACACACACACACACACACACACGCGCGCGCGCATATATACACACACACACACACACTTATATATACACACACATATATATATATACTTAAACATAGCTGACCCTTTTTTTCCCCCTTCTCGGGGATTATTCTCCCAGTTTTGATCTCGGACGTCTGGTCACTTATAGCATATAATAATATTCTATTACTGTTAAGCCAACTATGAATAATAAAACAGGCCAAAACATGTGTCCTTTATCATAGCTACACGTGTTACAAAAAAAACGCGTGAATTGAAAAGTTGAAGGTATGTTTTTAGCTGCTGGGTAGACTTCAGTCAACCTGACGCAGTTTTGTCTGTGAGCAACCAAATTGTTCGGGGATGGGCTCATTTTAAGCGGGGAAATCTAAGGTTCCCAACGGCGTATGGCAAGACTATATTGAGTCATGGGTCGTTGAAATACTAAGCTAATTAATTTCTGTTCTTTATTGAAAGATTGATCTTAATTGAAACGTTGAAGGTATGTTTTTAGCTGCTGGGTAGACTTCAGTCAACCTGACGCAGTTTTGTCTGTGAGCAAGCAGACTGCTCGCGGATGGGCTCATTTTAAGCGGGGAAATCTAAGCTTTCCAACGGCGTATGGCAAGACTATATTGACTCATTGGTCGTTGAAATACTAAGCTAATTAATTTGTGATCTGTAAGGAAAGATTGATGTTAATTGAAACGTTGAAGGTATGTTTTAACTGCTGGGTAGACTTCAGTCAACCTGACACAGTTTTGTCTCTGAGCAACCAAATTGCTTGGGGATGGGCTCATTATAAGCGGGGAAATCTAAGCTTTTCAACGGCGTATGGCAAGACTATATTCACCAAAGGGCCTTTGAAATACTAAGCTAATTAATTTGTGTTCTGTAAGGAAAGATTGATGTTAATTGAAACGTTGAAGGTATGCTTTTAGCTGCTGGGTAGACTTCAGTCAACCTGACGCAGTTTAGTCTGTGATCAACCAGACTGCTCGTGGATGGGCTCATTTTAAGCGGGGAAATCTAGGCTTTCCAACGGCGTATGGCAAGACTATATTGACTCATGGGTCGTTGAAATACTAAGCTAATTAATGTCTGTTCTTTATTGAAAGATTGATCTTAATTGAAACGTTGAAGGTATGTTTTTAGGTGCTGGGTAGACTTCAGTCAACCTGACGCAGTTTTGTCTGTGAGCAACCAAATTGCTCGGGGATGGGCTCATTTTAAGCGGGGAAATCTAAGCTTTCCAACGGCGTATGTCAAGACTATATTGACTCATGGGTCGTTGAAATACTAAGCTAATTAATTTGTGTTCTGTTGGCTGTGGAAAGAAAATAGCACACAAGTCATACCAAGTCACCTTTATTTTTCAGTGATAAACATTAATAAATAAACAGTATGGACATTGTATAAACAGTTGTATAAAAAGTGTAAACGGTATGAACAGTGTTCTTATAAAAGATATCAATATCAATACTGATCACGTGTGTATTTTATATTTCCAGGTTATTTGTTGATGAGCCAGAGCCTGTGACTCCCACCAACCGGCCCGTTCAGCCCACTGCGTTGTCGTCCTCCACCCGGCCGAAGCCTCCTGCGCCCACCCGCCTCCAGCCGAGTCCTCCTGCTGCGTCAGCCTGTGGCCCGCCCGCCCCCTGTGTCGGCAGCACCCATACCGCTGGTCCTCCCCGCACAGCCACAGGCCCCCTCCGTCCTGCTTCGTGGGCCATCCTGCAGCTGTCTCTGCAGTCATCGTGTGTCAAAACCATTCAAACTTGTATATGGTAACATTTCAAAATGACACCAGCATAAATGAGGACCTTGCAATAGGTTGTGTGTTACATGACCCCCCTGGCATACAGCTGTATGTCTCTGTGAAGGTGGTTGTGAAGAACTGCATCCGGCTGAACAAGTACAAGTGCCGGCGAGGCAGCAACTCTCTCGAGGGGTTGCACGCCCACCTGGTTAACGCCATCCCTTCACAGCGATGTGGGATCATGCCGTTCCAAGTAAGTGATTAAAACACACACACACACACACACACACACACACACACACACACACACACACACGCGCGCGCGCATATATACACACACACACACACACTTATATATACACACACATATATATATATACTTAAACATAGCTGACCCTTTTTTTCCCCCTTCTCGGGGATTATTCTCCCAGTTTTGATCTCGGACGTCTGGTCACTTATAGCATATAATAATATTCTATTACTGTTAAGCCAACTATGAATAATAAAACAGGCCAAAACATGTGTCCTTTATCATAGCTACACGTGTTACAAAAAAAACGCGTGAATTGAAAAGTTGAAGGTATGTTTTTAGCTGCTGGGTAGACTTCAGTCAACCTGACGCAGTTTTGTCTGTGAGCAACCAAATTGTTCGGGGATGGGCTCATTTTAAGCGGGGAAATCTAAGGTTCCCAACGGCGTATGGCAAGACTATATTGAGTCATGGGTCGTTGAAATACTAAGCTAATTAATTTCTGTTCTTTATTGAAAGATTGATCTTAATTGAAACGTTGAAGGTATGTTTTTAGCTGCTGGGTAGACTTCAGTCAACCTGACGCAGTTTTGTCTGTGAGCAAGCAGACTGCTCGCGGATGGGCTCATTTTAAGCGGGGAAATCTAAGCTTTCCAACGGCGTATGGCAAGACTATATTGACTCATTGGTCGTTGAAATACTAAGCTAATTAATTTGTGATCTGTAAGGAAAGATTGATGTTAATTGAAACGTTGAAGGTATGTTTTAACTGCTGGGTAGACTTCAGTCAACCTGACACAGTTTTGTCTCTGAGCAACCAAATTGCTTGGGGATGGGCTCATTATAAGCGGGGAAATCTAAGCTTTTCAACGGCGTATGGCAAGACTATATTCACCAAAGGGTCGTTGAAATACTAAGCTAATTAATTTGTGTTCTGTAAGGAAAGATTGATGTTAATTGAAACGTTAAAGGTATGTTTTTAGCTGCTGGGTAGACTTCATTCAACCTGACGCAGTTTAGTCTGTGATCAACCAGACTGCTCGCGGATGGGCTCATTTTAAGCGGGGAAATCTCAGCTTTCCAACGGCGTATGGCAAGACTATATTGACTCATGGGTCATTGAAATACTAAGCTAATTAATTTGTGTTCTGTAAGGAAAGATTGATGTTAATTGAAACGTTGAAGGTATGTTTTTAGCTGCTGGGTAGACTTCAGTCAACCTGACGCAGTTTAGTCTGTGATCAACCAGACTGCTCGCGGATGGGCTCATTTTAAGCGGGGAAATCTAAGCTTTCCAACGGCGTATGGCAAGAGTATATTGACTCATGGGTCGTTGAAATACTAAGCTAATTAATTTGTGTTCTGTAAGGAAAGATTGATGTTAATTGAAACGTTGAAGGTATGTTTTTAGCTGCTGGGTAGACTTCAGTCAACCTGACGCAGTTTAGTCTGTGATCAACCAGACTGCTCGAGGATGGGCTCATTTTAAGCGGGGAAATCTAAGCTTTCCAACGGCGTATGGCAAGACTATATTCACTAAAGGGTCGTTGAAATACTAAGCTAATTAATTTGTGTTCTGTAAGGAAAGATTGATGTTAATTGAAACGTTGAAGGTATGTCTTTAGCTGCTGTGTAGACTTCAGTCAACCTGATGCAGATTTGTCTGTGAGCAACCAAATTGCTCGGAGATGGGATCATTTTAAACGGGGAAATCTAAGCTTTCCAACGACGTATGGCATGACTATATTTGCCCATGGGTCGTCGAAATAATAAGCTGATTCATGTGTGTTCTGTTGGCTGTGGAAAGAAAATAGCACACAAGTCATACCAAGTCACCTTTATTTTTCAGTGATAAACATTAATAAATAAACAGTATGGACATTGTATAAACAGTTGTATAAAAAGTGTAAACGGTATGAACAGTGTTCTTATAAAAGATATCAATATCAATACTGATCACGTGTGTATTTTATATTTCCAGGTTATTTGTTGATGAGCCAGAGCCTGTGACTCCCACCAACCGGCCCGTTCAGCCCACTGCGTTGTCGTCCTCCACCCGGCCGAAGCCTCCTGCGCCCACCCGCCTCCAGCCGAGGCCTCCTGCTGCTTCAGCCTGTGGCCCTTCCGCCCCCTGTGTCGGCAGCACCCATACCGCTGGTCCTCCCCGCACAGCCACAGGCCCCCTCCGTCCTGCTTCGTGGGCCATCCTGCAGCTGTCTCTGCAGTCATCATTTGTCAAAACCATTCAAACTTGTATATGGTAACATTTCAAAATGACACCAGCATAAATGAGGACCTTGCAATAGGTTGTGTGTTACATGACCCCCCTGGCATACAGCTGTATGTCTCTGTGAAGGTGGTTGTGAAGAACTGCATCCGGCTGAACAAGTACAAGTGCCGGTGAGGCAGCAACTCTCTCGAGGGGTTGCACGCCCACCTGGTTAACGCCATCCCTTCACAGCGATGTGGGATTATGCCGATCCAAGTAAGTGATTAAAACACACACACACACACACACACACATACACACACACACACACACACACACACGCGCATATATACACACACACACACGCACATATACACACACATATATATATATACTTGAACATAGCTGACCCTTTTTTTCCCCCTTCTCGGGGATTATGCTCCCAGTTTTGATCTCGGACGTCTGGTCACTTATAGCATATAATAATATTCTATTACTGTTAAGCCAACTATGAATAATAAAACAGGCCAAAACATGTGTCCTTTATCATAGCTACACGTGTTACAAAAAAAACGCGTGAATTGAAAAGTTGAAGGTATGTTTTTAGCTGCTGGGTAGACTTCAGTCAACCTGACGCAGTTTTGTCTGTGAGCAACCAAATTGCTCGGGGATGGGCTCATTTTAAGCGGGGAAATCTAAGGTTCCCAACGGCGTATGGCAAGACTATATTGAGTCATGGGTCGTTGAAATACTAAGCTAATTAATTTCTGTTCTTTATTGAAAGATTGATCTTAATTGAAACGTTGAAGGTATGTTTTTAGCTGCTGGGTAGACTTCAGTCAACCTGACGCAGTTTTGTCTGTGAGCAAGCAGACTGCTCGCGGATGGGCTCATTTTAAGCGGGGAAATCTAAGCTTTCCAACGGCGTATGGCAAGACTATATTGACTCATTGGTCGTTGAAATACTAAGCTAATTAATTTGTGATCTGTAAGGAAAGATTGATGTTAATTGAAACGTTGAAGGTATGTTTTTAGCTGCTGGGTAGACTTCAGTCAACCTGACACAGTTTTGTCTCTGAGCAACCAAATTGCTTGGGGATGGGCTCATTATAAGCGGGGAAATCTAAGCTTTCTAACGGCGTATGGCAAGACTATATTCACTAAAGGGTCGTTGAAATACTAAGCTAATTAATTTGTGTTCTGTAAGGAAAGATTGATGTTAATTGAAACGTTGAAGGTATGTCTTTAGCTGCTGTGTAGACTTCAGTCAACCTGACGCAGATTTGTCTGTGAGCAACCAAATTGCTCGGAGATGGGCTCATTTTAAACGGGGAAATCTAAGCTTTCCAACGACGTATGGCATGACTATATTTGCCCATGGGTCGTCGAAATAATAAGCTGATTCATGTGTGTTCTGTTGGCTGTGGAAAGAAAATAGCACACAAGTCATACCAAGTCACCTTTATTTTTCAGTGATAAACATTAATAAATAAACAGTATGGACATTGTATAAACAGTTGTATAAAAAGTGTAAACGGTATGAACAGTGTTCTTATAAAAGATATCAATATCAATACTGATCACGTGTGTATTTTATATTTCCAGGTTATTTGTTGATGAGCCAGAGCCTGTGACTCCCACCAACCGGCCCGTTCAGCCCACTGCGTTGTCGTCCTCCACCCGGCCGAAGCCTCCTGCGCCCACCCGCCTCCAGCCGAGGCCTCCTGCTGCATCAGCCTGTGGCCCGCCCGCCCCCTGTGTCGGCAGCACCCATACCGCTGGTCCTCCCCGCACAGCCACAGGCCCCCTCCGTCCTGCTTCGTGGGCCATCCTGCAGCTGTCTCTGCAGTCATCGTGTGTCAAAACCATTCAAACTTGTATATGGTAACATTTCAAAATGACACCAGCATAAATGAGGACCTTGCAATAGGTTGTGTGTTACAGGACCCCCCTGGCATACAGCTGTATGTCTCTGTGAAGGTGGTTGTGAAGAACTGCATCCGGCTGAACAAGTACAAGTGCCGGCGAGGCAGCAACTCTCTCGAGGGGTTGCACGCCCACCTGGTTAACGCCATCCCTTCACAGCGATATGGGATCATGCCGTTCCAAGTAAGTGATTAAAACACACACACACACACACAAACACACACACACACACACACACACACGCGCGCGCGCGCGCATATATACACACACACACACACTCGCATATATACACACACATATATATATATACTTAAACATAGCTGACCCTTTTTTTCCCCCTTCTCGGGGATTATGCTCCCAGGTTTGATCTCGGACGTCTGGTCACTTATAGCATATAATAATATTCTATTACTGTTAAGCCAACTATGAATAATAAAACAGGCCAAAACATGTGTCCTTTATCAGAGCTACGCGTATTACAAAAAAAACGCGTGAATTGAAAAGTTGAAGGTATGTTTTTAGCTGCTGGGTAGACTTCAGTCAACCTGACGCAGTTTAGTCTGTGATCAACCAGACTGCTCGCGGATGGGCTCATTTTAAGCGGGGAAATCTAAGCTTTCCAACGGCGTATGGCAAGTCTATATTCACTAAAGGGTCGTTGAAATACTAAGCTAATTCATTTGTGTTCTGTAAGGAAAGATTGATGTTAATTGAAACGTTGAAGGTATGTCTTTAGCTGCTGTGTAGACTTCAGTCAACCTGACGCAGATTTGTCTGTGAGCAACCAAATTTCTCGGAGATGGGCTCATTTTAAACGGGGAAATCTAAGCTTTCCAACGACGTATGGCATGACTATATTTGCCCATGGGTCGTCGAAATAATAAGCTGATTCATGTGTGTTCTGTTGGCTGTGGAAAGAAAATAGCACACAAGTCATACCAAGTCACCTTTATTTTTCAGTGATAAACATTAATAAATAAACAGTATGGACATTGTATAAACAGTTGTATAAAAAGTGTAAACGGTATGAACAGTGTTCTTATAAAAGATATCAATATCAATACTGATCACGTGTGTATTTTGTATTTCCAGGTTATTTGTTGATGAGCCAGAGCCTGTGACTCCCACCAACCGGCCCGTTCAGCCCACTTCGTTGTCGTCCTCCACCCGGCCGAAGCCTCCTGCGCCCACCCGCCTCCAGCCGAGGCCTCCTGCTGCGTCAGCCTGTGGCCCGCCCGCCCCCTGTGTCGGCAGCACCCATACCGCTGGTCCTCCCCGCACAGCCACAGGCCCCCTCCGTCCTGCTTCGTGGGCCATCCTGCAGCTGTCTCTGCAGTCATCGTGTGTCAAAACCATTCAAACTTGTATATGGTAACATTTCAAAATGACACCAGCATAAATGAGGACCTTGCAATAGGTTGTGTGTTACATGACCCCCCTGGCATACAGCTGT
Source organism: Urophycis tenuis (assembly GCA_036785325.1). Lineage (NCBI taxonomy): Eukaryota > Metazoa > Chordata > Actinopteri > Gadiformes > Phycidae > Urophycis > Urophycis tenuis. The sequence goes on along the minus strand of JAXIVH010000697.1, from coordinate 25,561 downwards.
ATGTCTCTGTGAAGGTGGTTGTGAAGAACTGCATCCGGCTGAACAAGTACAAGTGCCGGCGAGGCAGCAACTCTCTCGAGGGGTTGCACGCCCACCTGGTTAACGCCATCCCTTCACAGCGATGTGGGATCATGCCGTTCCAAGTAAGTGATTAAAACACACACACACACACACACACACACACACACACACACACGCGCGCATATATACACACACACACACACTTATATATACACACATATATATATATACTTAAACATAGCTGACCCTTTTTTTCCCCCTTCTCGGGGATTATGCTCCCAGTTTTGATCTCGGACGTCTGGTCACTTATAGCATACAATAATATTCTATTACTGTTAAGCCAACTATGAATAATAAAACAGGCCAAAACATGTGTCCTTTATCATAGCTACACGTGTTACAAAAAAAACGCGTGAATTGAAAAGTTGAAGGTATGTTTTTAGCTGCTGGGTAGACTTCAGTCAACCTGACGCAGTTTTGTCTGTGAGCAACCAAATTGCTCGGGGATGGGCTCATTTTAAGCGGGGAAATCTAAGGTTCCCAACGGCGTATGGCAAAACTATATTGAGTCATGGGTCGTTGAAATACTAAGCTAATTAATTTCTGTTCTTTATAGAAAGATTGATCTTAATTGAAACGTTGAAGGTATGTTTTTAGCTGCTGGGTAGACTTCAGTCAACCTGACGCAGTTTTGTCTGTGAGCAAGCAGACTGCTCGCGGATGGTCTCATTTTAAGCGGGGAAATCTAAGCTTTCCAACGGCGTATGGCAAGACTATATTGACTCATTGGTCGTTGAAATACTAAGCTAATTAATTTGTGTTCTGTAAGGAAAGATTGATGTTAATTGAAACGTTGAAGGTATGTTTTTAGCTGCTGGGTAGACTTCAGTCAACCTGACGCAGTTTAGTCTGTGATCAACCAGACTGCTCGCGGATGGGCTCATTTTAAGCGGGGAAATCTAAGCTTTCCAACGGCGTATGGCAAGACTATATTGACTCATGGGTCATTGAAATACTAAGCTAATTAATTTGTGTTCTGTAAGGAAAGATTGATGTTAATTGAAACGTTGAAGGTATGTTTTTAGCTGCTGGGTAGACTTCAGTCAACCTGACGCAGTTTAGTCTGTGATCAACCAGACTGCTCGCGGATGGGCTCATTTTAAGCGGGGAAATCTAAGCTTTCCAACAGCGTATGGCAAGACTATATTGACTCATGGGTCGTTGAAATACTAAGCTAATTAATTTGTGTTCTGTAAGGAAAGATTGATGTTAATTGAAACGTTGAAGGTATGTTTTTAGCTGCTGGGTAGACTTCAGTCAACCTGACGCAGTTTAGTCTGTGATCAACCAGACTGCTCGCGGATGGGCTCATTTTAAGCGGGGAAATCTAAGCTTTCCAACGGCGTATGACAAGACTATATTCACTAAAGGGTCGTTGAAATACTAAGCTAATTAATTTGTGTTCTGTACGGAAAGATTGATGTTAATTGAAACGTTGAAGGTATGTTTTTAGCTGCTGGGTAGACTTCAGTCAACCTGACGCAGTTTAGTCTGTGATCAACCAGACTGCTCGAGGATGGGCTCATTTTAAGCGGGGAAATCTAAGCTTTCCAACGGCGTATGGCAAGACTATATTCACTAAAGGATCGTTGAAATACTAAGCTAATTAATTTGTGTTCTGTAAGGAAAGATTGATGTTAATTGAAACGTTGAAGGTATGTCTTTAGCTGCTGTGTAGACTTCAGTCAACCTGACGCAGATTTGTCTGTGAGCAACCAAATTGCTCGGAGATGGGCTCATTTTAAACGGGGAAATCTAAGCTTTCCAACGACGTATGGCATGACTATATTTGCCCATGGGTCGTCGAAATAATAAGCTGATTCATGTGTGTTCTGTTGGCTGTGGAAAGAAAATAGCACACAAGTCATACCAAGTCACCTTTATTTTTCAGTGATAAACATTAATAAATAAACAGTATGGACATTGTATAAACAGTTGTATAAAAAGTGTAAACGGTATGAACAGTGTTCTTATAAAAGATATCAATATCAATACTGATCACGTGTGTATTTTATATTTCCAGGTTATTTGTTGATGAGCCAGAGCCTGTGACTCCCACCAACCGGCCCGTTCAGCCCACTGCGTTGTCGTCCTCCACCCGGCCGAAGCCTCCTGCGCCCACCCGCCTCCAGCCGAGGCCTCCTGCTGCGTCAGCCTGTGGCCCGCCCGCCCCCTGTGTCGGCAGCACCCATACCGCTGGTCCTCCCCGCACAGCCACAGGCCCCCTCCGTCCTGCTTCGTGGGCCATCCTGCAGCTGTCTCTGCAGTCATCGTGTGTCAAAACCATTCAAACTTGTATATGGTAACATTTCAAAATGACACCAGCATAAATGAGGACCTTGCAATAGGTTGTGTGTTACATGACCCCCCTGGCATACAGCTGTATGTCTCTGTGAAGGTGGTTGTGAAGAACTGCATCCGGCTGAACAAGTACAAGTGCCGGTGAGGCAGCAACTCTCTCGAGGGGTTGCACGCCCACCTGGTTAACGCCATCCCTTCACAGCGATGTGGGATCATGCCGTTCCAAGTAAGTGATTAAAACACACACACACACACACACACGCGCATATATACACACACACACACGCATATATACACACACATATATATATATACTTAAACATAGCTGACCCTTTTTTTCCCCCTTCTCGGGGATTATGCTCCCAGTTTTGATCTCGGACGTCTGGTCACTTATAGCATATAATAATATTCTATTACTGTTAAGCCAACTATGAATAATAAAACAGGCCAAAACATGTGTCCTTTATCATAGCTACACGTATTACAAAAAAAACGTGTGAATTGAAAAGTTGAAGGTATGTTTTTAGCTGCTGGGTAGACTTCAGTCAACCTGACGCAGTTTAGTCTGTGATCAACCAAATTGCTCGGGGATGGGCTCATTTTAAGCGGGGAAATCTAAGGTTCCCAACGGCGTATGGCAAGATTATATTGAGTCATGGGTCGTTGAAATACTAAGCTAATTAATTTCTGTTCTTTATTGAAAGATTGATCTTAATTGAAACGTTGAAGGTATGTTTTTAGCTGCTGGGTAGACTTCAGTCAACCTGACGCAGTTTTGTCTGTGAGCAACCAGACTGCTCGCGGATGGGCTCATTTTAAGCGGGGAAATCTAAGCTTTCCAACGGCGTATGGCAAGACTATATTGACTCATGGGTCGTTGAAATACTAAGATAATTAATTTGTGTTCTGTAAGGAAAGATTGATGTTAATTGAAACGTTGAAGGTATGTTTTTAGCTGCTGGGTAGACTTCACTCAACCTGACACAGTTTTGTCTGTGATCAACCAGACTGCTGGCGGATGGGCTCATTTTAAGCAGGGAAATCTAAGCTTTTCAACGGCGTATGGCAAGACTATATTGACTCATGGGTCGTTTAAATACTAAGCTAATTAATTTGTGTTCTGTAAGGAAAGATTGATGTTAATTGAAACGTTGAAGGTATGTCTTTAGCTGCTGTGTAGACTTCAGTCAACCTGACGCAGATTTGTCTGTCAGCAACCAAATTGCTCGGGGATGGGCTCATTTTAAGCGGGGAAATCTAAGCTTTCCAACGGCGTATGGCAAGACTATATTCACTAAAGGGTCGTTGAAATACTAAGCTAATTAATTTGTGTTCTGTAAGGAAAGATTGATGTTAATTGAAACGTTGAAGGTATGTCTTTAGCTGCTGTGTAGACTTCAGTCAACCTGACGCAGATTTGTCTGTGAGCAACGAAATTGCTCGGAGATGGGCTCATTTTAAACGGGGAAATCTAAGCTTTCCAACGACGTATGGCATGACTATATTTGCCCATGGGTCGTCAAAATAATAAGCTGATTCATGTGTGTTCTGTTGGCTGTGGAAAGAAAATAGCACACAAGTCATACCAAGTCACCTTTATTTTTCAGTGATAAACATTAATAAATAAACAGTATGGACATTGTATAAACAGTTGTATAAAAAGTGTAAACGGTATGAACAGTGTTCTTATAAAAGATATCAATATCAATACTGATCACGTGTGTATTTTATATTTCCAGGTTATTTGTTGATGAGCCAGAGCCTGTGACTCCCACCAACCGGCCCGTTCAGCCCACTGCGTTGTCGTCCTCCACCCGGCCGAAGCCTCCTGCGCCCACCCGCCTCCAGCCGAGGCCTCCTACTGCATCAGCCTGTGGCCCGCCCGCCCCCTGTGTCGGCAGCACCCATACCGCTGGTCCTCCCCGCACAGCCACAGGCCCCCTCCGTCCTGCTTCGTGGGCCATCCTGCAGCTGTCTCTGCAGTCATCGTGTGTCAAAACCATTCAAACTTGTATATGGTAACATTTCAAAATGACACCAGCATAAATGAGGACCTTGCAATAGGTTGTGTGTTACAGGACCCCCCTGGCATACAGCTGTATGTCTCTGTGAAGGTGGTTGTGAAGAACTGCATCCGGCTGAACAAGTACAAGTGCCGGCGAGGCAGCAACTCTCTCGAGGGGTTGCACGCCCACCTGGTTAACGCCATCCCTTCACAGCGATATGGGATCATGCCGTTCCAAGTAAGTGATTAAAACACACACACACACACACAAACACACACACACACACACACACACACACGCGCGCGCGCATATATACACACACACACACACACTCGCATATATACACACACATATATATATATACTTAAACATAGCTGACCCTTTTTTTCCCCCTTCTCGGGGATTATGCTCCCAGGTTTGATCTCGGACGTCTGGTCACTTATAGCATATAATAATATTCTATTACTGTTAAGCCAACTATGAATAATAAAACAGGCCAAAACATGTGTCCTTTATCAGAGCTACGCGTATTACAAAAAAAACGCGTGAATTGAAAAGTTGAAGGTATGTTTTTAGCTGCTGGGTAGACTTCAGTCAACCTGACGCAGTTTAGTCTGTGATCAACCAGACTGCTCGCGGATGGGCTCATTTTAAGCGGGGAAATCTAAGCTTTCCAACGGCGTATGGCAAGTCTATATTCACTAAAGGGTCGTTGAAATACTAAGCTAATTCATTTGTGTTCTGTAAGGAAAGATTGATGTTAATTGAAACGTTGAAGGTATGTCTTTAGCTGCTGTGTAGACTTCAGTCAACCTGACGCAGATTTGTCTGTGAGCAACCAAATTTCTCGGAGATGGGCTCATTTTAAACGGGGAAATCTAAGCTTTCCAACGACGTATGGCGTGACTATATTTGCCCATGGGTCGTCGAAATAATAAGCTGATTCATGTGTGTTCTGTTGGCTGTGGAAAGAAAATAGCACACAAGTCATACCAAGTCACCTTTATTTTTCAGTGATAAACATTAATAAATAAACAGTATGGACATTGTATAAACAGTTGTATAAAAAGTGTAAACGGTATGAACAGTGTTCTTATAAAAGATATCAATATCAATACTGATCACGTGTGTATTTTATATTTCCAGGTTATTTGTTGATGAGCCAGAGCCTGTGACTCCCACCAACCGGCCCGTTCAGCCCACTTCGTTGTCGTCCTCCACCCGGCCGAAGCCTCCTGCGCCCACCCGCCTCCAGCCGAGGCCTCCTGCTGCGTCAGCCTGTGGCCCGCCCGCCCCCTGTGTCGGCAGCACCCATACCGCTGGTCCTCCCCGCACAGCCACAGGCCCCCTCCGTCCTGCTTCGTGGGCCATCCTGCAGCTGTCTCTGCAGTCATCGTGTGTCAAAACCATTCAAACTTGTATATGGTAACATTTCAAAATGACACCAGCATAAATGAGGACCTTGCAATAGGTTGTGTGTTACATGACCCCCCTGGCATACAGCTGTATGTCTCTGTGAAGGTGGTTGTGAAGAACTGCATCCGGCTGAACAAGTACAAGTGCCGGTGAGGCAGCAACTCTCTCGAGGGGTTGCACGCCCACCTGGTTAACGCCGTCCCTTCACAGCGATGTGGGATCATGCCGTTCCAAGTAAGTGATTAAAACACACACACACACACACACACACACACACACACACACACACACACACACACACACGCGCGCATATATACACACACACACACACTTATATATACACACATATATATATATACTTAAACATAGCTGACCCTTTTTTTCCCCCTTCTCGGGGATTATGCTCCCAGTTTTGATCTCGGACGTCTGGTCACTTATAGCATACAATAATATTCTATTACTGTTAAGCCAACTATGAATAATAAAACAGGCCAAAACATGTGTCCTTTATCATAGCTACACGTGTTACAAAAAAAACGCGTGAATTGAAAAGTTGAAGGTATGTTTTTAGCTGCTGGGTAGACTTCAGTCAACCTGACGCAGTTTTGTCTGTGAGCAACCAAATTGCTCGGGGATGGGCTCATTTTAAGCGGGGAAATCTAAGGTTCCCAACGGCGTATGGCAAGACTATATTGAGTCATGGGTCGTTGAAATACTAAGCTAATTAATTTCTGTTCTTTATTGAAAGATTGATCTTAATTGAAACGTTGAAGGTATGTTTTTAGCTGCTGGGTAGACTTCAGTCAACCTGACGCAGTTTTGTCTGTGAGCAAGCAGACTGCTCGCGGATGGTCTCATTTTAAGCGGGGAAATCTAAGCTTTCCAACGGCGTATGGCAAGACTATATTGACTCATTGGTCGTTGAAATACTAAGCTAATTAATTTGTGTTCTGTAAGGAAAGATTGATGTTAATTGAAACGTTGAAGGTATGTTTTTAGCTGCTGGGTAGACTTCAGTCAACCTGACGCAGTTTTGTCTGTGAGCAACCAAATTGCTCGGGGATGGGCTCATTATAAGCGGGGAAATCTAAGCTTTCCAACGGCGTATGGCAAGCCTATATTCACCAAAGGGTCATTGAAATACTAAGCTAATTAATTTGTGTTCTGTAAGGAAAGATTGATGTTAATTGAAACGTTGAAGGTATGTTTTTAGCTGCTGGGTAGACTTCAGTCAACCTGACGCAGTTTAGTCTGTGATCAACCAGACTGCTCGCGGATGGGCTCATTTTAAGCGGGGAAATCTAAGCTTTCCAACCGCGTATGGCAAGACTATATCGACTCATGGGTCGTTGAAATACTAAGCTAATTAATTTGTGTTCTGTAAGGAAAGATTGATGTTAATTGAAACGTTGAAGGTATGTTTTTAGCTGCTGGGTAGACTTCAGTCAACCTGACGCAGTTTAGTCTGTGAGCAACCAAATTGCTCGGGGATGGGCTCATTATAAGCGGGGAAATCTAAGCTTTCCAACGGCGTATGGCAAGACTATATTCACCAAAGGGTCGTTGAAATACTAAGCTAATTAATTTGTGTTCTGTAAGGAAAGATTGATGTTAATTGAAACGTTTAAGGTATGTTTTTAGCTGCTGGGTAGACTTCAGTCAACCTGAAGCAGTTTAGTCTGTGATCAACCAGACTGCTCGCGGATGGGCTCATTTTAAGCGGGGAAATCTAAGCTTTCCAACAGCGTATGGCAAGACTATATTGACTCATGGGTCGTTGAAATACTAAGCTAATTAATTTGTGTTCTGTAAGGAAAGATTGATGTTAATTGAAACGTTGAAGGTATGTTTTTAGCTGCTGGGTAGACTTCAGTCAACCTGACGCAGTTTTGTCTTTGAGCAACCAGACTGCTCGCGGATGGGCTCATTTTAAGCGGGGAAATCTAAGGTTCCCAACGGCGTATGGCAAGATTATATTGAGTCATGGGTCGTTGAAATACTAAGCTAATTAATTTCTGTTCTTTATTGAAAGATTGATCTTAATTGAAACGTTGAAGGTATGTTTTTAGCTGCTGGGTAGACTTCAGTCAACCTGACGCAGTTTTGTCTGTGAGCAAGCAGACTGCTCGCGGATGGGCTCATTTTAAGCGGGGAAATCTAAGCTTTCCAACGGCGTATTGCAAGACTATATTGACTCATTGGTCGTTGAAATACTAAGCTAATTAATTTGTGATCTGTAAGGAAAGATTGATGTTAATTGAAACGTTGAAGGTATGTTTTTAGCTGCTGGGTAGACTTCAGTCAACCTGACACAGTTTTGTCTCTGAGCAACCAAATTGCTTGGGGATGGGCTCATTATAAGCGGGGAAATCTAAGCTTTTCAACGGCGTATGGCAAGACTATATTCACCAAAGGGCCTTTGAAATACTAAGCTAATTAATTTGTGTTCTGTAAGGAAAGATTTATGTTAATTGAAACGTTAAAGGTATGTTTTTAGCTGCTGGGTAGACTTCATTCAACCTGACGCAGTTTAGTCTGTGATCAACCAGACTGCTCGCGGATGGGCTCATTTTAAGCGGGGAAATCTAAGCTTTCCAACGGCCTATGGCAAGACTATATTGACTCATGGGTCATTGAAATACTAAGCTAATTAATTTGTGTTCTGTAAGGAAAGATTGATGTTAATTGAAACGTTGAAGGTATGTTTTTAGCTGCTGGGTAGACTTCAGTCAACCTGACGCAGTTTAGTCTGTGATCAACCAGACTGCTTGCCGATGGGCTCATTTTTAGCGGGGAAATCTAAGCTTTTCAACGGCGTATGGCAAGACTATATTCACCAATGGCCCGTTGAAATACTAAGCTAATTAATTTGTGTTCTGTAAGGAAAGATTGATGTCAATTGAAACGTTAAAGGTATGTTTTTAGCTGCTGGGTAGACTTCATTCAACCTGACGCAGTTTAGTCTGTGATCAACCAGACTGCTCGCGGATGGGCTCATTTTAAGCGGGGAAATCTAAGCTTTCCAACGGCGTATGGAAAGACTATATTGACTCATGGGTCGTTGAAATACTAAGCTAATTAATTTGTGTTCTGTAAGGAAAGATTGATGTTAATTGAAACGTTGAAGGTATGTCTTTAGCTGCTGTGTAGACTTCAGTCAAGCTGACGCAGATTTGTCTGTGAGCAACCAAATTGCTCGGGGATGGGCTCATTATAAGCGGGGAAATCTACGCTTTCCAACGGCGTATGGCAAGACTATATTCACCAAAGGGCCGTTGAAATACTAAGCTAATTAATTTGTGTTCTGTAAGGAAAGATTTATGTTAATTGAAACCTTAAAGGTATGTTTTTAGCTGCTGGGTAGACTTCATTCAACCTGACGCAGTTTAGTCTGTGATCAACCGGACTGCTCGCGGATGGGCTCATTTTAAGCGGGGAAATCTAAGCTTTCCAACGGCGTATGGCAAGACTATATTGACTCATGGGTCGTTGAAATACTAAGCTAATTAATTTGTGTTCTGTAAGGAAAGATTGATGTTAATTGAAACGTTGAAGGTATGTTTTTAGCTGCTGGGTAGACTTCAGTCAACCTGACGCAGTTTAGTCTGTGATCAACCAGACTGCTCGAGGATGGGCTCATTTTAAGCGGGGAAATCTAAGCTTTCCAACGGCGTATGGCAAGCCTATATTCACTAAAGGGTCGTTGAAATACTAAGCTAATTAATTTGTGTTCTGTAAGGAAAGATTGATGTTAATTGAAACGTTGAAGGTATGTCTTTAGCTGCTTTGTAGACTTCAGTCAACCTCACGCAGATTTGTCTGTGAGCAACCAAATTGCTCGGAGATGGGCTCATTTTAAACGGGGAAATCTAAGCTTTCCAACGACATATGGCATGACTATATTTGCCCATGGGTTGTCGAAATAATAAGCTGATTCATGTGTGTTCTGTTGGCTGTGGAAAGAAAATAGCACACAAGTCATACCAAGTCACCTTTATTTTTCAGTGATAAACATTAATAAATAAACAGTATGGACATTGTATAAACAGTTGTATAAAAAGTGTAAACGGTATGAACAGTGTTCTTATAAAAGATATCAATATCAATACTGATCACGTGTGTATTTTATATTTCCAGGTTATTTGTTGATGAGCCAGAGCCTGTGACTCCCACCAACCGGCCCGTTCAGCCCACTGCGTTGTCGTCCTCCACCCGGCCGAAGCCTCCTGCGCCCACCCGCCTCCAGCCGAGGCCTCCTGCTGCGTCAGCCTGTGGCCCGCCCGCCCCCTGTGTCGGCAGCACCCATACCGCTGGTCCTCCCCGCACAGCCACAGGCCCCCTCCGTCCTGCTTCGTGGGCCATCCTGCAGCTGTCTCTGCAGTCATCGTGTGTCAAAACCATTCAAACTTGTATATGGTAACATTTCAAAATGACACCAGCATAAATGAGGACCTTGCAATAGGTTGTGTGTTACATGACCCCCCTGGCATACAGCTGTATGTCTCTGTGAAGTCGGTTGTGAAGAACTGCATCCGGCTGAACAAGTAAAAGTGCCGGTGAGGCAGCAACTCTCTCGAGGGGTTGCACGCCCACCTGGTTAACGCCGTCCCTTCACAGCAATGTGGGATCATGCCGTTCCAAGTAAGTGATTAAAACACACACACACACACACACACACACACACACACACACACACACACACGCGCGCATATATACATACACACACACACTTATATATACACACACATATATATATATACTTAAACATAGCTGACCCTTTTTTTCCCCCTTCTCGTGGATTATGCTCCCAGTTTTGATCTCGGACGTCTGGTCACTTATAGCATATAATAATATTCTATTACTGTTAAGCCAACTATGAATAATAAAACAGGCCAAAACATGTGTCCTTCATCATAGCTACACGTATTACAAAAAAAAACGCGTGAATTGAAAAGTTTAAGGTATGTTTTTAGCTGCTAGGTAGACTTCATTCAACCTGACGCAGTTTAGTCTGTGAGCAACTAAATTGCTCGCGGATGGGCTCATTTTAAGCGGGGAAATCTAAGGTTCCCAACGGCGTATGGCAAGACTATATTGAGTCATGGGTCGTTGAAATACTAAGCTAATTAATTTCTGTTCTTTATGGAAAGATTGATCTTAATTGAAACGTTGAAGGTATGTTTTTAGCTGCTGGGTAGACTTCAGTCAACCTGACGCAGTTTTGTCTGTGAGCAACCAGACTGCTCGCGGATGGGCTCATTTTAAGCAGGGAAATCTAAGCTTTCCAACGGCGTATGGCTAGACTATATTCACCAAAGGGCCGTTGAAATACTAAGCTAATTAATTTGTGTTCTGTAAGGAAAGATTGATGTTAATTGAAACGTTAAAGGTATGTTTTTAGCTGCTGGGTAGACTTCAGTCAACCTGACGCAGTTTTGTCTCTGAGCAACTAAATTGCTTGGGGATGGGCTCATTTTAAGCGGGGAAATCTAAGCTTTCCAACGGCGTATGGCAAGACTATATTTACCAAAGGGTCGTTGAAATACTAAGCTAATTAATTTGTGTTCTGTAAGGAAAGATTGATGTTAATTGAAACGTTGAAGGTATGTTTTTAGCTGCTGGGTAGACTTCATTCAACCTGACGCAGTTTAGTCTGTGATCAACCAGACTGCTGGCGGATGGGCTCATTTTAAGTGGGGAAATCTAAGCTTTTCAACGGCGTATGGCAAGACTATATTCACCAAAGGGCCTTTGAAATACTAAGCTAATTAATTTGTGTTCTGTAAGGAAAGATTGATGTTAATTGAAACGTTAAAGGTATGTTTTTAGCTGCTGGGTAGACTTCAGTCAACCTGACGCAGTTTAGTCTGTGATCAACCAGACTGCTCGCGGATGGGCTCATTTTAAGCGGGGAAATCTAAGCTTTCCAACGGCGTATGGCAAGACTATATTGACTCATGGGTCGTTGAAATACTAAGCTAATTAATTTGTGTTCTGTAAGGAAAGATTGATGTTAATTGAAACGTTGAAGGTATGTTTTTAGCTGCTGGGTAGACTTCAGTCAACCTGACGCAGTTTAGTCTGTGATCAACCAGACTGCTCGCGGATGGGCTCATTTTAAGCGGGGAAATCTAAGCTTTCCAACGGCGTATGGCAAGACTATATTCACTAAAGGGTCGTTGAAATACTAAGCTAATTAATTTGTGTTCTGTAAGGAAAGATTGATGTTAATTGAAACGTTGAAGGTATGTCTTTAGCTGCTGTGTAGACTTCAGTCAACCTGACGCAGATTTGTCTGTGAGCAACCAAATTGCTCGGAGATGGGCTCATTTTAAACGGGGAAATCTAAGCTTCCCAACGACGTATGGCATGACTATATTTGCCCATGGGTCGTCGAAATAATAAGCTGATTCATGTGTGTTCTGTTGGCTGTGGAAAGAAAATAGCACACAAGTCATACCAAGTCACCTTTATTTTTCAGTGATAAACATTAATAAATAAACAGTATGGACATTGTATAAACAGTTGTATAAAAAGTGTAAACGGTATGAACAGTGTTCTTATAAAAGATATCAATATCAATACTGATCACGTGTGTATTTTATATTTCCAGGTTATTTGTTGATGAGCCAGAGCCTGTGACTCCCACCAACCGGCCCGTTCAGCCCACTGCGTTGTCGTCCTCCACCCGGCCGAAGCCTCCTGCGCCCACCCGCCTCCAGCCGAGGCCTCCTGCTGCGTCAGCCTGTGGCCCGCCCGCCCCCTGTGTCGGCAGCACCCATACCGCTGGTCCTCCCCGCACAGCCACAGGCCCCCTCCGTCCTGCTTCGTGGGCCATCCTGCAGCTGTCTCTGCAGTCATCGTGTGTCAAAACCATTCAAACTTGTATATGGTAACATTTCAAAATGACACCAGCATAAATGAGGACCTTGCAATAGGTTGTGTGTTACAGGACCCCCCTGGCATACAGCTGTATGTCTCTGTGAAGGTGGTTGTGAAGAACTGCATCCGGCTGAACAAGTACAAGTGCCGGCGAGGCAGCAACTCTCTCGAGGGGTTGCACGCCCACCTGGTTAACGCCATCCCTTCACAGCGATATGGGATCATGCCGTTCCAAGTAAGTGATTAACACACACACACACACACACACACACACACACACACACACACACACACACACGCGCGTGCGCATATATACACACACATACACACACTCGCATATATACACACACATATATATATATACTTAAACATAGCTGACCCTTTTTTTCCCCCTTCTCGGGGATTATGCTCCCAGTTTTGATCTCGGACGTCTGGTCACTTATAGCATATAATAATATTCTATTACTGTTAAGCCAACTATGAATAATAAAACAGGCCAAAACATGTGTCCTTTATCATAGCTACACGTATTACAAAAAAAACGCGTGAATTGAAACGTTGAAGGTATGTTTTTAGCTGCTGGGTAGACTTCAGTCAACCTGACACAGTTTTGTCTCTGAGCAACCAAATTGCTTGGGGATGGGCTCATTATAAGCGGGGAAATCTAAGCTTTTCAACGGCGTATGGCAAGACTATATTCACCAATGGCCCGTTGAAATACTAAGCTAATTAATTTGTGTTCTGTAAGGAAAGATTGATGTCAATTGAAACGTTAAAGGTATGTTTTAAGCTGCTGGGTAGACTTCATTCAACCTGACGCAGTTTAGTCTGTGATCAACCAGACTGCTCGCGGATGGGCTCATTTTAAGCGGGGAAATCTAAGCTTTCCAACGGCGTATGGAAAGACTATATTGACTCATGGGTCGTTGAAATACTAAGCTAATTAATTTGTGTTCTCTAAGGAAAGATTGATGTTAATTGAAACGTTGAAGGTATGTTTTTAGCTGCTGGGTAAACTTCAGTCAACCTGACGCAGTTTAGTCTGTGATCAACCAGACTGCTCGCGGATGGGCTCATTTTAAGCGGGGAAATCTAAGCTTTCCAACGGCGTATGGCAAGTCTATATTCACTAAAGGGTCGTTGAAATACTAAGCTAATTCATTTGTGTTCTGTAAGGAAAGATTGATGTTAATTGAAACGTTGAAGGTATGTCTTTAGCTGCTGTGTAGACTTCAGTCAACCTGACGCAGATTTGTCTGTGAGCAACCAAATTTCTCGGAGATGGGCTCATTTTAAACGGGGAAATCTAAGCTTTCCAACGACGTATGGCATGACTATATTTGCCCATGGCTCGTCGAAATAATAAGCTGATTCATGTGTGTTCTGTTGGCTGTGGAAAGAAAATAGCACACAAGTCATACCAAGTCACCTTTATTTTTCAGTGATAAACATTAATAAATAAACAGTATGGACATTGTATAAACAGTTGTATAAAAAGTGTAAACGGTATGAACAGTGTTCTTATAAAAGATATCAATATCAATACTGATCACGTGTGTATTTTATATTTCCAGGTTATTTGTTGATGAGCCAGAGCCTGTGACTCCCACCAACCGGCCCGTTCAGCCCACTGCGTTGTCGTCCTCCACCCGGCCGAAGCCTCCTGCGCCCACCCGCCTCCAGCCGAGGCCTCCTGCTGCGTCAGCCTGTGGCCCGCCCGCCCCCTGTGTCGGCAGCACCCATACCGCTGGTCCTCCCCGCACAGCCACAGGCCCCCTCCGTCCTGCTTCGTGGGCCATCCTGCAGCTGTCTCTGCAGTCATCGTGTGTCAAAACCATTCAAACTTGTATATGGTAACATTTCAAAATGACACCAGCATAAATGAGGACCTTGCAATAGGTTGTGTGTTACATGACCCCCCTGGCATACAGCTGTATGTCTCTGTGAAGGTGGTTGTGAAGAACTGCATCCGGCTGAACAAGTACAAGTGCCGGCGAGGCAGCAACTCTCTCGAGGGGTTGCACGCCCACCTGGTTAACGCCATCCCTTCACAGCGATATGGGATCATGCCGTTCCAAGTAAGTAATTAAAACACACACACACACACACACACACACACACACGCGCGCATATATACACACACACACACGCATATATACACACACATATATATATATATACTTAAACATAGCTGACCCTTTTTTTCCCCCTTCTCGGGCATTATGCTCCCAGTTTTGATCTCGGACGTCTGGTCACTTGTAGCATATAATAATATTCTATTACTGTTAAGCCAACTATGAATAATAAAACAGGCCAAAACATGTGTCCTTTATCATAGCTACACGTATTACAAAAAAAACGTGTGAATTGAAACGTTGAAGGTATGTTTTTAGCTGCTGGGTAGACTTCAGTCAACCTGACGCAGTTTTGTCTGTGAGCAACCAAATTGCTCGCGGATGGGCTCATTTTAAGCGGGGGAATCTAAGCTTTCTAACGGCGTATTGCAAGACTATATTGATTCATGGGTCGTTGAAATACTAAGCTAATTAATTTGTGTTCAGTTAGGAAAGATTGATGTTAATTGAAACGTTGATGGTATGTTTTTAGCTGCTGGGTAGACTTCAGTCAACCTGACGCAGTTTTGTCTGTGAGCAACCAAATTGGTCGGGGATGGGCTCATTGTAAGCGGGGGAATCTAAGCTTTCTAACGGCGTATTGCAAGACTATATTGACTCATGGGTCGTTGAAATACTAAGCTAATTCATTTGTGTTCTGTAAGGAAAGATTGATGTTAATTGAAACGTTGAAGGTATGTTTTTAGCTGCTGGGTAGACTTCAGTCAACCTGACGCAGTTTAGTCTGTGATCAACCAGACTGCTCGCGGATGGGCTCATTTTAAGCGGGGAAATCTAAGCTTTTCAACGGCGTATGGCAAGACTATATTCACCAATGGCCCGTTGAAATACTAAGCTAATTAATTTGTGTTCTGTAAGGAAAGATTGATGTTAATTGAAACGTTGAAGGTATGTTTTTAGCTGCTGGGTAGACTTCATTCAACCTGACGCAGTTTAGTCTGTGATCAACCAGACTGCTCGCGGATGGGCTCATATTAAGCGGGGAAATCTAAGCTTTCCAACGACGTATGGCATGACTATATTTGCCCATGGGTCGTCGAAATAATAAGCTGATTCATGTGTGTTCTGTTGGCTGTGGAAAGAAAATAGCACACAAGTCATACCAAGTCACCTTTATTTTTCAGTGATAAACATTAATAAATAAACAGTATGGACATTGTATAAACAGTTGTATAAAAAGTGTAAACGGTATGAACAGTGTTCTTATAAAAGATATCAATATCAATACTGATCACGTGTGTATTTTATATTTCCAGGTTATTTGTTGATGAGCCAGAGCCTGTGACTCCCACCAACCGGCCCGTTCAGCCCACTGCGTTGTCGTCCTCCACCCGGCCGAAGCCTCCTGCGCCCACCCGCCTCCAGCCGAGGCCTCCTGCTGCGTCAGCCTGTGGCCCGCCCGCCCCCTGTGTCGGCAGCACCCATACCGCTGGTCCTCCCCGCACAGCCACAGGCCCCCTCCGTCCTGCTTCGTGGGCCATCCTGCAGCTGTCTCTGCAGTCATCGTGTGTCAAAACCATTCAAACTTGTATATGGTAACATTTCAAAATGACACCAGCATAAATGAGGACCTTGCAATAGGTTGTGTGTTACAGGACCCCCCTGGCATACAGCTGTATGTCTCTGTGAAGGTGGTTGTGAAGAACTGCATCCGGCTGAACAAGTACAAGTGCCGGCGAGGCAGCAACTCTCTCGAGGGGTTGCACGCCCACCTGGTTAACGCCATCCCTTCACAGCGATATGGGATCATGCCGTTCCAAGTAAGTGATTAAAACACACACACACACACACACACACACACACACACACACACACACACACACGCGCGTGCGCATATATACACACACATACACACACTCGCATATATACACACACATATATATATATACTTAAACATAGCTGACCCTTTTTTTCCCCCTTCTCGGGGATTATGCTCCCAGTTTTGATCTCGGACGTCTGGTCACTTATAGCATATAATAATATTCTATTACTGTTAAGCCAACTATGAATAATAAAACAGGCCAAAACATGTGTCCTTTATCATAGCTACACGTATTACAAAAAAAACGCGTGAATTGAAACGTTGAAGGTATGTTTTTAGCTGCTGGGTAGACTTCAGTCAACCTGACACAGTTTTGTCTCTGAGCAACCAAATTGCTTGGGGATGGGCTCATTATAAGCGGGGAAATCTAAGCTTTTCAACGGCGTATGGCAAGACTATATTCACCAATGGCCCGTTGAAATACTAAGCTAATTAATTTGTGTTCTGTAAGGAAAGATTGATGTCAATTGAAACGTTAAAGGTATGTTTTAAGCTGCTGGGTAGACTTCATTCAACCTGACGCAGTTTAGTCTGTGATCAACCAGACTGCTCGCGGATGGGCTCATTTTAAGCGGGGAAATCTAAGCTTTCCAACGGCGTATGGAAAGACTATATTGACTCATGGGTCGTTGAAATACTAAGCTAATTAATTTGTGTTCTCTAAGGAAAGATTGATGTTAATTGAAACGTTGAAGGTATGTTTTTAGCTGCTGGGTAAACTTCAGTCAACCTGACGCAGTTTAGTCTGTGATCAACCAGACTGCTCGCGGATGGGCTCATTTTAAGCGGGGAAATCTAAGCTTTCCAACGGCGTATGGCAAGTCTATATTCACTAAAGGGTCGTTGAAATACTAAGCTAATTCATTTGTGTTCTGTAAGGAAAGATTGATGTTAATTGAAACGTTGAAGGTATGTCTTTAGCTGCTGTGTAGACTTCAGTCAACCTGACGCAGATTTGTCTGTGAGCAACCAAATTTCTCGGAGATGGGCTCATTTTAAACGGGGAAATCTAAGCTTTCCAACGACGTATGGCATGACTATATTTGCCCATGGCTCGTCGAAATAATAAGCTGATTCATGTGTGTTCTGTTGGCTGTGGAAAGAAAATAGCACACAAGTCATACCAAGTCACCTTTATTTTTCAGTGATAAACATTAATAAATAAACAGTATGGACATTGTATAAACAGTTGTATAAAAAGTGTAAACGGTATGAACAGTGTTCTTATAAAAGATATCAATATCAATACTGATCACGTGTGTATTTTATATTTCCAGGTTATTTGTTGATGAGCCAGAGCCTGTGACTCCCACCAACCGGCCCGTTCAGCCCACTGCGTTGTCGTCCTCCACCCGGCCGAAGCCTCCTGCGCCCACCCGCCTCCAGCCGAGGCCTCCTGCTGCGTCAGCCTGTGGCCCGCCCGCCCCCTGTGTCGGCAGCACCCATACCGCTGGTCCTCCCCGCACAGCCACAGGCCCCCTCCGTCCTGCTTCGTGGGCCATCCTGCAGCTGTCTCTGCAGTCATCGTGTGTCAAAACCATTCAAACTTGTATATGGTAACATTTCAAAATGACACCAGCATAAATGAGGACCTTGCAATAGGTTGTGTGTTACATGACCCCCCTGGCATACAGCTGTATGTCTCTGTGAAGGTGGTTGTGAAGAACTGCATCCGGCTGAACAAGTACAAGTGCCGGCGAGGCAGCAACTCTCTCGAGGGGTTGCACGCCCACCTGGTTAACGCCATCCCTTCACAGCGATATGGGATCATGCCGTTCCAAGTAAGTAATTAAAACACACACACACACACACACACACACACACACGCGCGCATATATACACACACACACACGCATATATACACACACATATATATATATATACTTAAACATAGCTGACCCTTTTTTTCCCCCTTCTCGGGCATTATGCTCCCAGTTTTGATCTCGGACGTCTGGTCACTTGTAGCATATAATAATATTCTATTACTGTTAAGCCAACTATGAATAATAAAACAGGCCAAAACATGTGTCCTTTATCATAGCTACACGTATTACAAAAAAAACGTGTGAATTGAAACGTTGAAGGTATGTTTTTAGCTGCTGGGTAGACTTCAGTCAACCTGACGCAGTTTTGTCTGTGAGCAACCAAATTGCTCGCGGATGGGCTCATTTTAAGCGGGGGAATCTAAGCTTTCTAACGGCGTATTGCAAGACTATATTGATTCATGGGTCGTTGAAATACTAAGCTAATTAATTTGTGTTCAGTTAGGAAAGATTGATGTTAATTGAAACGTTGATGGTATGTTTTTAGCTGCTGGGTAGACTTCAGTCAACCTGACGCAGTTTTGTCTGTGAGCAACCAAATTGGTCGGGGATGGGCTCATTGTAAGCGGGGGAATCTAAGCTTTCTAACGGCGTATTGCAAGACTATATTGACTCATGGGTCGTTGAAATACTAAGCTAATTCATTTGTGTTCTGTAAGGAAAGATTGATGTTAATTGAAACGTTGAAGGTATGTTTTTAGCTGCTGGGTAGACTTCAGTCAACCTGACGCAGTTTAGTCTGTGATCAACCAGACTGCTCGCGGATGGGCTCATTTTAAGCGGGGAAATCTAAGCTTTTCAACGGCGTATGGCAAGACTATATTCACCAATGGCCCGTTGAAATACTAAGCTAATTAATTTGTGTTCTGTAAGGAAAGATTGATGTTAATTGAAACGTTGAAGGTATGTTTTTAGCTGCTGGGTAGACTTCATTCAACCTGACGCAGTTTAGTCTGTGATCAACCAGACTGCTCGCGGATGGGCTCATATTAAGCGGGGAAATCTAAGCTTTCCAACGGCGTATGGCAAGACTATATTGACTCATGGGTCGTTGAAATACTCAGCTAATTAATTTCTGTTCTTTATTGAGAGATTGATCTTAATTGAAACGTTGAAGGTATGTTTTTAGCTGCTGGGTAGACTTCATTCAACCTGACGCAGTTTAGTCTGTGAGCAACCAGACTGCTCGCGGATGGGCTCATTTTAAGCAGGGAAATCTAAGCTTTCCAACAGCGTATGGCAAGACTATATTGACTCATGGGTCGTTGAAATACTAAGCTAATTAATTTGTGTTCTATAAGGAAAGATTGATGTTAATTGAAACGTTGAAGGTATGTTTTTAGCTGCTGGGTAGACTTCAGTCAACCTGACGCAGTTTTGTCTGTGAGCAACCAAATTGGTCAGGGATGAGCTCATTTTAAGCGGGGAAATCTAAGCTTTCCAACGGCGTATGGCATGACTATATTTGCCCACGGGTCGTCGAAATAATAAGCTGATTCATGTGTGTTCTGTTGGCTGTGGAAAGAAAATAGCACACAAGTCCTACCAAGTCAACTTTATTGTCAGTGATAAACATTAATAAATAAACAGTATGGACATTGTATAAACAGTTGTATAAAAAGTGTAAACAGTATGAACAGTGTTCTTATAAAAGATATCAATATCAATACTGATCACGTGTGTATTTTATATTTCCAGATTATTTGTTGATGAGCCAGAGCCTGTGACTCCCACCAACCGGCCCGTTCAGCCCACTGCGTTGTCGTCCTCCACCCGGCCGAAGCCTCCTGCGCCCACCCGCCTCCAGCCGAGGCCTCCTGCTGCGTCAGCCTGTGGCCCGCCCGCCCCCTGTGTCGGCAGCACCCATACCGCTGGTCCTCCCCGCACAGCCACAGGCCCCCTCCGTCCTGCTTCGTGGGCCATCCTGCAGCTGTCTCTGCAGTCATCGTGTGTCAAAACCATTCAAACTTGTATATGGTAACATTTCAAAATGACACCAGCATAAATGAGGACCTTGCAATAGGTTGTGTGTTACAGGACCCCCCTGGCATACGGCTGTATGTCTCTGTGAAGGTGGTTGTGAAGAACTGCATCCGGCTGAACAAGTACAAGTGCCGGCGAGGCAGCAACTCTCTCGAGGGGTTGCACGCCCACCTGGTTAACGCCATCCCTTCACAGCGATATGGGATCATGCCGTTCCAAGTAAGTGATTAAAACACACACACACACACACACACACACACACACACACACACACACACACACACACACACACACACACACACACACACACACACGCGCGCGCGCGCATATATACACACACACACACACACTTATATATACACACACATATATATATATACTTAAACATAGCTGACCCTTTTTTTCCCCCTTCTCGGGGATTATGCTCCCAGTTTTGATCTCGGACGTCTGGTCACTTATAGCATATAATAATATTCTATTACTGTTAAGCCAACTATGAATAATAAAACAGGCCAAAACATGTGTCCTTTATCATAGCTACACGTGTTACAAATAAACGCGTGAATTGGAAAGTTGAAGGTATGTTTTTAGCTGCTGGGTAGACTTCAGTGAACCTGACGCAGTTTTGTCTGTGAGCAACCAAATTGCTCGGGGATGGGCTCATTTTAAGCGGGGAAATCTAAGGTTCCCAACGGCGTATGGCAAGACTATATTGAGTCATGGGTCGTTGAAATACTAAGCTAATTAATTTCTGTTCTTTATTGAAAGATTGATCTTAATTGAAACGTTGAAGGTATGTTTTTAGCTGCTGGGTAGACTTCAGTCAACCTGACGCAGTTTTGTCTGTGAGCAAGCAGACTGCTCGCGGATGGGCTCATTTTAAGCGGGGAAATCTAAGCTTTCCAACGGCGTATGGCAAGACTATATTGACTCATTGGTCGTTGAAATACTAAGCTAATTAATTTGTGATCTGTAAGGAAAGACTGATGTTAATTGAAACGTTGAAGGTATGTTTTTAGCTGCTGGGTAGACTTCAGTCAACCTGACACAGTTTTGTCTCTGAGCAACCAAATTGCTTGGGGATGAGCTCATTATAAGCGGGGAAATCTAAGCTTTTCAACGGCGTATGGCAAGACTATATTCACCAAAGGGCCTTTGAAATACTAAGCTAATTAATTTGTGTTCTGTAAGGAAAGATTGATGTTAATTGAAACGTTAAAGGTATGTTTTTAGCTGCTGGGTAGACTTCATTCAACCTGACGCAGTTTAGTCTGTGATCAACCAGACTGCTCGCGGATGGGCTCATTTTAAGCGGGGAAATCTAAGCTTTCCAACGGCCTATGGCAAGACTATATTGACTCATGGGTCATTGAAATACTAAGCTAATTAATTTGTGTTCTGTAAGGAAAGATTGATGTTAATTGAAACGTTGAAGGTATGTTTTTAGCTGCTGGGTAGACTTCAGTCAACCTGACGCAGTTTAGTCTGTGATCAACCAGACTGCTCGCGGATGGGCTCATTTTAAGCGGGGAAATCTAAGCTTTCCAACGGCGTATGGAAAGACTATATTCACCAATGGCCCGTTGAAATACTAAGCTAATTAATTTGTGTTCTGTAAGGAAAGATTGATGTTAATTGAAACGTTGAAGGTATGTCTTTAGCTGCTGTGTAGACTTCAGTCAACCTGACGCAGATTTGTCTGTGAGCAACCAAATTGCTCGGGGATGGGCTCATTATAAGCGGGGAAATCTAAGCTTTCCAACGGCGTATGGCAAGACTATATTCACCAAAGGGCCGTTGAAATACTAAGCTAATTAATTTGTGTTCTGTAAGGAAAGATTGATGTTAATTGAAACGTTAAAGGTATGTTTTTAGCTGCTGGGTAGACTTCACTCAACCTGACACAGTTTTGTCTGTGAGCAACCAAATTGCTCGGGGATGGGCTCATTATAAGCGGGGAAATCTAAGCTTTCCAACGGCGTATGGCAAGACTATATTCACCAAAGGGTCGTTGAAATACTAAGCTAATTAATTTGTGTTCTGTAAGGAAAGATTGATGTTAATTGAAACGTTGAAGGTATGTTTTTAGCTGCTGGGTAGATTTCAGTCAACCTGACGCAGTTTAGTCTGTGATCAACCAGACTGCTGGCGGATGGGCTCATTTTAAGCAGGGAAATCTAAGCTTTTCAACGGCGTATGGTAAGACTTTATTCACCAAAGGGCCGTTGAAATACTAAGCTAATTAATTTGTGTTCTGTAAGGAAAGATTGATGTTAATTGAAACGTTAAAGGTATGTTTTTGGCTGCTGGGTAGACTTCATTCAACCTGACGCAGTTTAGTCTGTGATCAACCAGACTGCTCGCGGATGGGCTCATTTTAAGCGGGGAAATCTAAGCTTTCCAACGGCGTATGGCAAGACTATATTCACTAAAGGGTCGTTGAAATACTAAGCTAATTCATTTGTGTTCTGTAAGGAAAGATTGATGTTAATTGAAACGTTGAAGGTATGTCTTTAGCTGCTGTGTAGACTTCAGTCAACCTGACGCAGATTTGTCTGTGAGCAACCAAATTGCTCGGAGATTGGCTCATTTTAAACGGGGAAATCTAAGCTTTCCAACGACGTATGGCATGACTATATTTGCCCATGGGTCGTCGAAATAATAAGCTGATTCATGTGTGTTCTGTTGGCTGTGGAAAGAAAATAGCACACAAGTCATACCAAGTAACCTTTATTTTTCAGTGATAAACATTAATAAATAAACAGTATGGACATTGTATAAACAGTTGTATAAAAAGTGTAAACGGTATGAACAGTGTTCTTATAAAAGATATCAATATCAATACTGATCACGTGTGTATTTTATATTTCCAGGTTATTTGTTGATGAGCCAGAGCCTGTGACTCCCACCAACCGGCCCGTTCAGCCCACTGCGTTGTCGTCCTCCACCCGGCCGAAGCCTCCTGCGCCCACCCGCCTCCAGCCGAGGCCTCCTGCTGCATCAGCCTGTGGCCCGCCCGCCCCCTGTGTCGGCAGCACCCATACCGCTGGTCCTCCCCGCACAGCCACAGGCCCCCTCCGTCCTGCTTCGTGGGCCATCCTGCAGCTGTCTCTGCAGTCATCGTGTGTCAAAACCATTCAAACTTGTATATGGTAACATTTCAAAATGACACCAGCATAAATGAGGACCTTGCAATAGGTTGTGTGTTACAGGACCCCCCTGGCATACGGCTGTATGTCTCTGTGAAGGTGGTTGTGAAGAACTGCATCCGGCTGAACAAGTACAAGTGCCGGTGAGGCAGCAACTCTCTCGAGGGGTTGCACGCCCACCTGGTTAACGCCATCCCTTCACAGCGATATGGGATCATGCCGTTCCAAGTAAGTGATTAAAACACACACACACACACACACACACACACACACACACACACACACACACACACACACACACACACACACACACGCGCGCGCGCGCATATATACACACACACACACACACTTATATATACACACACATATATATATATACTTAAACATAGCTGACCCTTTTTTCCCCCTTCTCGGGGATTATGCTCCCAGTTTTGATCTCGGACGTCTGGTCACTTATAGCATATAATAATATTCTATTACTGTTAAGCCAACTATGAATAATAAAACAGGCCAAAACATGTGTCCTTTATCATAGCTACACGTGTTACAAATAAACGCGTGAATTGGAAAGTTGAAGGTATGTTTTTAGCTGCTGGGTAGACTTCAGTGAACCTGACGCAGTTTTGTCTGTGAGCAACCAAATTGCTCGGGGATGGGCTCATTTTAAGCGGGGAAATCTAAGGTTCCCAACGGCGTATGGCAAGACTATATTGAGTCATGGGTCGTTGAAATACTAAGCTAATTAATTTCTGTTCTTTATTGAAAGATTGATCTTAATTGAAACGTTGAAGGTATGTTTTTAGCTGCTGGGTAGACTTCAGTCAACCTGACGCAGTTTTGTCTGTGAGCAAGCAGACTGCTCGCGGATGGGCTCATTTTAAGCGGGGAAATCTAAGCTTTCCAACGGCGTATGGCAAGACTATATTGACTCATTGGTCGTTGAAATACTAAGCTAATTAATTTGTGATCTGTAAGGAAAGACTGATGTTAATTGAAACGTTGAAGGTATGTTTTTAGCTGCTGGGTAGACTTCAGTCAACCTGACACAGTTTTGTCTCTGAGCAAGCAAATTGCTTGGGGATGGGCTCATTATAAGCGGGGAAATCTAAGCTTTTCAACGGCGTATGGCAAGACTATATTCACCAAAGGGCCTTTGAAATACTAAGCTAATTAATTTGTGTTCTGTAAGGAAAGATTGATGTTAATTGAAACGTTAAAGGTATGTTTTTAGCTGCTGGGTAGACTTCATTCAACCTGACGCAGTTTAGTCTGTGATCAACCAGACTGCTCGCGGATGGGCTCATTTTAAGCGGGGAAATCTAAGCTTTCCAACGGCCTATGGAAAGACTATATTGACTCATGGGTCATTGAAATACTAAGCTAATTAATTTGTGTTCTGTAAGGAAAGATTGATGTTAATTGAAACGTTGAAGGTATGTTTTTAGCTGCTGGGTAGACTTCAGTCAACCTGACGCAGTTTAGTCTGTGATCAACCAGACTGTTCGCGGATGGGCTCATTTTAAGCGGGGAAATCTAAGCTTTCCAACGGCGTATGGAAAGACTATATTGACTCATGGGTCGTTGAAATACTAAGCTAATTAATTTGTGTTCTGTAAGGAAAGATTGATGTTAATTGAAACGTTGAAGGTATGTCTTTAGCTGCTGTGTAGACTTCAGTCAACCTGACGCAGATTTGTCTGTGAGCAACCAAATTGCTCGGGGATGGGCTCATTATAAGCGGGGAAATCTAAGCTTTCCAACGGCGTATGGCAAGACTATATTCACCAAAGGGCCGTTGAAATACTAAGCTAATTAATTTGTGTTCTGTAAGGAAAGATTGATGTTAATTGAAACGTTAAAGGTATGTTTTTAGCTGCTGGGTAGACTTCATTCAACCTGACGCAGTTTAGTCTTTGATCAACCAGACTGCTCGCGGATGGGCTCATTTTAAGCGGGGAAATCT
>JAXIVH010000696.1:51623-52823 GCA_036785325.1 Urophycis tenuis | reverse complement strand
CACCATCGACACCACTGACACCATCGACACCACCGACACCACTGACACCATCGACACCACTGACACCATCGATACCACCGACACCATCGACACCATCGACAGCGGTACTGTTGTGGTCGCGTCGGGGGGGGGGCGTGACGCTACGTACATCAGCGTTACGGCGCGTGTCGCATGAACGCATCCGCCGCGTCCGTCTCTGTGTTTGATGACCACTAAAAGCCCGGTGAGTCACAAGGCGTGGGTTTAACGGGCCCGGTGCGGCCCGCATGTGGATCTATATAAACCCGCGCTGGAATGTTTAACTTGAGTTGGTATCGGGTTTTTACTGGTCGTCTCCTCGCCCCGGGTGCGAGCCCGGCGGGGTGGATCTATCGAGGCATACTTTCCGTTCTGGACGGAGAGAGAGAGAGAGAGAGAGAGAGAGAGGGAGAAGGGGAGGAGGGGGGGGGGGGAGGAGGAGGGATGAGGGGGGGAGGAGGGGGGGAGGGGGGGGAATCACTCTCCCTGTCTCCCCCGTGACGTCGGGTGAAGTGCGTCACCGGCGAGTCCTCTGTGGTTCTCCGGCCGGCCGGTCGGAGCTCTATATTGGAAGCCGGCGTCGCGGCGGCGAGCTGCCATTAGTGGTGGGCTTTAATCTCCCGTAATGAAAGGGGTCCGGCGAGTGATTAGAAATCACTTACTGGTGGTTCCGGTGGCGGGCCAGGGCTGCGGGGAGCCGGCGGTGCGGCTAATGTGGGGCCCCGCTGCTGAGGTGACGGAAGCTGTTTCCTCCCCCAATTACACA
This sequence comes from Urophycis tenuis, assembly GCA_036785325.1. Taxonomy (NCBI): domain Eukaryota; kingdom Metazoa; phylum Chordata; class Actinopteri; order Gadiformes; family Phycidae; genus Urophycis; species Urophycis tenuis. The sequence goes on along the minus strand of JAXIVH010000696.1, from coordinate 52,039 downwards.
GCACACCCCCCCCCCCCCTCCCCCCACCTCCCCCCCCCCGAGTTCCTCTCGGTGTTGTCGTGGAAGTCAAGTGGCGTTTCAAACACGACAAGACGTTGACCCTGCAAGGGGCTTTTTAAGACGGGACTCGAGGTTCGCAAAGGATGGACGAGGTGCTGTTACATGACCAAAAACATTGTCTGTTATGTGGTGAATACATGAATACAATTTGTTGATTAAAGTAGTGGGACGTGATGAGAACGCCTCACGTTATAACCGCCATAAGAGCCATTTAGCAAATGATGTTTTTAAAATCGCTTTAAAGTCGCGTTTGGCACCAACGCACCGCAGAGCGCCTTGTTGTGGATCGGTAACGTTTTCTGAACACCCGAGTGGGACGCGAGACGAGTGCGTCACTCGCTTACGCACACTGTCAC
>JAXIVH010000696.1:44123-46623 GCA_036785325.1 Urophycis tenuis | reverse complement strand
CCAGCACGCTCCCACGGCCGCGTTGCTGCAGGAAATGAAACGGGTGGCTCCCGAGAACAAAGTGAATACGCGCCCCATCCCCGCCCCACCACACCACACCACACCACACCACACCACACCACACCACACCAACCAACCCCACCCGTTCCCTGCTGGGATTAAGTTCAAATGCACATGGAGCGGTTGGTGGTCCAGACGCGGGCGGGGGGTGGGGGGGGGGCGTCTGACCGATGGGCAGAGGGGCTCGGGGAGCAGCGTGCCCGAGGGTCCGGGCAGCCGAGCCCGATTCAACCGGTGGGGACGCCGAGGATTTGTATTCTTTTTTTTTTTTTTCTCGCCAAAATGGTGAGGTCATGCCTCAGACGTTCGAGGCAGGTTCTAATTACGCCAGAAGAATTTAGCGTCTGGCTGCGTTTGGAGAGAGCGTAATGATGGCCAGGAGGAGAGTGAATTCTCCTCTCCGTCTCCTTTGCATAAAAAGGGGCAAAAGTCACGGCGGTGAAATGTGTGCCCTGCAGTTGTGTCTGCAGTCTCGTTTGTTCTCTCTCTCCCTCTCTCTCTCTCTCTCTCTCTCTCTCTCTCTGTCTCTCTCTCTCTCTCTCTCTGTCTCTCTCTCTCTGTCTCTCTCTCTCTGTCTCTCTCTCGCTGGCCGACGGAGAGGTGGCATGAGTTCAATGCGTCACGTGGCCGAGTAATGTCTGACACATGAACACATTGTGTTTGTTCAATAAGATATCGCCCTCGCCAGTCGCTGTGCACTCATTAAAAACCAACACACTTCAGTCTACACCGGACCCAGTAGGGTCTCCTTTTCCACTCTCTTCTCCATTTGATCATTTCCATCAGAACGGATCGTTTTCGATATTCATGTGTTCAGCGGCTGTCCTTCAGAGTGCACCGGCCCGGTCCCTGACCCGCCACTAGGTGGCGCTACTGCATCTCACTGTTGTCCTACACGCCTCGCACAGAGCCCAGCTAACGGCTAGCGGTCAGGCCCGTCTCAGGTGAGAGGCCCCGGGATCGAAGTGCTGGGCTCTGTTTTACGATGCCTGTGTAACCATGATGATATCCTGCCAGATGGGAATTGCTTGATTTGCGGCGCGGCGCAGCACAGTGGACACGGACCCCATGCTGACCGGCCGAGGTGAAAGAGCTCTGATGCGTCTGCCGTGTCTCCACGCATTTCGTATAACTCACGTAGCTGCTCATAAGTCACCTTATTTTCATATATATCTCTTTTCTTTCTCTCCCCCCGTGGTGTCTCCATCCCCCAGCTCTGAAGGAGTTTCCTGAAGGATGCTTTTACTACGCTTCCTTCCTTCCACTTGGCAAAATTAGAGGTTTGTCAACAAGTCCCGGCCTTAAAATAAGACGGTAACAAGAGCAAAGCAGCACTTTGGAATGGAACCCCTTGATTTGAGTGAGCTGTAAACTGTGAGGTGACAGTGGTTCGCACAAAACATTTGCTGCCATGGTTACCGGGAGGCACAAGCGGCAAGAGGGATTCCTGCGTTGCCGGGCAGACATACTTGGCAATTACGCTCATTCTATTTTAATTATTTGTTGGGGTGGCCTATAACTCTATGTTATTAAAGAGCTGATTTGATTTTCCACCATAAAGAAGTTATTTTTGATGCGATGCACGTTGCAGGTATTTCATGCGACTGTACAGTGTGTGTTTTACAGTACTAACCCTTCGACGAACTAAATCCTGCTCTTTCTCTCTTAGACACTAATGCATACTGACCTGCACACACACACACACACACACACACACGCACGCAATCACACGCACACGCACACACACATGCACACGCACATGCACATGCACACACATACACATGCATGCACACGCACGCACACACACATACACACACGCACGCACGTGCACGCACACAAGCACACACAGACCCACACAGACACTGGCGGGTCCTCACAGCTCAGGTTAAAACAAAACCTTAACGTTCAATCACACACACAGCACCACACAGTGGCCGACTGACCTTTGAAATCTTGCTAACTGTGCTACAGGGGATGAAAAAAACAGAAACCCTTCCTTCTCCCACCTCAGAGAACGAGTGGTGACAGTTTAATGGTCTCACGGCCTCAGGCACCACACCCTTGCCACTCTATATAAAAGACCCCATTTCCAAGTGCGTCTAATGACTAATCTGATTCCGAGAGCCGGGGGAAGGCCAGTGCACGCCGGGCTATGCGTGCGTACCTACGTGAGCGCTTGTGTGCGTGTGCGTGTGTGCTTGTGTGCTTGTGTGCGTGCGTGCTTGTGTGTGTGTGTATTATGATGTCAGGTGCTTGGACCTGCACACCAAAGCAAGCCGCTGCTTTCTTGCAGGGATTGTTAATCTACAGAGGGGTGCCCCCCCCCCCTCCCCCCCCCCTCCTCCTCCTTCCAGCATTACATGGCTGTGCGTGACTGCGACTGGAAGGCCCGCCCTCCCGGCTGGCGTGCCACTGTGTCAGGACTTGCACTGGCTGCTAT
>JAXIVH010000696.1:29123-39123 GCA_036785325.1 Urophycis tenuis | reverse complement strand
TATTACAGCGTGGATAGTATCAATCCTGTCCGACATCCAGAACATTGTTGTTCTTTCATTATGAAACATGGTGGGTAATGGAAATGGATACACAGCCCGGGAGGAGATGAGTGTCATGTCATTGGGGTTCCCAGTGTAAGTGGAGGCCTTCTCTAACACCATGTGGGCGAGCCAGGTCTGAGCCTGCTGCACCACAGTGAGGGGCTTCCTCAGACAGGAGAACCCCATCTATATAGCCAAGGAAAACCAAATGGCCACATACAGGTGAAGAAGTTACAAGGACAACTGTGCACAGTGTTGCACACTCAAAGGGCTGGCGTTGCAGGTGTGAATAGCGGGGTCCACGGTGTTCTTCGTGCTGAGTCCTGTCTTGATGTATCGTCGTGTGTCGACCACTGTTTACAATCAATGACTTTCAGAAAAGTACTCGCCTCTCGTCCTTTCACTAAGGTTTGTGGTCCCTGGTGTTTGGCGGCGAGATGGTAAGGCTCTAGTAATTCCCAGGTTTTTGAGCAATCTGTTTGTTTGTTTTACTTTTAGTTCTCTAGCGGGTGTTTTAAAGCCTTTTTTGCGGTGGTGGTGGTGGTGGTGAGGGGGGGGGGGGGGGGGGGGGGGGGGGGGGTCATGGTCTGGCAAACAACAACCACCCCAAAAAACAACTCCATCACCCCCTCCACCACCACCACCGACAACACCACCACTACCAGCACCACCACCACCACCGCCACACAGCGTCGCCTCTTGCCATCCGTAATGACCACACTGGTGGAGGCCAGGCTCCGTCCAAAAGCCACTGTGAGGCTGATTCACTTTTTTTTTCTTTTTTTTTTTTCTTCTTTTTTCTCTTTTTTTTCTCTTGGCTTGGCTCCTCTCTGACATGCCTGGGAAGGGCAAGGAAAGGAAATGGGTGGACCAGCCGCTCTCCGTTCCCCCAGAGCAGGGCCTGGGAGCAGCCAGGCCCCAGTGTGTTTGCACTCTGGGCCAGGCTTGTAAGGCAGCGGGGCCCATCTGGTTCTAATAAATCCTCCATGCGGCTTCGCAACTGGAATGGCCTGACCTGTTGGGGACGCCATCGCCGTGGAGCTCTGAGCTTTGGGTTTTTTTGGGGGGGGGGGGCGTGCAACATCAACAACCGGGAGGGGGGGGGGGGGGGAGAACATCTCGAACATGCAAGCGGGGGTCTCTGAACGTCGCCAGAACCCCGCGGCCCCCCAACGGCCTAAGACAACAAGTTTCAAGAGCAGACCCCCCCCCCCCCCCTCCTCAAGCCCCTGGTGGGCTAGGTGATGCACGGTGGTGGTGATCACATTGTAGTGGTGCATTCTTACCCGTTGTGGGCAGTGTGCCGCTGTGTGCAGTGGCGAAGAGGCTTTTAGGAGCTGTCACATGGTTAATTTAACACAGATGTCAAGGAGTCACGGTCAGATCCATCCACTAATTATGCCAATTAAAGTCAAGAGTGCTCAATTAGCCTATTTGTAATTTCGCTAACACTGTGTTGTTATGAGGTCAAGGACATCAGATGGGTGCGAGCAGATTGGGCCAGATTGGACGAGAACAAAAATGGTGGAAGTTTAACAACTCTCTGTCGCGGTGCATCCCTTTATAACACCGAAGAGGCGCAGACTCCACCTTAAGGAAAGTCTCCGTCAGTCATTGTATTTTTTTTTATTACGGTGCCATTTCATGCGTTTTACTGCGTTTCATGTTGACGCTGAGCGTTCTGCTTTTGGCCGTCCAGACGTCGGGGAGCGTCGATGTTAAAATGCGTCCCGAGCGTTTACGTTTACCTCCCGCCACACACGATGTAAACTGTCTCACTGCCTGCGTGTCGGGCCGGCTCCGTGACATCGGACACTGTTTCATAAGCCATAAGCGCTACTGTGAACCGATTCACACGTTATGAATGGTAGTACGGGCACCCGCTAGCAAAACACCAGGCTGGCCCCCGTGCTGGCTGGCTGATTAGGTCATTCAGCGCTGTGTTGGTAATGTCTGCCTCTCCTCCCTCCCACCACCCCCCACCCACCCCCCAAAAAAAAAAATCCCAGGCATATATTTATGACCTGTTTGGCCGCGAGACTCCTGCTGACTCGCGCGTATGAGGTCAAAGTCATCAGAGTGACCTCACCGTGGAGAGAGACAGCACGGCATCTGTTCTCATCTTTCACACCTTCGGTGGCTCGCGGAGACCTCCCTGCCTCTCCATACACTCACTTCCTCCCCGGTAAACACAAGGGTGAGTTATTGCTCTTGGCGTGTGCGCTCACCCACAGTAAATAAAATACCAGGAGTCGCGGCTCCGTTAAGGCTTGAACAATTCGGCCTCCTTGGTCGCCGCCATGCGTACGCTAATCATCGCGCCGCGGGCTAATTGCACTGGAGATGAAAGAAGGAGAAGGGGGGGAAAAAAAGCTGACTTCCTCCTCAGAGGGCCCGCGGAGCGCGGTTACTGGTGCGGTGGACTCCGTTCAGTGAAACATCAGAGTGGATGAAGTGGAACAAACGCATAGCATGCAGGGGAGACTGGAACCTGAAGGCAGGACGTTCTGTTCTGATCCCAACCAGAGGTTGTGTACGTTCTCAACTTATTAAACTTGTACTTGGCAGTGGTACATTAATAAAATTAACATACAATAATGATACAATATCCCACAGGTATTATCCTGTAATCAAAATGGTGATTAATTGGATTTGGGCGGGAGTTAGTGGTAGGAGACCACACATGGGGTAAGCTAGTATTGTACAGCCTTAATCCGATTTAAGCTCTAAATGTGATTATGAAAAAGAGTGACACAAACTTCATGGGAATGTTGACGTTCAGTTGGTTCTCGTTCCCGGAGTTCTTTGCACCAAATGGACGGGGTACCTTCTGCACAGCGAATGTTTGGTCACCTCATCGGGAAACACTGTCAGTTTTAAAAGAAAACAGCAAAACACTTTATTGGAGACAAATGGGGGAATGATCAAGGTCGAGGGAGGCTACCTCTGGTGAATATGCGTACGATGAGGACAGTGCGCTGTTTTGACTGTTTCTTGGGTGTATTGGTGTTCTGCGTATTAATTTTGACGTCAGGGGCTGTTGATATGGAAAACAGAATAACTGGTAACATCGGCTTGAGTTTCCCCCTCCTTCGACTGCCGAACCGTGCAACCCTGTGTCGTCTTCCTCGAGGGTTGGTGGATGAATTAGATAAGCAGAACCTCTGATACTTTACACTGCTGATGGCAGCCTCCTTCCATAGACATGTATCACACAGGCTTAATGCAACTCTGGTTGGTTCACTTGGAGAAATGTAGATAGTTAGAAGAATTAAAGGAGGTCAAAGGTCAAGTTGGAATTACTCATGTTAATATTGCTGTCTGTTCAATATCGGGCGTTGCATTTCTGAACGAATCAAACTATGTATCTACTATCTAACCCCTTTGCTCACTATGATTGTTCACACAGATTTTTACATACAGAAATATATGTCTACATATTGTTTATACATATATATGTATAAACAATATGTAGACATTGTATATATACAGTATATATATACATATATATACATTCGGTATAATGTCTCATAACCAAAGTGAATCCAAACTTAAACCCATAAGACTATCATAAGACTATAAAGGTCCCAAGAGCCTCTTGAAATCATCTCACGGACAACATGGAGGCTGTGATTTGAGGCGTGAAACGAGCATTGTTTATGGCAGACGACCACGCTACAGTATTAAAGGTTAAACCAAATCTCAGGGCCGGCCTCCATTCCAGGGCTTCCTGTCCCACCATGCAAAGTATTATGTAACACCTGGTATGTATCAGTAAATCCAAGGGAGGAGAGGAGAAGCCATATGTCCAGTGCTGGTCTTCAAAGCATCTAGAATGTGTATCTAAAGTGCATTTAAAGGTTGAAACAATCCGCAGAGGAAATTTATCGCTTAAGCTAAAAAAAAAAAAAAAAAATGCTGGGCTTTTAAGGTTTTAAAGTTTTATAAACATTGCACGCTAACCCTTTTTTTTTGTAAGTTTTTTTCTTCTGTTCATATCAACGCTCCTTAATCACGAGCATGTTTCAAACCTCGGCCTGTCTCTGTTTAGGCACAAACATCTGCTGACACACTTTAAACCACATCATATCGTTTTAAGCTAAATTAAAGGATAATTTAAGTCCCTCATTGGGACGCACCACGACTGAGACCGTAAGTACCTGTCAGTGAGCTCTGAAAAAAAAAAAAAAAAAAATCTGAACGTCTAAAGTCGTCCACGCTTCATTATTATAGCAGACCCGAGTGTGTTAAACCGTTGTAGGGGGGCCCATCAAGTTCCTACGAGCAGTCCACCCTCCAGGACACGCTGATGATAGGATTTTTAATGGCCTTCCAGCGCAATACCGTCAGCTCCCATGAATCATACCCCATTGCCACGGATTCCCTGCAGTGAGGTGTCCTTTCACAATAACAGGCGCAGTGGGCGGCATGACGAGCAGACAGAGAAAACTATTGTTTTGGAGGGACTGTGACTGTTAGGGAGGGGAAACTTCAGGTCTACATTGGCATTTAGATAAACTACTGGCCATCGCATCTTTCTCTCTCTCTCTCTCTCTCTGTCTGGACCCTAGAGGAAACTAGCCGTAGCCGCAACGCTAATCTCTTCTGAATCACTGTTGCTATGAAAATATTATCATGGTGAATTTGCAGTCATTTACAATGTACCATATTTGTTGATGTTGACTCAACGGGTGACACGTATCTGATGTAGACGAGGGGGGGGGGGGAGATGGTTTGCGCGTGTTGTTTATGCCTCATTGTTTGTGTTTGCGTTGCAGCAGCGATGTTCAGCAGGGCAGCTCAACAGGGCATTAATGTAATAATACAACTTTTATTTTCGTTTGGTATCCAGACTTATTTCATAACACTATTTAATTTGATAATAAATCATGCTTGAAAAGAGGGCCGAGTAAAGTAAAACAAAAAAAAGCTGAATCTCATGTCGGGTTTAGATTTATTTACCTTAAATTGCTCATTTTAAGTTGAGGTTTCTCACTGCAGCCATGTGAGCAAAAACATGATAAAAATACATATTGAGACACAAGTTTGATTTAACAAGCTCATTAACTTTCCTCTGTCAAACTGTGTGACAGGTCTGTCAAACTAAGTCTAACGTGTAAATACCGGCTAAACCTGTGGCCCACCACAACAACACAGTCATGAAGTAAGTGGTATTCCCTCACCACGGGGGAAAGCATTCCCTGCCTGGAAGAAACTCAGCCTCTCCTGTCAGACGAGAAGACAAATAAATAAACAAACAATTATTGGTAGAAGACATACGCAAACAACTTGACAGAAACCTGTTTTGCTGTCTGAACGTTAGCTCACTCCTCATCCCTCTCCCGGAGTTTCTCCATGTGTTTTTTTGTTTTTTTTCATTTACGGCTGCCACTCGCCCCCTCGCCCCCCTCCCCCTCCCCCCCTCCCTCCCCCACCCCTCCCCCCCTGCCCCTCCCAGGTCTCTTAATGGCGCTCCACCCTGGGCCTGCATGTGTGGCTCCCATCAGGCTTACACCAACAGATAGCATCATAGCATCTCTGACGCGCCGCAGCACGGGGGCACCCGCGGGCGACCACTTCCTCCCCGCCGGACCGCCGGCTAGTATCTGGCGTCCGCCGGAGAGGCGTCTGAGCCTTGAGACGCACCGAGGAGAAAACGCCGCGGTCGAAAGAAAAAAAGCCCCCCCCCGACCGTCGGCCATGTTTTTGTGTATGTGTGTGTGTTTGTCTTCCTTGTCTTAACACATCAGGGCAAGAAGAGCACATTCCTCCCCCGTTCCCCGGGGAGAATTCCGCGATACAGAGTCGCTGCCCCACTGGGGGCAGCGGCGCCGCGACTCGAACCCGACTTCACGCCCGGGGAGGTGCGTCTTCACGCGCCGCGTAAAAAAAACAACAACAAGCCGTTAATTCTCACGTTCCATCCCTTCTGCGTCCGCATCAACTGACACCGAGGAATCCCGAGCGGGCGTGTGGTGGGCCGCGTCTGGCCGGGCGGTCCGGGCGGGCGGTCCGGGGCGGGCGGAGCTTCGGGTTCCGCCGTGGGCCGTGGCTCTGCGTCAAGGCGGCTGCCGGGGGGAAAAAGTGAGGCCAGGCCAGCGCCGCCCCCGGGGGAAAAGCGTCAGGTGAGTCATTTCACTGTGGCAGTTCAAGTTGCAGTCAGTCCAGACCGCCTGGCTTTGACTTGTGGCAAAACAAGTCCAGAAGAAGAGGGGAAAAAAACAAAAATAAGCCAACCCACCCAAACCCCAGAGCGCACGCAGAACGAAAGCGGCGCAGACGTTATTCAGCATCGCGTCTGACAGGTGCGGCTCCTTATTTATTCGCCTTTTCTCGTGTTTTTATTGCCGGTATAAATTCTATCGTGCTCGTATTTATGGCCCTGGTGATAGTGGAGGAGCCGGGGCCCCACGTTGTGGAGCAGGTGAAGACGGCGCACTCATCGCTCGCTGGCAGCAGTTAATACCGAGTTAATACTGAGGGATACCGGGGGGTTTCTGACGTGTTTCCTAGCATCACGACAGCTGACAATTCAGTGCTTTCCCCAATAGAGAAAAACAAAATGGCGTGCAATCAAGCAACGCTTCAGTCCCGAACCGATTCCTGCCCGGTTCCTCACCGGGCAGACTCAGACCGGTGCCAAAAGGCGAGTCTGTGATGGAAAGCCCAAAACGCGTCCATAAGAAGGGAATTCCATAACAAGGGTACCATCAACGTTCTGGCACGCCGTGCCCCTCATCCCTCTTCCTGCGGTGCGCACGTCAGCTTGACATTAAATGCCCTGATGGAGCTCTGAAAAAAAAAAAAAAAAAAAAACCCCTGGGTACGAGCTGGCCGGTTACCTTGCCGCCCTGGTCAACAAGTCAACAGACTTCCCACGGTCGCAGTGCGCGGTCGCAGCGCTACAGCAGGAAAATGGAGTCATCTGGGGCTGCTGTATTCCTTGACTCACCCTGCTGTACATTTTCCGCCCGGGAGCGGAGAGACCCCGGGCAGCGTGTTTTCCTCTCCGTGGGATCCTGGACCTGTTTCCCCCCGCGGGGCGACCGCAGCACCGCAGCGGGGACACCTGCGACACCGTGAATGAATGGCGAAACCGATTAGACAAAAGAATGTCTCATGCAGATTATCAAGTGCTTCTGTGTAAAGCCGGGGGGGGCATGAGAAGAGAGTGCGGGGGCATGTGGATGGAGGTGGAGGTGGAGGTGGAGGTGGGACTTTCCACACATGTGTTTTTTATTGTAAATGAAATTTATGAAACTCTTTGTTTTAAATCCGGGTCTGACCTGTTGCTATAGCCCTGCCTCGCCATCACCCCCCCCCCCCCCCTCACCCCTTCTCCCCCCTTTTGCTGCACCGTTCCCTCCAAGCGTATGTGAGTCTTCAATCAACGGACATCTGGATTGCATTGGGGCTGGGCGGGCGGTGTGTGTGTGTGTGTGTGTGTGTGTGTGTGTGTGTGGGGGGGGGGGGTTGCTCCTCATTACAGAGTGCAAGAGGTCTGATTGCCGTAGAGCAGACCACGCGATGATGTCACTTTTCATTAATACGGACGCAGCTCACGGCAGTCGCGTCTATCTTCCTGTCTGGAGATACGGTGGAGCGCGGGCCGGGGACACCGAGCACGGCCGCGCCGCCGGCCAGCTGAGATAACAAGGAGACCGCCACCGCTGCGGGACAGCCAGGGTCCACCACCGCCGACACACATGAAGAAGCCTCACGTGTGTGTGTGTGTGTGTGTGTGTGTGTGTGTGCCGCGTTGTTGGTGCATCACCACAGTATCATGCAGCTGGATAGCCACGGATGGCGAATGTGGGTTTGGTTTTTTTGTGCAAACCAAGTATTCCGCGGTGTACTGTGATTGACGGATTGTTTGTCGCTATCGCGGTATCGGCGAGATGTTTACAGAAAAATAATCTCTATCTTTAACCATTTATGGTTTTTTTTTTTTACTTTCCTTGCTTGTTGGTGGAGGTCTTGGTAGACATCTCTGCTACCGTCCAAGCAGCACTGAGGCCAGTGAATATGTGTGGTTCTGCCTCCTCATCCAAACCACAATGCACACGGAGAATACGCAGGAATTGAGAAATGGAAATGAACATTTTGTAGCAATCTTTCCCTCTCAATCAGTCATCTCCACTTTACCAATAGTTGCAAACAAAGGAGGATTCTTGTTTCCATGCCGACCTGAGGTAAATCTAGATAACTATTATGGTATGTCTGAAATAATCCGAAGTAATTGGTCTGTCTGAATTGATGATCACACCAAGGCCTTTAGTTCATTTCAGTTCAGTCACGTGAAACGTAGCCAACCGTTACCAGAGTTCCAGATAAAAAAACCAAGCTAAGAAGTTTGCTAGCTCTGTATTCGCCGCACATATCACACAATCAACTGAAAAGCAAGCATCCTTGCGAGCAGCTGACTACAAATACCGTCACATGTTTTACCAATTTCCAAAATTCCACTGTCATCTGCGTTTGATAGCCGTTGTTCAGTCCAAAGCAATACCATGTATTTGTCCTCTGTTGTGTAGCCTTGAAAATTATGCACATGCCTCCTTCAAAGATGGCATTATTCAAAACACGTGCATGTTCAGAATACCATGTCCTTTCCAGCTCGAGAAATAAATATAGATACACAGATCACTCCGACACGGATTTGACAGCACCGATTGGTGAACCTTTCCCCAACACATGACTGAGACCCCGAACGAGATCATGTGAGGACACAACACTGGCTGCATGTCACCATGCAGTCGGTTGTATCACAATGGTTGTATCACATTTTTAATTCATCTTTAAGATTCCTATGAGCAAAGCAATAATAAGCACACAACTGTGACCGGGTCTTCAGAGTTGCAAAGACGCACACATTTGCAAGTAGACAACGAAACAGTCTCGTCTTCTTCAAGTGTCTTCAGTCACCAGAGGTTCCTCAGGAGAACCTTGAGCTAACGTGAATAGCATCTTTTTTTTTTTTTTTTTTTACACATACATGTCCTTTTTTCTTCCTCTAACAGCTAATGCGTCTTCCTGATTGCGCAGCTCGTCCCGATGAGAAGTGGAGCGAGGGTCGGAGGCCGTTTGAAAAGAGGAAGCCGTTTATCTGTGGCACAGGGACGGCCGTGAGAGCTCTGGCCAGCCTCACTGGGCCCTCTTATCAGCCAGGGCTCGGGGATGATTCGGCGAGTAATGACCCCTCTATTTGATCTCCATGGGGCGGTTGGACCCTCCACTGTCAACTTCTGAACCCCCTCTCGCCCCCGCCCCCCCCCCCACCCGCCCTCCCTCAGCTTTAAATATCCTCTCAGCCCCCCTGGCCGATGTCCTAACTCATCTGGGCTGCATTTCGCCATTCCAACACCAAGATAAATGGGACAATTATGATTTTGCAACTTGCACCACATTGTAAGGGGGCGGGGGAGTTGAATGTGTGTGTGTGTGTGTGTGTGTGTGTGATGTTGGGGGGGGGGGGGGGGGGGGGGGGGGGGGTGGGGGTGTATTTGGAGTGTAGAATCTCCAGACAGATCCAATATGGAGGATTCCCAGTTGGCGGCCGGCGAGGTGGGGGGGGGGGGGATGGCGAGGGGGGGGGGGGGATGGCGATGTCAGCATCACGGGGGGAACAGCATCGCCAGTCCATCGCGAGCCGCCAGCCCCCCGGCCCGAAACACTGCTGCGGAACGTTTTCCAGATTAGAGTAGAAATGGCGCTCGGTTCAGACGCTCTCCTCGGGGCGAAGGGGCCGCGGCGTGATCGTGCACAGGCCCTCTGTCACGTGCAGAAATCATTACCCCCGAAACACGCGTCTCCGGGGGAAATAAATAAATAAGTCAAGATGAAAGCCTGCATCTGGAGCGGCGATGGTGGCCGTAAGCGCCAGTCTGGGGTTGTGTGTGTGTGTGTGTGTGTGTGTGTGTGTGTGTGTGTGTGTGCGTGCGTGTGTGTGTGTGTGTGT
>JAXIVH010000696.1:20000-28923 GCA_036785325.1 Urophycis tenuis | reverse complement strand
TAGAATCTTAAAGATGAATTAAAAATGTGATACAACCATTGTGATACAACCGACTGCATGGTGACATGCAGCCAGTGTTGTGTCCTCACATGATCTCGTTCGGGGTCTCAGTCATGTGTTGGGAAAGGTTCACAATCGGTGCTGTCAAATCCGTGTCGAGTGATCTGTGTATCTATATTATTTCTCGAGCTGGAAAGGACATGGTATTCTGAACATGCACGTGGTTTTGATAATGCCATCTTTGAAGGAGGCATGTGCATAATTTTCAAGGCTACACAACAGAGGACAAATACATGGTATGCTTTGGACTGAACAACGGCTATCAAACGCAGATGACAGTGGAATTTGGAAATTGGTAAAACATGTGACGGTATTTGTAGTCAGCTGCTCGCAAGGATGCTTGCTTTTCAGTTGATTGTGTGATATGTGCGGCGAATACAGAGCTAGCAAACTTCTTAGCTTGGTTTTTTATCTGGAACTCTGGTAACGGTTGGCTACGTTTCACGTGACTGAACTGAAATGAACTAAAGGCCTTGTGTGATCATCAATTCAGACAGACCAATTACTTCGGATTATTTCAGACATACCATAATAGTTATCTAGATTTACTCAGGTCTGGCATGGAAACAAGAATCCTCCGTTGTTGGCAACTATGGTAAAGTGGGAGATGACTGATTGAGGAGGGAAAGATTGCTACAAAATGTTCATTTCCATTTTCTCAATTCCTGCGTATTCTCCGTGTGCATTGTGGTTTGGATGAGGAGCAGAAACCACACCTATTCACTGGCCTCAGTGCTGCTTGGACGGTAGCAGAGATGTCTACCAAGACCTCCACCAACAAGCAAGAAAGTAAAAAACAAACCATAAATGGTTAAAGATAGAGATTATTTTTCTGTAAACATCTCGCCGATACCGCGATAGCGACAAACAATCCGTCAAGTCACAGCACACCGCGAATACTTGGTTTGCACAAAAAAACCAAACCCACATTCGCCATCCGTGGCTATCCAGCTGCATGATACTGTGGTGATGCAGCAACAACGCACGCACACATCACACACACACACACACACACACACACACGTGAGGCTTCTTCATGTGTGTCGGCGGTGGTGGGACCCTGGCTGTCCCCGCAGCGGTGGCGGTCCCCTTGTTATCTCAGCTGGCCGGCGGCGCGGCCGTGCTCGGTGTCCCCGGCCCGCGCTCCACCGTATCTCCAGACAGGAAGATAGACGCGACTGCCGTGGGCTGCGTCCGTATTAATGAAAGTGACATCATCGCGTGGTCTGCTCTACGGCAATCAGACCTCTTGCACTCTGTAATGAGGAAGCAACCCCCCCCCCCCCCACACACACACACACACACACACACACACACACCGCCCGCCCAGCCCCAATGCAATCCAGATGTCCGTTTGATTGAAGACTCACATACGCTTGGAGGAACGGTGCAGCAAAAGGGGGGAGAAGGGGTGAGGGGGGGGGGGGGGGGGGGGTGATGGCGAGGCAGGGCTATAGCAAACAGGTCAGACCCGGATTTTAAAACAAAGAATTTCATAAATTTCATTTACAATAAAAAACACATGTGTGGAAAGTCCCACCTCCACCTCCACCTCCACCTCCATCCACATGCCCCCGCACTCTCTTCTCATGCCCCCCCCGGCTTTACACAGAAGCACTTGATAATCTGCATGAGACATTCTTTTGTCTAATTGGTTCCGCCATTCATTCACGGTGTCGCAGTTTCCCCCGCTGCGGTGCTGCGGGTCGCCCCCGCGGGGGGAAACAGGTCCAGGATCCCACGGAGGGGAAAACACGCTGCCCAGGGGTCTCTCTCGCTCCCGGGCGGAAAATGTACAGCAGGGTGAGTCAAGGAATACAGCAGCCCAGATGACTCCATTTTCCTGCTGTAGCGCTGCGACCGCGCACTGCGACCAGTGGGAAGTCTGTTGACTTGTTGACCAGGGCGGCAAGGTAACCGGGCCAGCTCGTACCCAGGGTTTTTTTTTTTTTTTTTTTTTCAGAGCTCCATCAGGGCATTAAATGTCAAGCTGACGTGCGCACCGCAGGAAGAGGGATGAGGGGCACGGGCGTGCCAGAACGTTGATGGTACCCTTGTTATGGACTTCCCTTCTTATGGACGCGATTTTGGGCTTTTCCATCACAGACTCGCCTTTTGGCACCGGTCTGAAGTCTGCCCGGTGAGGAACCGGGCAGGAATCGGTTCGGACTGAAGCGTTGCTTGATTGCACGCCATTTTGTTTTTCTCCATTGGGGAAAGCACTGAATGTCAGCTGTCGTGATGCTAGGAAACACGTCAGAAACCCCACCCGGTATCCCTCAGTATTAACTCGGTATTAACTGCTGCCAGCGAGCGATGAGTGCGCCGTCTTCACCTGCTCCACAACGTGGGGCCCCGGCTCCTCCACTATCACCAGGGCCATAAATACGAGCACGATAGAATTTATACCGGCAATAAAAACACGAGAAAAGGCGAATAAATAAGGAGCCGCACCTGTCAGACGCGATGCTGAATAACGTCTGCGCCGCTTTCGTTCTGCGTGCGCTCTGGGGTTTGGGTGGGTTGGCTTTTTTTGTTTTTTTCCCCTCTTCTTCTGGACTTGTTTTGCCCACAAGTCAAAGCCAGGCGGTCTGGACTGACTGCAACTTGAACTGCCACAGTGAAATGACTCACCTGACGCTTTTCCCCCGGGGGCGGCGCTGGCCTGGCCATTCACTTTTTCCCCCCGGCAGCCGCCTTGACGCAGAGCCACGGCCCACGGCGGAACCCGAAGCTCCGCCCGCCCCGGACCGCCCGCCCGGACCGGCCCGGCCAGACGCGGCCCACCACACGCCCCGCCTCGGGATTCCTCGGTGTCAGTTGATGCGGACGCAGAAGGGATGGAACGTGAGAATTGACGGCTTGTTGTTTTTTTTTTTTACGCGGCGCGTGAAGACGCACCTCCCCGGGCGTGAAGTCGGGTTCGAGTCGCGGCGGCCGCTGCCCCCAGTGGGGGCAGCGACTCTGTATCGCGGAATTCTCCCCGGGGGAGCGGGGGAGGAATGTGCTCTTCTTGCCCTGATGTGTTAAGACAAGGAAGACAAACACACACACATACACAAAAAACATGGCCGACGGTCGGGGGGGGGGGGGCTTTTTTTCTTTCGACCGCGGCGTTTTCTCCTCGGTGCGTCTCAAGGCTCAGACGCCCTCTCTGGCGGACGCCAGATACTAGCCGGCGGTCCGGCGGGGAGGAAGTTGTCGCCCGCGGGTGCCCCCGTTGCTGCGGCGCGTCAGAGATGCTATGATGCTATCTGTTGGTGTAAGCCTGATGGGAGCCACACATGCAGGCCCAGGGTGGAGCGCCATTAAGAGACCTGGGAGGGGCAGAGGGGGAGGGGTGGGTGAGGGAGGGGGGGGGAGGGGGGAGGGGGGGCGAGGGGGCAGTGGCAGCCGTAAATGAAAAAAAAACAAAAAAACACATGGAGAAACTCCGGGAGAGGGATGAGGAGTGAGCTAACGTTCAGACAGCAAAACAGGTTTCTGTCAAGTTGTTTGCGTATGTCTTCTACCAATTAATTGTTTGTTTATTTATTTGTCTTCTCGTCTGACAGGAGAGGCTGAGTTTCTTCCAGGCAGGGAATGCTTTCCCCTGTGGCGAGGGGGAATACCACTTACTTCATGACTGTGTTGTTGTGGTGGGCCACAGGTTTAGCCTGGTATTTTACACGTTAGACTTAGTTTGACAGACCTGTCACACAGTTTGACAGAGGAAAGTTAATGAGCTTGTTAAATCAAACTTGTGTCTCAATATGTATTTTTATCATGTTTTTTGCTCACATGGCTGCAGTGAGAAACCTCAACTTAAAATGAGCAATTTAAGGTAAATAAATCTAACCCGACATGAGATTCAGCTTTTTTTTGTTTTACTTTACTCGGCCCTCTTTTCAAGCATGATTTATTATCAAATTAAATAGTGTTATGAAATAAGTCTGGATACCAAACGAAAATAAAAGTTGTATTATTACATTAATGCCCTGTTGAGCTGCCCTGCTGAACATCGCTGCTGCAACCAAACACAAACAATGAGGCATAAACAACACGCGCAAACCATCTCCCCCCCACCCCTCGTCTACATCAGATACGTGTCACCCGTTGAGTCAACATCAACAAATATGGTACATTGTAAATGACTGCAAATTCACCATGATAAATATTTTCATAGCAACAGTGATTCAGAAAGAGATTAGCGCTGCGGCTACGGCTAGTTTCCTCTAGGGGTCCAGACAGAGAGAGAGAGAGAGAGAGAAAGATGCGATGGCCAGTAAGTTTATCTAAATGCCATATGTAGACCTGAAGTTTCCCCTCCCTAACAGTCACAGTCCCTCCAAAACAATAGTTTTCTCTGTCTGCTCGTCATGGCCGCCCACTGCGCCTGTTATTGTGAAAGGACACCTCACTTGCAGGAATCCGTGGCAATGGGGATGATTCATGGGAGCTGACGGTATTGCGCTGGAAGGCCATTAAAAATCCTATCATCAGCGTGTCCTGGAGGGTGGACTGCTCGTAGGAACTTGGATGGGGCCCCCCTACAACGGTTTAACACACTCGGGTCTGCTATAATAATGAAGCGTGGGACGACTTTAGACGTTCAGATTTTTTTTTTTTTTTTTTTCAGAGCTCACTGACAGTACTTACGGTCTCAGTCGTGGTGCGTCCCAATGAGGGACTTAAATTATCCTTTAATTTAGCTTAAAATGATATGATGTGGTTTAAAGTGTGTCAGCAGATGTTTGTGCCTAAACAGAGACAGGCCGAGGTTTGAAACATGCTCGTGATTAAGGAGCGTTGATATGAACAAGAAAAAAACTTACAAAAAAAAAAGGGTTAGCGTGCAATGTTTATAAAACTTTAAAACCTTAAAAGCCCAGCATTTTTTTTTTTTTTTTTTAGCTTAAGCGATAAATTTCCTCTGCGGATTGTTCAACTTCTTAAATGCACTTTAGATACACATTCTAGATGCTTTGAAGACCAGCACTGGACATATGGCTTCTCCTCTCCTCCCTTGGATTTACTGATACATACCAGGTGTTACATAATACTTTGCATGGTGGGACAGGAAGCCCTGGAATGGAGGCCGGCCCTGAGATTTGGTTTAACCTCTAATACTGCAGCGTGGTCGTCTGCCATAAACAATGCTCGTTTCACGCCTCAAATCACAGCCTCCATGTTGTCCAGTGAGATGATTTCAAGAGGCTCTTGGGACCTTTATAGTCTTATGATAGTCTTATGGGTTTAAGTTTGGATTCACTTTGGTTATGAGACATTATACCGAATGTATATATATGTATATATATACTGTATATATAATATATATACAATGTCTACATATTGTTTATGCATATATATGTATAAACAATATGTAGACATATATTTCTGTATGTAAAAATCTGTGTGAACAATCATAGTGAGCAAAGGGGTTAGATAGTAGATACATAGTTTGATTCGTTCAGAAATGCAACGCCCGATATTGAACAGACAGCAATATTAACATGAGTAATTCCAACTTGACCTTTGACCTCCTTTAATTCTTCTAACTATCTACATTTCTCCAAGTGAACCAACCAGAGTTGCATTAAGCCTGTGTGATACATGTCTATGGAAGGAGGCTGCCATCAGCAGTGTAAAGTATCAGAGGTTCTGCTTATCTAATTCATCCACCAACCCTCGAGGAAGACGACACAGGGTTGCACGGTTCGGCAGTCGAAGGAGGGGGAAACTCAAGGCCGATGTTACCAGTTATTCTGTTTCCATATCAACAGCCCCTGACGTCAAAATTAATACGCAGAACACCAATACACCCAAGAAACAGTCAAAACAGCGCACTGTCCTCATCGTACGCATATTCACCAGAGGTAGCCTCCTCGACCTTGATCATTCCCCCATTTGTCTCCAATAAAGTGTTTTGCTGTTTTCTTTTAAAACTGACAGTGTTTCCCGATGAGGTGACCAAACATTCGCTGTGCAGAAGGTACCCCGTCCATTTGGTGCAAAGAACTCCGGGAAACGAGAACCAACTGAACGTCAACATTCCATGAAGTTTGTGTCACTCTTTTTCATAATCACATTTATGAGCTTAAATCGGATTAAGGCTGTACAATACTAGCTTACCCCCATGTGTGGTCTCCTACCACTAACTCCCGCCCAAATCCAATTAATCACCATTTTGATTACAGGATAATACCTGTGGGATATTGTATCATTATTGTATGTTAATTTTATTAATGTACCACTGCCAAGTACAAGTTTAATAAGTTGAGAACGTACACAACCTCTGGTTGGATCAGAACAGAACGTCCTGCCTTCAGGTTCCAGTCTCCCCTGCATGCTATGCGTTTGTTCCACTTCATCCACTCTGATGTTTCACTGAACGGAGTCCACCGCACCAGTAACCGCGCTCCGCGGGCCCTCTGAGGAGGAAGTCAGCTTTTTTTCCCCCCCTTCTCCTTCTTTCATCTCCAGTGCAATTAGCCCGCGGCGCGATGATTAGCGTACGCATGGCGGCGACCAAGGAGGCCGAATTGTTCAAGCCTTAACGGAGCCGCGACTCCTGGTATTTTTATTTACTGTGGGTGAGCGCACACGCCAAGAGCAATAACTCACCCTTGTGTTTACCGGGGAGGAAGTGAGTGTATGGAGAGGCAGGGAGGTCTCCGCGAGCCACCGAAGGTGTGAAAGATGAGAACAGATGCCGTGCTGTCTCTCTCCACGGTGAGGTCACTCTGATGACTTTGACCTCATACGCGCGAGTCAGCAGGAGTCTCGCGGCCAAACAGGTCATAAATATATGCCTGGGATTTTTTTTTTTTTTGGGGGGGTGGGGGGTGGGGGGTGGTGGGAGGGAGGAGAGGCAGACATTACCAACACAGCGCTGAATGACCTAATCAGCCAGCCAGCACGGGGGCCAGCCTGGTGTTTTGCTAGCGGGTGCCCGTACTACCATTCATAACGTGTGAATCGGTTCACAGTAGCGCTTATGGCTTATGAAACAGTGTCCGATGTCACGGAGCCGGCCCGACACGCAGGCAGTGAGACAGTTTACATCGTGTGTGGCGGGAGGTAAACGTAAACGCTCGGGACGCATTTTAACATCGACGCTCCCCGACGTCTGGACGGCCAAAAGCAGAACGCTCAGCGTCAACATGAAACGCAGTAAAACGCATGAAATGGCACCGTAATAAAAAAAAATACAATGACTGACGGAGACTTTCCTTAAGGTGGAGTCTGCGCCTCTTCGGTGTTATAAAGGGATGCACCGCGACAGAGAGTTGTTAAACTTCCACCATTTTTGTTCTCGTCCAATCTGGCCCAATCTGCTCGCACCCATCTGATGTCCTTGACCTCATAACAACACAGGTTAGCGAAATTACAAATAGGCTAATTGAGCACTCTTGACTTTAATTGGCATAATTAGTGGATGGATCTGACCGTGACTCCTTGACATCTGTGTTAAGTTAACCATGTGACAGCTCCTAAAAGCCTCTTCGCCACTGCACACAGCGGCACACTGCCCACAACGGGTAAGAATGCACCACTACAATGTGATCACCACCACCGTGCATCACCTAGCCCACCAGGGGCTTGAGGAGGGGGGGGGGGATCTGCTCTTGAAACTTGTTGTCTTAGGCCGTTGGGGGGCCGCGGGGTTCTGGCGACGTTCAGAGACCCCCGCTCGCATGTTCGAGATGTTCTCCCCCCCCCCCCCCCCCCCTCCCGGTTGTTGATGTTGCACGCCCCCCCCCCCCAAAAAAACCCAAAGCTCAGAGCTCCACGGCGATGGCGTCCCCAACAGGTCAGGCCATTCCAGTTGCGAAGCCGCATGGAGGATTTATTAGAACCAGATGGGCCCCGCTGCCTTACAAGCCTGGCCCAGAGTGCAAACACACTGGGGCCTGGCTGCTCCCAGGCCCTGCTCTGGGGGAACGGAGAGCGGCTGGTCCACCCATTTCCTTTCCTTGCCCTTCCCAGGCATGTCAGAGAGGAGCCAAGCCAAGAGAAAAAAAAGAGAAAAAAGAAGAAAAAAAAAAAGAAAAAAAAAGTGAATCAGCCTCGCAGTGGCTTTTGGACGGAGCCTGGCCTCCACCAGTGTGGTCATTACGGATGGCAAGAGGCGACGCTGTGTGGCGGTGGTGGTGGTGGTGCTGGTAGTGGTGGTGTTGTCGGTGGTGGTGGTGGAGGGGGTGATGGAGTTGTTTTTTGGGGTGGTTGTTGTTTGCCAGACCATGACCCCCCCCCCCCCCTCTCCTCACCACCACCACCACCACCGCAAAAAAGGCTTTAAAACACCCGCTAGAGAACTAAAAGTAAAACAAACAAACAGATTGCTCAAAAACCTGGGAATTACTAGAGCCTTACCACCTCGCCGCCAAACACCAGGGACCACAAACCTTAGTGAAAGGAGGAGTGGCGAGTACTTTTCTGAAAGTCATTGATTGTAAACAGTGGTCGACACACGACGATACATCAAGACAGGACTCAGCACGAAGAACACCGTGGACCCAATGGACCCCGCTATTCACACCTGCAACGCCAGCCCTTTGAGTGTGCAAAACTGTGCACAGTTGTCCTTGTAACTTCTTCACCTGTATGTGGCCATTTGGTTTTCCTTGGCTATATAGATGGGGTTCTCCTGTCTGAGGAAGCCCCTCACTGTGGTGCAGCAGGCTCAGACCTGGCTCGCCCACATGGTGTTAGAGAAGGCCTCCACTTACACTGGGAACCCCAATGACATGACACTCATCTCCTCTCGGGCTGTGTATCCATTTCCATTACCCACCATGTTTCATAATGAAAGAACAACAATGTTCTGGATGGCGGACAGGATTGATACTATCCACGCTGTAATAAAGACGACATCAAGTTG
>JAXIVH010000696.1:12500-15000 GCA_036785325.1 Urophycis tenuis | reverse complement strand
CAAGCAGCACCATTCATGATTAACATTGAGAGGTTGTTTTTTTTTTGCGTTTCTACACTGATAATCCCATTTGCACAAAAAAAAAAAAAAAAAAAAAAAACTTGAGTCAACATTTCACAACAAAGGCCGCCTCAACTTTTGCGTGCGTGTAGCCAGCCCTCCGAGCACGTCTCCAAAGCGCCTCGCCGACATGACGGAGTGCGCCCATTTGTTATGTATTAGCATACTACGTTAATGGGGATTAAATAGCAGCCAGTGCAAGTCCTGACACAGTGGCACGCCAGCCGGGAGGGCGGGCCTTCCAGTCGCAGTCACGCACAGCCATGTAATGCTGGAAGGAGGAGGAGGGGGGGGGGGCACCCCTCTGTAGATTAACAATCCCTGCAAGAAAGCAGCGGCTTGCTTTGGTGTGCAGGTCCAAGCACCTGACATCATAATACACACACACACACATGCACGCACGCACACAAGCACACACGCACACAAGCACACACGCACACGCACACAAGCGCTCACGTAGGTACGCACGCATACCCCGGCGTGCACTGGCCTTCCCCCGGCTCTCGGAATCAGATTAGTCATTAGACGCACTTGGAAATGGGGTCTTTTATATAGAGTGGCAAGGGTGTGGTGCCTGAGGCCGTGAGACCATTAAACTGTCACCACTCGTTCTCTGAGGTGGGAGAAGGAAGGGTTTCTGTTTTTTTTCATCCCCTGTAGCACAGTTAGCAAGATTTCAAAGGTCAGTCGGCCACTGTGTGGTGCTGTGTGTGTGATTGAACGTTAAGGTTTTGTTTTAACCTGAGCTGTGAGGACCCGCCAGTGTCTGTGTGGGTCTGTGTGTGCGTGCGTGCGTGCGTGCATGCGCGTGCGTGCGTGTGCATGTGCGTGTGCGTGTGCGTGTGATTGCGTGCGTGTGTGTGTGTGTGTGTGTGCAGGTCAGTATGCATTAGTGTCTAAGAGAGAAAGAGCAGGATTTAGTTCGTCGAAGGGTTAGTACTGTAAAACACACAGTACAGTCGCATGAAATACCTGCAACGTGCATCGCATCAAAAATAACTTCTTTACGGTGGAAAATCAAATCAGCTCTTTAATAACATAGAGTTATAGGCCACCCCAACAAATAATTAAAATAGAATGAGCGTAATTGCCAAGTATGTCTGCCCGGCAACGCAGGAATCCCTCTTGCCGCTTGTGCCTCCCGGTAACCATGGCAGCAAATGTTTTGTGCGAACCACTGTCACCTCACAGTTTACAGCTCACTCAAATCAAGGGGTTCCATTCCAAAGTGCTGCTTTGCTCTTGTTACCGTCTTATTTTAAGGCCGGGACTTGTTGACAAACCTCTAATTTTGCCAAGTGGAAGGAAGGAAGCGTAGTAAAAGCATCCTTCAGGAAACTCCTTCAGAGCTGGGGGATGGAGACACCACGGGGGGAGAGAAAGAAAAGAGATATATATGAAAATAAGGTGACTTATGAGCAGCTACGTGAGTTATACGAAATGCGTGGAGACACGGCAGACGCATCAGAGCTCTTTCACCTCGGCCGGCAGCATGGGGTCCGTGTCCACTGTGCTGCGCCGCGCCGCAAATCAAGCAATTCCCATCTGGCAGGATATCATCATGGTTACACAGGCATCGTAAAACAGAGCCCAGCGCTTCGATCCCGGGGCCTCTCACCTGAGACGGGCCTGACCGCTAGCCGTTAGCTGGGCTCTGTGCGAGGCGTGTAGGACAACAGTGAGATGCAGTAGCGCCACCTAGTGGCGGGTCAGGGACCGGGCCGGTGCACTCTGAAGGACAGCCGCTGAACACATGAATAGCGAAAACGATCCGTTCTGATGGAAATGATCAAATGGAGAAGAGAGTGGAAAAGGAGAAGGGCACCTACTGGGTCCGGTGTAGACTGAAGTGTGTTGGTTTTTAATGAGTGCACAGCGACTGGCGAGGGCGATATCTTATTGAACAAACACAATGTGTTCATGTGTCAGACATTACTCGGCCACGTGACGCATTGAACTCATGCCACCTCTCCGTCGGCCAGCGAGAGAGAGACAGAGAGAGAGAGAGAGAGAGAGAGAGAGAGAGAGAGAGAGGGAGAGAGAGAACAAACGAGACTGCAGACACAACTGCAGGGCACACATTTCACCGCCGTGACTTTTGCCCCTTTTTATGCAAAGGAGACGGAGAGGAGAATTCACTCTCCTCCTGGCCATCATTACGCTCTCTCCAAACGCAGCCAGACGCTAAATTCTTCTGGCGTAATTAGAACCTGCCTCGAACGTCTGAGGCATGACCTCACCATTTTGGCGAGAAAAAAAAAAAAAAGAATACAAATCCTCGGCGTCCCCACCGGTTGAATCGGGCTCGGCTGCCCGGACCCTCGGGCACGCTGCTCCCCGAGCCCCTCTGCCCATCGGTCAGACGCCTCCTCCACGCCTCCCCTCCCTCCCCCCCACCCCCGTCCGCGTCTGGACCACCAACCGCTCCATGTGCATTTGA
>JAXIVH010000696.1:0-7500 GCA_036785325.1 Urophycis tenuis | reverse complement strand
AGACCACGCTATCATAAGTATGTTTGGGGTTTATATGTATATTGTGAAACGCGATACCCTTGTAAATCAAGTTAAACAAACTCCGTGACAGTGTGCGTAAGCGAGTGACGCACTTGTCTCGCGTCCCACTCGGGTGTTCGGAAAACGTTACCGATCCACAACAAGGCGCTCTGCGGTGCGTTGGTGCCAAACGCGACTTTAAAGCGATTTTAAAACATCATTTGCTAAATGGCTCTTATGGCGGTTATAACGTGAGGTGTTCTCATCACGTCCCACTACTTTAATCAACAAATTGTATTCATGTATTCACCACATAACAGACAATGTTTTTGGTCATGTAACAGCACCTCGTCCATCCTTTGCGAACCTCGAGTCCCGTCTTAAAAAGCCCCTTGCAGGGTCAACGTCTTGTCGTGTTTGAAACGCCACTTGACTTCCACGACAACGCCGAGAGGAACTCGGGGGGGGAGGTGGGGGGAGGGGGGGGGGGGGGGTGTGCTGTGTAATTGGGGGAGGAAACAGCTTCCGTCACCTCAGCAGCGGGGCCCCACATTAGCCACACCGCCGGCTCCCCGCAGCCCTGGCCCGCCACCGGAACCACCAGTAAGTGATTTCTAATCACTCGCCGGACCCCTTTCATTACGGGAGATTAAAGCCCACCACTAATGGCAGCTCGCCGCCGCGACGCCGGCTTCCAATATAGAGCTCCGACCGGCCGGCCGGAGAACCACAGAGGACTCGCCGGTGACGCACTTCACCCGACGTCACGGGGGAGACAGGGAGAGTGATTCCCCCCCCCCTCCCCCCCTCCTCCCCCCTCCTCCCTCCTCCTCCCCCCCCCCCTCCTCCCCTTCTCCCTCTCTCTCTCTCTCTCTCTCTCTCTCTCCGTCCAGAACGGAAAGTATGTCTCGATAGATCCACCCCGCCGGGCTCGCACCCGGGGCGAGGAGACGACCAGTAAAAACCCGATACCAACTCAAGTTAAACATTCCAGCGCGGGTTTATATAGATCCACGTGCGGGCCGCACCGGGCCCGTTAAACCCACGCCTTGTGACTCACCGGGCTTTTAGTGGTCATCAAACACAGAGACGGACGCGGCGGATGCGTTCATGCGACACGCGCCGTAACGCTGGTGTACGTAGCGTCACGGCCCCCCCCCCCCGACGCGACCACAACAGTACCGCTGTCGAGGGTATCATTTGTGTCAGTGGTGTCAGTGGTGTCAGTGGTGTCAGTGGTGTCAGTGGTGTCGATGGTGTCAGTGGTGTCGATGGTGTCAGTGTTGTCAATGGTGTCGGTGGTGTCGATGGTGTCGATGGTGTCGGTGGTATCGATGGTGTCAGTGGTGTCGATGGTGTCAGTGGTGTCGATGGTGTCTGTGGTGTTGATGGTGTCAGTGGTGTCGATGGTGTCGATGGTGTCGGTGGTATCGATGGTGTCAGTGGTGTCGATGGTGTCGATGGTGTCAGTGGTGTCGATGGTGTCTGTGGTGTTGATGGTGTCAGTGCTGTCGATGGTGAGTGAGGACATGACATCAGCGAACATAGCGAACACACACGCCGGTATGTCTGACCGCGTCACGGTCTGTGAAGGAGATGACACAACCCGGTCTGTACGGGGTTGACAGGACGTGATTCAGTCGGCCGCCCTGTCAATTATCACAGCTGATCTGGCCGCCGCAGGCCAGACGGCACCTTGACACGCGGACGTGTCTGCAGACGTGTGATTGAACTGTTTATTACCGCATTGTCCAGAAAGTGAAGCCTCTCACGGTCCAACGCTGCCTCAGATTGTTTTGGGGCTGGAAGGTTTGGACTTCTCAACAGACGAAGAGGAAGGCAAATATTCAATCCTCGGAACGTTTCATAACATTGGTCTACCACAGGTGCAAGTTTTCCATACCAATTAGCAAGTGCTCCACCCACAAATTTTCCATCAAAATAAACTGGGAACACATAAAACATGCACATTAAAATGGGAATGATTGTCTTTGATATTCAATGCCTTAATTGAAACCAGGCAGTGGAATTAAAGAGGTCTGTTATGACGGCTCCAACTTTCCCATGAGGAATGGGGATTCCTGTCTGATATCGTTCAAACAGAAATAACTAGAACTTATGCGTAATGATATGGATGTATAATGTATACCATGCACACATGCACGCGGTAACACCCACCCACACGTACATACATTATGTACATATACCTCGCCATATACGCTATTACTGCACACACAACACACACACACACACATACACACTGTGAGAGTGAGTGGGTTTGTGCGCGTGGGTCAAAGGTTCAGGCGGTCCTTCGCCCCCTGCCACTTAGACGCTCAGCGCACGACTCTCCCAGCAGGTCCAGTCGATACAAGGCTTGCTCATGGGCGACCTGGCTAAACATCTGGTAATCTTTGTTTCAGCTTCTCAATAGCTCACCAGCCGCTAGTCTTTGTGTGTGTGTGTGCGTGTGTGTGTGTGCGTGTGTGTGTGTGTGTGTGTGTGTGTGTGTGTGTGTGCGTGTGTGTGCGTGTATTGGTGTGCATGTGTGTGCGTTTGTTGGTGTGCATGTGTGCGTGTGTGTTGGTGTGCATGTGTGCGTGTGTGTTGGTGTGCATGTGTGCGTGTGTGGAGTCAACCATCTCCAGTTACATAGTTGCGGGCTGTTCCCTTGAGGTTAACATGGACCAAGCCATTTTGGATTGCGGAAGGAGTTTCCACAAAATAGGTGTTGTCCAAAAAATTCCTTTTAGTTATGGAAATAAACCGACAGAGACGGGAGAAGGGCGAACGAGAGGAGTAAAGTGTGTAAAATGAATTATGTGTTCGTGGGCTAAGCTGTGATGTGACAAAAGATGTATTTTCTCCTTAAATCCAGTTCTAAATGTCCAGATAAGTGAAACTCAGAGTACAAGAGCCAACGTTACCAATGGTAACCTTGGTAACATTGGCAACCTTCTCTTTTTAGGAGGGGGTTCAGGTAATAGAAAATAAAACAGAGAATACAGCTGATACATAACAACAATCACATAGCCAATATCACCACCTCACTAACTACTAAATAAACACATAATTGCCTCCCCAACAAAAACGTCCATAAATGCATTGAAAGTAGGCCGTTTCATTCAATGTCTAAATTAAGCGCAGCCTCGATCCGATCCAAGAGGGTTTTCATTATTCTTTCCACTTCAGCTCCCTCTCAACTCATTGAAGAAGTCCACTGCCAACAGCGTTCGGCGGACTGCTTCCTTTTGGACCGCGTTCCTCAGCGACCACGTCACGATCATTCCAGCCCGACCTCGTTCGGTCCGCACCCACTTTACGGGGCCCTGTCTGCTTTGTTCCGGCCCGGCGTGACGTTGTCAACACACGCTCCGCATTCTCCAAAACCCCCGTCCCACCTCGTCCGTCTCCGTCTGCGTCGGAGGGCCATGGCGTGGCGTTGTGTCTGAGACAATGACTTCACAGGCCCCGCCGCCGCCGTCACCGCCGGCCCGCCGGCTCACCGCGGGGCCAGGGGTCCTGGGAGGCCAGGGGTCCGGGGAGGCCAGGGAGGCCAGGGGTCCAGAGAGGTCAGGGGTCCTGAGGTCCTGGGGTCCTGAGGTCCTGGGGTCCAGGGAGGTCAGAGGTTCAAGGGTCCAGGGGTCCAGGGAGGCCAGGGGTCCGGGGGTCCAGGGAGGCCAGGGGTCCGGGGGTCCAGGGGTCCAGGCAGGCCAGGGGTCCAGGGGTCCTGAGGTCCTGGGGTCCAGGGAGGCCAGAGGTTCAAGGGTCCAGGGGTCCAGGGAGGCCAGGGAGACCACGTGTCCCAGGGAGGCCAGGGGTCCAGGGGTCCAGGGAGGCCAGGGGTCCAGGGGTCCAGGGGTCCAGGCAGGCCAGGGGTCCAGGGGTCCAGGGAGGCCAGGGGTCCAGGGGTCCAGGGGTCCAGGCAGGCCAGGGGTCCAGGGGTCCCGGGGGGTCCAGGGGTCCTGGGGTCAAGGGGTCAAGGGGTCCAGGGAGGCCAAAGGTCCAGGGGTCCTCCCTGGTCCAGGGGTCCAGGGGTCCGGGGAGGGCCAGGGGTCCGGGGGTCCTGGGGTCAAGGGGTCAAGGGGTCCAGGGAGGCCAAAGGTCCAGGGGTCCTCCCTGGTCCAGGGGTCCAGGGGTCCGGGGAGGCCAGGGGTCCTCCCTGGTTCCCAAGATCCACCCTGAGGACTGCCGCACGCCCCCGTCCCCCCCCCCCCGCTGAAAGGTAAATCCCCAGACTCAGCTGTGTTTGTTATTGGTTGCGCTCGCTGAGTTGCGCGCACAGCCTCGTGGCGGCGCCTCCGCTAGAAGCCGGTGCCCCGTATTTCAACAACATGTCGTATTTGGTCAGCTGCGATGACATCACCAGGTGGCCAGACACGCACACACTCACACACGCTTGCAGGAATGATAATTGGGATTATTTTGTGGGCACTCGTAGTGCAGGGAATTACGCGCAGTTCTTATTTCCTAAAACACCTGGAGCTCCGTTCACTACGACGCAGGAAAGTGAAGTGCTGGTAAGTATGTCTCCGTAGTATTTCACCTTGACCCCCGCAGGACTGTGTTTACAGAAGCACTGTGATTATTGGGGGGAAGGGGGGACGGGGGGGGGGGTCTGGGTAGAGGCTTGACAGCTGATCCAACTATACTCACAGCTGCTAACAAACTATTATAAACAATAGTTTAGTTGATGGTTTGCTACTTCCTATTAAGATCATGGGTCCGGCAAGCTTAATCACTATTTGCTTTTCTTGGTAAAATGAAAACCCAAGATGTACTTTTACTTTAAGTGACCCGTAGGCCTCAAGGAACAGCAATAAGGTAACGTTTAGCACTAAGTATTCATGGTTCTTTCCCTCACCGTAGAAGCCTTGGGCTCTACAGTTTAATACGAGGTGCCATCTAAACATTTACATTTACACTTCGTAATTTAGCAAATCAAAAGTCTAGAAACTACAACAAACTCTTACAGTACATCCAAACAAAATGCAGCCAGGCTTCAACATCAAATTAAATTCAACAACAACAACGTGGGATAAAAACATCAACACCGCAAAACCTTTTTTAAATTGAATCAATGGCTTTTCTTCACCGTTGTATCCATCAATCTGTTGTGTTTGTGTGCGTGTGTGTCTGTGTTTGTGACTGTGTGTGTGTGTGTGTGTGTTTGTGTGTGTGTGTGCGCCTGTGTTTGTGTGCGTTTGTGTGTGCGTCTGTGTTTGTGACTGTGTGTGTGTGTGTGACTGTGTGTGTGTGTGTCTGTGTGTGTGTGTGTGTGTGTCTCTGTGTTTGTGTGTGTGTGCCTGTGTTTGTGTGCGTCCGTGTGTGCGTCTGTGTTTGTGACTGATGTGTGTGTGTGTGTGTGTGTGTGTGTGTGTGTGTGTGTGTGCTTGAGCGCGTGCTTGCATGTGTGTGTGTGTGTGTGTGTGTGTGTCTATGGACACCAGTGGGAGAAATGGCGTGGGGGGCGCGGGGGGGGGGGGGGGGGGCTTCCAGCGCGCGCCATCACTCCGGCTGGTAATTTATCGTGGGAGCTAAGTGTTTCCATTCGCGGCGAGCGCCACTAAAAACAGCGCAGCGCAAACGTTTCTGGGGGGGCCGGGCTCATAAAAGAAGCGATGCGGTGTGTGTGTGTGTGTGCGCTGGCCGCCGGCCTGACAACCTGCTCGCAGGCCTGTATAGATATGGTTTTAATGAATACATATTCCAGTCGTGGATCCCCCGCGCGCGCCAGAAGGTACACTCCTGACTATTGTGTTTTCCCTCACCGCAGCGGAGAGCCCGGCCCATGTTGAGCAGGGGGGGGGGTTTCTGCGCGGCCAAAAGCCGTGAAGATATATGACGGCGCGGTGGTTTCCATTACCCCCCTGCTCTCGCGCCGCCGCCCCCCCCCCCCCCAACCCGCCCCATTGCATGTGACAATTCGACGCGTGAAGTGAAACAAGGATTCTTGAATAGTTCTGTTTATTCTTGTTTTTCGTCCCCGTATTGCGGCGTTTGAAGCATCATGGAAGTCCAAGGGTACTTGGGTGAGGCTTATATATATTACTTATATACTTATATATATATATTACTTATATATGTATATATATTACTTATATAGTCATATACATATATGTATTATATCATATAGTCATGTCGATCACAGTAACTAATGGCAGGGTCGTATATCGAGTAGTGCCCGGGTCACCCCTCTGACGGTCTCATGTTGGGCCACAGCCCGGGGTTTTTACAGCATGTGTACCTGCAGCGTAGTTTGACCTCGGGCTGCTACTGCCGTCGCCGTCCTAGCTCGCGCACGAGTTTGCTTTGGCCGCGCGTTTCATGGGAACATTTCGTGGACCGAAAGCCAAACAGCCACAAAGTGCACCTCAAACACGCGGCGAAAAGCAACACAATATCTGCGAGGAGGCGCGTCGCCGGTGATATCATCACCCGTGCTGCTCAGCATCTGGGAAAGTACCAGCGCCGCCGCCACCACACCGAGGGCACCGCCGGTCTGACCCGCCCCACCGCCACCCTGCGCTAATGCCCAGGGGAATCTCTGCTATCTCTTGGTTTGTTTAGTGCCAGATAACCACCCTGCCCCCACCACCACCACCACCACCACCACCACCACTGTCACCACCACCTTTCTCTCTCACACACACACACACACACGTTACCCGCTGTTGTACTCCAGCACTTTTTGGGGGATTTTTTTCTTTTTCTGCAGGAATGTTTTTCTCCCAGCTCTAACATTAACCAACAGGCCTTATTTCCTGAAACCAGAAACTCCCTCCTCAGCAAAACGCAGCGCAGCAACACCTGCACCAGTAAGGGGCCAGCCAGGACATGAGTCAGACAGCAGACCATTACACGTGCTCTCTCTCTCTCTCTCTCTCTCACTCGCTCTCTCTCTCTCTCTCTTGCTCTCTCTCTCTCTCTCTCTCTCTTGCTCTCGCCCTCTCTCTCATAGTAGTCATAGTAGTAATCGTAGTAGTGTGCTACAAGTGGACGTATGGATGTACGTCTGTCTCGAAACATAGATAGAAAGATAGTGAGGTAGAGAGCCTTACGGGGAATGGATGGATGGGTGGGTGCCCCCACACACACACACACACACGCACACACACACACACACACACACGCACACACACACACACACGCACACACACATACAGACACATACAGACACACACAGACACAGACACACACACACGCCAGATAGCCGTACTGAGAAGAAGTTGGCCATTTGCTTTCACAGGGAATCGTGCGAGCACATTTAAATAGATGTTTTTCTGGAAAGAAAACCGGCGGATGGTGATGGGAAATGTGACGACAGCCTGAGTCTTAGTTTGTATTACAATCACACAACCTCTTATTTTGGAACCGAGCACAGCCCACATGTGCCCTCGTGGCCCGCAGAACATGGGCTGGTTCTTTGGGGTTTTCTTCTCTCTCTCTCTGTGAACGGGTTTGATTGATTGGCCATCAATTGGGAGCCGCTCCTTGGAGGGA
>JAXIVH010000695.1:50000-52857 GCA_036785325.1 Urophycis tenuis | reverse complement strand
CGTTGGGCGGTTCCTTTTGGGCAGCATTTTGATTTTGATGTCAAACACTGCTGAAGAACCTTGGGAGAATCAGCATTTATAGGCTTCTTCTTGAACGCCGACTACAATAACACAGTATGGTGTAGCCATGAAGAAGTTAGGCTCAAAGGACTTGTGACATGTAATTACACCTAACAACAAAGCTCCGGTTGAGATGATTCTGATATTTTTTTGGTGAAAAAAAAGCTGGCATCACAATGTAAACTAGGAGACAGGCAATCACAGGTACTGCTGGGAGTTGAACCCAGGGTCTCCTGTTTACAAGACAGGCGCTTTGACCAGCTAAGCCACAGTACCTCTGCTGTCATAGGGTGAACTTTCTCTGAAATTTGTCCAATGTAGCACTAGCTGATGTGCGTTAATAAAGAAAAAATGGCAAGGAAAAGGAATCGAAACGACTGGGAGTCTTAACTGCAGGTACTGCTGGGATTTAGCCCAGGATCTCCTGTTTACTAGACAGGCACTTTAACCAGCTAAGCCACAGCACCACTGGCAGCCAAAGTGAACTTCTTGAGCTAAAAATTGAGAAAACAACAACCTCGGTCTGACATGATTCCTTGGATGCGTGAGAAAAATAAAGGTTGATTAAGTAGCACATCAGATAACACTCAGTACTTTTGGACTTTATCTTAGGAGATCCTGTGTACTTTGTATGCCCATTGTGTCACAAAGCATAGAGAGAAGATTGACAGAAAAGTACAGCAAACACCAGCATCATTTGCAAAGATTACTGCGCCAAATGTGGGGCTCAAACCCACAACCCTGAGAATAAGAGTCTCATGCTCTACCAACTGAGCTAACCGGGCTCGGACTCAACTGCTACGTTGCGTTTCGGAGAGAACCTTTAAAGTCCAAATGAGTTGTTGACAATTAACCAGAATGCTTTGCATGCCATGTCTTTTGTACAGTTCACTTGCTCCTTGCAAAGCTTTCAACTTTAATTTTGAACCCCAACTTTGAATATCTCCTCTGTTAGATTGGTTTGGATAGGTTAAGGGCCACAACACTTCAATAGAAAGATTCTGATCAATGTTACAAAGGAATGCGCTATTTGTGTGGCAAACAAACAATCAAAGGCTAAGTTATTCCTTCACAGAGGCAATCTCATAATATGCGATAGACATGGGTTGCAAAAGGTCCGGTTTAGATGATTCCGATATTTTTTTGGTACACAGAAACTGGCATCACAATGTAAACTAGGAGAAGGGCAATGACAGGTACTGCTGGGAGTTGAACCCAGGGTCTCCTGTTTACTAGACAGGCGCTTTGACCAGCTAAGCCACAGTACCTCTGCTGTCGCTGAGTGAAATTTCTCTGAAATTGGTCCAACGTGGCACTACCTGATGTGCGTTAATAAAGGAAAAATGGTAAGGAAAGAATTGGAGTCTTACATAACTGCAGGTACTGCTAGGATTTGAACCCAGGGTCTCCTGTTTACTAGACAGGCACTTTAACCAGCTAAGCCACAGCACCACTTGGAGCTAAGGAGAGCTGCTTGAGCGAGCGATACTGTCCACTATACTAACGAGGAGAGGGCATAGGAGCCCAGCAGTCCTCTAAGTCAAAGCGCAACGACTGGACGTCGACTTGGCACAGGAACCCCAAAAGCAGGACAGATTCATCGGAGGTTCTGAGTAGACCTAGAAGCAGATGGGTCAAACAAACAAAAACAAACAGCCATCCACTACCTGAGATTTTGCATCAATAAATGCCATCAAGGCGCATTGCTGCCTGCAGCAATTTGCGATTGAGGAATTACATAGACAAGATGTCAACCGTTCGCAAACAACAATCTTGCCCACAGTCCTTTCTACAAATGAACTGCGTTACCTTATTAATGAAGATGATGTCCTTGTTCGGTGCTGCTAACTAAACCAACAATCTCAGACATTTGAAAAGTTCATTCATGGTGGCATAAATTCCACATCTAGTCAATTCCCCGCTGCAGGCAACGTAAGGCAACGTAAGTTAAACTTTGGTATTTATTTTCCCACAAGCACACCAGGGGAGAGCGCGGACGCAGTCCCCCACCACCAGAAATTTTGCAGTCGAGATTCCCACATGTGGGGAATTCGCAGGGGTCAGCACAACCGGAGTGCAATGGCCGAGCCTCACCCTGGGTGAACCACCTTCTTGATCATGGTATCTCCCCCGCCAGGTAAGTATGCCTAGTACACGGCTCACATGCTACACTGATTCTCTCACATAAGAGTCTATATCATGGTGCTTACATTTTACTGACCATTATGCCACAACTAACAAACGACAATCGTTATTGTGATATCTGCACCCGTAAGATACAATTCCAACACTCATTATTCGTAATATAATGAGTGAGTGAGTATCTTTTTTGTTTCATGCTTTGCTGTATTCGACTTCTGGGATTTTGCAGAAAGAAATGCCATCAAGGCTATTAAACACAGGGAAAAGCGTGCCCCTGGTGGTGGGGTTTTAGGCTACCGTGGTCTCTGGACAACCCCGATTCATATTACCTCACAAACAGAGCGGCACACCATCACCGGTGACACGGCATCTCTGGGACAATGCTGAATTGCACGGAGCAGCATTTGGAGCTGGAGGAGCTTTCAGAGGGAGAGAGCAATCATTTTCACAGTAATGCAGAGCTCTGCCACATGGCAAAGCCCACCAGAAAAATTCCCTAAACTTCTCTCCACGGAAGTCTTTAGTAAAAGGCGAAAGGCTTGTACGATTTGTAGAGAAACCAGAGTTAACACATGCGCCTGCTGCCAAGGCCCGCCTGTCCCACTCGCCGGCTTGGTAAACTGCCCAACGGTGGCCCTCTATGTTTAATATGTAG
>JAXIVH010000695.1:0-40000 GCA_036785325.1 Urophycis tenuis | reverse complement strand
ATTTGGAGCTGGAGGAGCTTTCAGAGGGAGAGAGCAATCATTTTCACAGTAATGCAGAGCTCTGCCACATGGCAAAGCCCACCAGAAAAATTCCCTAAACTCTTGGGTGTTCCTCTCCACGGAAGTCTTTAGTAAAAGGCGAAAGGCTTGTACGATTTGTAGAGAAACCAGAGTTAACACATGCGCCTGCTGCCAAGGCCCGCCTGTCCCACTCGCCGGCTTGGTAAACTGCCCAACGGTGGCCCTCTATGTTTAATATGTAGTCCCCACATAGAGGACATATCAGACATTAAGCTGATAAGAACAGATACTACCACTTGATCTTAGCCAAAAGGCAGAGAAGCGATGGCCAACAGCGGCCTGTGACGGAACACGCACTGCCGATGGAGCAACCTCAACCTCTGGTCTTGCATGTCGTTGTGCACAACAATGCGCTACCTTTTGAAGCCGCGCCCCCGGGAAAACAACTGCTTGGAAATCGGGCTCCAGGATGACACGCACATTCGTGAAGCCTTCTATCTTTATCAGGATTTTAGAAAGTATTCTGACCCTTTACTCAGCACTTAGTTTAAGGGCCTTTGGCTGCAATGACAGCCTCAAGTCTTCTTTGGCATGATGCAACAAAATTTGCACACCAGGATTTGGGGCGTTTCTGCCATTCTTCTCTGCAGATCCTGTCAAGCTCTGTCAGGTTGGATGGGGACCGTCGGTGGACAGCCATTTTCTGGTCTCTCTTTGGGCAGCGTTTTGATTTTGATGTCAAACCCTGCTGAAGAACCTTGGGAGAATGAGCATTGATGGGCTTCTTCTTGAGCGCCCACTGCAAAAACACAGCATGGTGTAGCCATGAGGAACACTTGTGACATGTAATTACACCTAACAAGACTTGCCACAAGCACACGCATTCCGATTGCGCCACAGAGACTTGTGGAAGGTCTTGGTGTCTGTGTATCGTTGTACGCAAATGCCAAGTATGACAACATGAGGGAATTTTGCTCATTAGAAGAGGCGGATGCATGCAACATGAGGTGTCTTGGAGTTTTGATTGTCAAACGCTTGTTTCGTCGACTGTCATCACACTCAAAATGCACCCGTCCCTGGGTGGGCTTGAACCACCAACCTTTCGGTTAACAGCCGAACGCGCTAACCGATTGCGCCACAGAGACGTCAGGCAGCAGCTGCTGCTGGTGTCAGTCAGTGTATCGGCAAACAAAAGGCTAAGGACGTCAAAAGATGGCAATTTGATCATTAACTTTGTGTGGAACCCACTGTTCTGGATGTCCAACAGCTGTTGTGTGCTTCCAGATCTGTGTGTGGGTCCCTCCAAAAGAACAGCTAAAAGGACTTTTATCGCCCGGCTAGCTCAGTCGGTAGAGCATGAGACTCTTAATCTCAGGGTCGTGGGTTCGAGCCCCACGTTGGGCGGTTCCTTTTGGGCAGCATTTTGATTTTGATGTCAAACACTGCTGAAGAACCTTGGGAGAATCAGCATTTATAGGCTTCTTCTTGAACGCCGACTACAATAACACAGTATGGTGTAGCCATGAAGAAGTTAGGCTCTCCAAATGCAAGCGTCCCTGGGTGGGCTTGAACCACCAACCTTTCGGTTAACAGCCGAACGCGCTAACCGATTGCGCCACAGAGACGTCAGGCAGCAGCTGCTGCTGGTGTCAGTCAGTGTATCGGCAAACAAAAGGCTAAGGACGTCAAAAGATGGCAATTTGATCATTAACTTTGTGTGGAACCCACTGTTCTGGATGTCCAACAGCTGTTGTGTGCTTCCAGATCTGTGTGTGGGTCCCTCCAAAAGAACAGCTAAAAGGACTTTTATCGCCCGGCTAGCTCAGTCGGTAGAGCATGAGACTCTTAATCTCAGGGTCGTGGGTTCGAGCCCCACGTTGGGCGGTTCCTTTTGGGCAGCATTTTGATTTTGATGTCAAACACTGCTGAAGAACCTTGGGAGAATCAGCATTTATAGGCTTCTTCTTGAACGCCGACTACAATAACACAGTATGGTGTAGCCATGAAGAAGTTAGGCTCAAAGGACTTGTGACATGTAATTACACCTAACAACAAAGCTCCGGTTGAGATGATTCTGATATTTTTTTGGTGAAAAAAAAGCTGGCATCACAATGTAAACTAGGAGACAGGCAATCACAGGTACTGCTGGGAGTTGAACCCAGGGTCTCCTGTTTACAAGACAGGCGCTTTGACCAGCTAAGCCACAGTACCTCTGCTGTCATAGGGTGAACTTTCTCTGAAATTTGTCCAATGTAGCACTAGCTGATGTGCGTTAATAAAGAAAAAATGGCAAGGAAAAGGAATCGAAACGACTGGGAGTCTTAACTGCAGGTACTGCTGGGATTTAGCCCAGGATCTCCTGTTTACTAGACAGGCACTTTAACCAGCTAAGCCACAGCACCACTGGCAGCCAAAGTGAACTTCTTGAGCTAAAAATTGAGAAAACAACAACCTCGGTCTGACATGATTCCTTGGATGCGTGAGAAAAATAAAGGTTGATTAAGTAGCACATCAGATAACACTCAGTACTTTTGGACTTTATCTTAGGAGATCCTGTGTACTTTGTATGCCCATTGTGTCACAAAGCATAGAGAGAAGATTGACAGAAAAGTACAGCAAACACCAGCATCATTTGCAAAGATTACTGCGCCAAATGTGGGGCTCAAACCCACAACCCTGAGAATAAGAGTCTCATGCTCTACCAACTGAGCTAACCGGGCTCGGACACAACTGCTACGTTGCGTTTCGGAGAGAACCTTTAAAGTCCAAATGAGTTGTTGACAATTAACCAGAATGCTTTGCATGCCATGTCTTTTGTACAGTTCACTTGCTCCTTGCAAAGCTTTCAACTTTAATTTTGAACCCCAACTTTGAATATCTCCTCTGTTAGATTGGTTTGGATAGGTTAAGGGCCACAAAACTTCAATAGAAAGATTCTGATCAATGTTACAAAGGAATGCACTATTTGTGTGGCAAACAAACAATCAAAGGCTAAGTTATTCCTTCACAGAGGCAATCTCATAATATGCGATAGACATGGGTTGCAAAAGGTCCGGTTTAGATGATTCCGATATTTTTTTGGTACACAGAAACTGGCATCACAATGTAAACTAGGAGAAGGGCAATGACAGGTACTGCTGGGAGTTGAACCCAGGGTCTCCTGTTTACTAGACAGGCGCTTTGACCAGCTAAGCCACAGTACCTCTGCGGTTGCTGAGTGAAATTTCTCTGAAATTGGTCCAACGTGGCACTACCTGATGTGCGTTAATAAAGGAAAAATGGTAAGGAAAGAATTGGAGTCTTACATAACTGCAGGTACTGCTAGGATTTGAACCCAGGGTCTCCTGTTTACTAGACAGGCACTTTAACCAGCTAAGCCACAGCACCACTTGGAGCTAAGGAGAGCTGCTTGAGCGAGCGATACTGTCCACTATACTAACGAGGAGAGGGCATAGGAGCCCAGCAGTCCTCTAAGTCAAAGCGCAACGACTGGACGTCGACTTGGCACAGGAACCCCAAAAGCAGGACAGATTCATCGGAGGTTCTGAGTAGACCTAGAAGCAGATGGGTCAAACAAACAAAAAGCCATCCACTACCTGAGATTTTGCATCAATAAATGCCATCAAGGCGCATTGCTGCCTGCAGCAATTTGCGATTGAGGAATTACATAGACAAGATGTCAACCGTTCGCAAACAACAATCTTGCCCACAGTCCTTTCTACAAATGAACTGCGTTACCTTATTAATGAAGATGATGTCCTTGTTCGGTGCTGCTAACTAAACCAACAATCTCAGACATTTGAAAAGTTCATTCATGGTGGCATAAATTCCACATCTAGTCAATTCCCCGTTGACAGCTGCAGGCAACGTAAGTTAAACTTTGGTATTTATTTTCCCACAAGCACACCAGGGGAGAGCGCGGACGCAGTCCCCCACCACCAGAAATTTTGCAGTCGAGATTCCCACATGTGGGGAATTCGCAGGGGTCAGCACAACCGGAGTGCAATGGCCGAGCCTCACCCTGGGTGAACCACCTTCTTGATCATGGTATCTCCTCTGCCAGGTAAGTATGCCTAGTACACGGCTCACATGCTACACTGATTCTCTCACATAAGAGTCTACATCATGGTGCTTACATTTTACTGACCATTATGCCACAACTAACAAACGACAATCGTTATTGTGATATCTGCACCCGTAAGATACAATTCCAACACTCATTATTCGTAATATAATGAGTGAGTGAGTATCTTTTTTGTTTCATGCTTTGCTGTATTCGACTTCTGGGATTTTGCAGAAAGAAATGCCATCAAGGCTATTAAACACAGGGAAAAGCGTGCCCCTGGTGGTGGGGTTTTAGGCTACCGTGGTCTCTGGACAACCCCGATTCATATTACCTCACAAACAGAGCGGCACACCGTCACCGGTGACACGGCATCTCTGGGACAATGCTGAATTGCACGGAGCTGCATTTGGAGCTGGAGGAGCTTTCAGAGGGAGAGAGCAATCATTTTCACAGTAATGCAGAGCTCTGCCACATGGCAAAGCCCACCAGAAAAATTCCCTAAACTCTTGGGTGTTCCTCTCCACGGAAGTCTTTAGTAAAAGGCGAAAGGCTTGTACGATTTGTAGAGAAACCAGAGTTAACACATGCGCCTGCTGCCAAGGCCCGCCTGTCCCACTCGCCGGCTTGGTAAACTGCCCAACGGTGGCCCTCTATGTTTAATATGTAGTCCCCACATAGAGGACATATCAGACATTAAGCTGATAAGAACAGATACTACCACTTGATCTTAGCCAAAAGGCAGAGAAGCGATGGCCAACAGCGGCCTGTGACGGAACACGCACTGCCGATGGAGCAACCTCAACCTCTGGTCTTGCATGTCGTTGTGCACAACAATGCGCTACCTTTTGAAGCCGCGCCCCCGGGAAAACAACTGCTTGGAAATCGGGCTCCAGGATGACACGCACATTCGTGAAGCCTTCTATCTTTATCAGGATTTTAGAAAGTATTCTGACCCTTTACTCAGCACTTAGTTTAAGGGCCTTTGGCTGCAATGACAGCCTCAAGTCTTCTTTGGCATGATGCAACAAAATTTGCACACCAGGATTTGGGGCGTTTCTGCCATTCTTCTCTGCAGATCCTGTCAAGCTCTGTCAGGTTGGATGGGGACCGTCGGTGGACAGCCATTTTCTGGTCTCTCTTTGGGCAGCGTTTTGATTTTGATGTCAAACCCTGCTGAAGAACCTTGGGAGAATGAGCATTGATGGGCTTCTTCTTGAGCGCCCACTGCAAAAACACAGCATG
Source organism: Urophycis tenuis (assembly GCA_036785325.1). NCBI lineage: Eukaryota > Metazoa > Chordata > Actinopteri > Gadiformes > Phycidae > Urophycis > Urophycis tenuis. The sequence goes on along the minus strand of JAXIVH010000695.1, from coordinate 34,671 downwards.
GTGTAGCCATGAGGAACACTTGTGACATGTAATTACACCTAACAAGACTTGCCACAAGCACACGCATTCCGATTGCGCCACAGAGACTTGTGGAAGGTCTTGGTGTCTGTGTATCGTTGTACGCAAATGCCAAGTATGACAACATGAGGGAATTTTGCTCATTAGAAGAGGCGGATGCATGCAACATGAGGTGTCTTGGAGTTTTGATTGTCAAACGCTTGTTTCGTCGACTGTCATCACACTCAAAATGCACCCGTCCCTGGGTGGGCTTGAACCACCAACCTTTCGGTTAACAGCCGAACGCGCTAACCGATTGCGCCACAGAGACGTCAGGCAGCAGCTGCTGCTGGTGTCAGTCAGTGTATCGGCAAACAAAAGGCTAAGGACGTCAAAAGATGGCAATTTGATCATTAACTTTGTGTGGAACCCACTGTTCTGGATGTCCAACAGCTGTTGTGTGCTTCCAGATCTGTGTGTGGGTCCCTCCAAAAGAACAGCTAAAAGGACTTTTATCGCCCGGCTAGCTCAGTCGGTAGAGCATGAGACTCTTAATCTCAGGGTCGTGGGTTCGAGCCCCACGTTGGGCGGTTCCTTTTGGGCAGCATTTTGATTTTGATGTCAAACACTGCTGAAGAACCTTGGGAGAATCAGCATTTATAGGCTTCTTCTTGAACGCCGACTACAATAACACAGTATGGTGTAGCCATGAAGAAGTTAGGCTCAAAGGACTTGTGACATGTAATTAAACCTAACAATACTAACCACAAGCAAACACACTGGCAGTGCGCCATTGTTTCTAGGTGCAAACATGCAACAATTTCCATGTGAAATTTGAGCTCATTGTGTCAAGGTTTTGCAAGAACATAAATTATTTACTGACAGGCTACAGTTGCCCCCTTGACTACAAGCATTTGGGGATAAAGGGTTGCCTGTATTGTGCCCAGTTACACAGTTGTCCATTAACACATGCACCTTGTTTTGTGAACCTGCATTTCTGTTCAAAGTCATCCGTCCCTGGGTGGGCTCGAACCACCAACCTTTCAGTTAACAGCCGAACGCGCTAGCCTATTGCGCCACAGAGACTTGTAGAAGATCTTGGTGTCTGTGTATCCTCGTACACAAATGCCAAGTATGACAACATGAGGGAAATTTGCCCATTAGAAGAAGAGGATGCATGCAACATGAGGCGTCTTGGAGTTTTGATTGTGAAACGCTTGTTTTGTCGACTGGCATATGACTCCAAATGCAAGCGTCCCTGGGTGGGCTTGAACCACCAACCTTTCGGTTAACAGCCGAACGCGCTAACCGATTGCGCCACAGAGACGTCAGGCAGCAGCTGCTGCTGGTGTCAGTCAGTGTATCGGCAAACAAAAGGCTAAGGACGTCAAAAGATGGCAATTTGATCATTAACTTTGTGTGGAACCCACTGTTCTGGATGTCCAACAGCTGTTGTGTGCTTCCAGATCTGTGTGTGGGTCCCTCCAAAAGAACAGCTAAAAGGACCTTTATCGCCCGGCTAGCTCAGTCGGTAGAGCATGAGACTCTTAATCTCAGGGTCGTGGGTTCGAGCCCCACGTTGGGCGGTTCCTTTTGGGCAGCATTTTGATTTTGATGTCAAACACTGCTGAAGAACCTTGGGAGAATCAGCATTTATAGGCTTCTTCTTGAACGCCGACTACAATAACACAGTATGGTGTAGCCATGAAGAAGTTAGGCTCAAAGGACTTGTGACATGTAATTACACCTAACAACAAAGCTCCGGTTGAGATGATTCTGATATTTTTTTGGTGAAAAAAAAGCTGGCATCACAATGTAAACTAGGAGACAGGCAATCACAGGTACTGCTGGGAGTTGAACCCAGGGTCTCCTGTTTACAAGACAGGCGCTTTGACCAGCTAAGCCACAGTACCTCTGCTGTCATAGGGTGAACTTTCTCTGAAATTTGTCCAATGTAGCACTAGCTGATGTGCGTTAATAAAGAAAAAATGGCAAGGAAAAGGAATCGAAACGACTGGGAGTCTTAACTGCAGGTACTGCTGGGATTTAGCCCAGGATCTCCTGTTTACTAGACAGGCACTTTAACCAGCTAAGCCACAGCACCACTGGCAGCCAAAGTGAACTTCTTGAGCTAAAAATTGAGAAAACAACAACCTCGGTCTGACATGATTCCTTGGATGCGTGAGAAAAATAAAGGTTGATTAAGTAGCACATCAGATAACACTCAGTACTTTTGGACTTTATCTTAGGAGATCCTGTGTACTTTGTATGCCCATTGTGTCACAAAGCATAGAGAGAAGATTGACAGAAAAGTACAGCAAACACCAGCATCATTTGCAAAGATTACTGCGCCAAATGTGGGGCTCAAACCCACAACCCTGAGAATAAGAGTCTCATGCTCTACCAACTGAGCTAACCGGGCTCGGACTCAACTGCTACGTTGCGTTTCGGAGAGAACCTTTAAAGTCCAAATGAGTTGTTGACAATTAACCAGAATGCTTTGCATGCCATGTCTTTTGTACAGTTCACTTGCTCCTTGCAAAGCTTTCAACTTTAATTTTGAACCCCAACTTTGAATATCTCCTCTGTTAGATTGGTTTGGATAGGTTAAGGGCCACAACACTTCAATAGAAAGATTCTGATCAATGTTACAAAGGAATGCGCTATTTGTGTGGCAAACAAACAATCAAAGGCTAAGTTATTCCTTCACAGAGGCAATCTCATAATATGCGATAGACATGGGTTGCAAAAGGTCCGGTTTAGATGATTCCGATATTTTTTTGGTACACAGAAACTGGCATCACAATGTAAACTAGGAGAAGGGCAATGACAGGTACTGCTGGGAGTTGAACCCAGGGTCTCCTGTTTACTAGACAGGCGCTTTGACCAGCTAAGCCACAGTACCTCTGCTGTCGCTGAGTGAAATTTCTCTGAAATTGGTCCAACGTGGCACTACCTGATGTGCGTTAATAGAGGAAAAATGGTAAGGAAAAGAATTGGAGTCTTACATAACTGCAGGTACTGCTAGGATTTGAACCCAGGGTCTCCTGTTTACTAGACAGGCACTTTAACCAGCTAAGCCACAGCACCACTTGGAGCTAAGGAGAGCCGCTTGAGCGAGCGATACTGTCCACTATACTAACGAGGAGAGGGCATAGGAGCCCAGCAGTCCTCTAAGTCAAAGCGCAACGACTGGACGTCGACTTGGCACAGGAACCCCAAAAGCAGGACAGATTCATCGGAGGTTCTGAGTAGACCTAGAAGCAGATGGGTCAAACAAACAAAAACAAACAGCCATCCACTACCTGAGATTTTGCATCAATAAATGCCATCAAGGCGCATTGCTGCCTGCAGCAATTTGCGATTGAGGAATTACATAGACAAGATGTCAACCGTTCGCAAACAACAATCTTGCCCACAGTCCTTTCTACAAATGAACTGCGTTACCTTATTAATGAAGATGATGTCCTTGTTCGGTGCTGCTAACTAAACCAACAATCTCAGACATTTGAAAAGTTCATTCATGGTGGCATAAATTCCACATCTAGTCAATTCCCCGTTGACAGCTGCAGGCAACATAAGTTAAACTTTGGTATTTATTTTCCCACAAGCACACCAGGGGAGAGCGCGGACGCAGTCCCCCACCACCAGAAATTTTGCAGTCGAGATTCCCACATGTGGGGAATTCGCAGGGGTCAGCACAACCGGAGTGCAATGGCCGAGCCTCACCCTGGGTGAACCACCTTCTTGATCATGGTATCTCCCCCGCCAGGTAAGTATGCCTAGTACACGGCTCACATGCTACACTGATTCTCTCACATAAGAGTCTATATCATGGTGCTTACATTTTACTGACCATTATGCCACAACTAACAAACGACAATCGTTATTGTGATATCTGCACCCGTAAGATACAATTCCAACACTCATTATTCGTAATATAATGAGTGAGTGAGTATCTTTTTTGTTTCATGCTTTGCTGTATTCGACTTCTGGGATTTTGCAGAAAGAAATGCCATCAAGGCTATTAAACACAGGGAAAAGCGTGCCCCTGGTGGTGGGGTTTTAGGCTACCGTGGTCTCTGGACAACCCCGATTCATATTACCTCACAAACAGAGCGGCACACCGTCACCGGTGACACGGCATCTCTGGGACAATGCTGAATTGCACGGAGCAGCATTTGGAGCTGGAGGAGCTTTCAGAGGGAGAGAGCAATCATTTTCACAGTAATGCAGAGCTCTGCCACATGGCAAAGCCCACCAGAAAAATTCCCTAAACTCTTGGGTGTTCCTCTCCACGGAAGTCTTTAGTAAAAGGCGAAAGGCTTGTACGATTTGTAGAGAAACCAGAGTTAACACATGCGCCTGCTGCCAAGGCCCGCCTGTCCAACTCGCCGGCTTGGTAAACTGCCCAACGGTGGCCCTCTATGTTTAATATGTAGTCCCCACATAGAGGACATATCAGACATTAAGCTGATAAGAACAGATACTACCACTTGATCTTAGCCAAAAGGCAGAGAAGCGATGGCCAACAGCGGCCTGTGACGGAACACGCACTGCCGATGGAGCAACCTCAACCTCTGGTCTTGCATGTCGTTGTGCACAACAATGCGCTACCTTTTGAAGCCGCGCCCCCGGGAAAACAACTGCTTGGAAATCGGGCTCCAGGATGACACGCACATTCGTGAAGCCTTCTATCTTTATCAGGATTTTAGAAAGTATTCTGACCCTTTACTCAGCACTTAGTTTAAGGGCCTTTGGCTGCAATGACAGCCTCAAGTCTTCTTTGGCATGATGCAACAAAATTTGCACACCAGGATTTGGGGCGTTTCTGCCATTCTTCTCTGCAGATCCTGTCAAGCTCTGTCAGGTTGGATGGGGACCGTCGGTGGACAGCCATTTTCTGGTCTCTCTTTGGGCAGCGTTTTGATTTTGATGTCAAACCCTGCTGAAGAACCTTGGGAGAATGAGCATTGATGGGCTTCTTCTTGAGCGCCCACTGCAAAAACACAGCATGGTGTAGCCATGAGGAACACTTGTGACATGTAATTACACCTAACAAGACTTGCCACAAGCACACGCATTCCGATTGCGCCACAGAGACTTGTGGAAGGTCTTGGTGTCTGTGTATCGTTGTACGCAAATGCCAAGTATGACAACATGAGGGAATTTTGCTCATTAGAAGAGGCGGATGCATGCAACATGAGGTGTCTTGGAGTTTTGATTGTCAAACGCTTGTTTCGTCGACTGTCATCACACTCAAAATGCACCCGTCCCTGGGTGGGCTTGAACCACCAACCTTTCGGTTAACAGCCGAACGCGCTAACCGATTGCGCCACAGAGACGTCAGGCAGCAGCTGCTGCTGGTGTCAGTCAGTGTATCGGCAAACAAAAGGCTAAGGACGTCAAAAGATGGCAATTTGATCATTAACTTTGTGTGGAACCCACTGTTCTGGATGTCCAACAGCTGTTGTGTGCTTCCAGATCTGTGTGTGGGTCCCTCCAAAAGAACAGCTAAAAGGACTTTTATCGCCCGGCTAGCTCAGTCGGTAGAGCATGAGACTCTTAATCTCAGGGTCGTGGGTTCGAGCCCCACGTTGGGCGGTTCCTTTTGGGCAGCATTTTGATTTTGATGTCAAACACTGCTGAAGAACCTTGGGAGAATCAGCATTTATAGGCTTCTTCTTGAACGCCGACTACAATAACACAGTATGGTGTAGCCATGAAGAAGTTAGGCTCTCCAAATGCAAGCGTCCCTGGGTGGGCTTGAACCACCAACCTTTCGGTTAACAGCCGAACGCGCTAACCGATTGCGCCACAGAGACGTCAGGCAGCAGCTGCTGCTGGTGTCAGTCAGTGTATCGGCAAACAAAAGGCTAAGGACGTCAAAAGATGGCAATTTGATCATTAACTTTGTGTGGAACCCACTGTTCTGGATGTCCAACAGCTGTTGTGTGCTTCCAGATCTGTGTGTGGGTCCCTCCAAAAGAACAGCTAAAAGGACTTTTATCGCCCGGCTAGCTCAGTCGGTAGAGCATGAGACTCTTAATCTCAGGGTCGTGGGTTCGAGCCCCACGTTGGGCGGTTCCTTTTGGGCAGCATTTTGATTTTGATGTCAAACACTGCTGAAGAACCTTGGGAGAATCAGCATTTATAGGCTTCTTCTTGAACGCCGACTACAATAACACAGTATGGTGTAGCCATGAAGAAGTTAGGCTCAAAGGACTTGTGACATGTAATTACACCTAACAACAAAGCTCCGGTTGAGATGATTCTGATATTTTTTTGGTGAAAAAAAAGCTGGCATCACAATGTAAACTAGGAGACAGGCAATCACAGGTACTGCTGGGAGTTGAACCCAGGGTCTCCTGTTTACAAGACAGGCGCTTTGACCAGCTAAGCCACAGTACCTCTGCTGTCATAGGGTGAACTTTCTCTGAAATTTGTCCAATGTAGCACTAGCTGATGTGCGTTAATAAAGAAAAAATGGCAAGGAAAAGGAATCGAAACGACTGGGAGTCTTAACTGCAGGTACTGCTGGGATTTAGCCCAGGATCTCCTGTTTACTAGACAGGCACTTTAACCAGCTAAGCCACAGCACCACTGGCAGCCAAAGTGAACTTCTTGAGCTAAAAATTGAGAAAACAACAACCTCGGTCTGACATGATTCCTTGGATGCGTGAGAAAAATAAAGGTTGATTAAGTAGCACATCAGATAACACTCAGTACTTTTGGACTTTATCTTAGGAGATCCTGTGTACTTTGTATGCCCATTGTGTCACAAAGCATAGAGAGAAGATTGACAGAAAAGTACAGCAAACACCAGCATCATTTGCAAAGATTACTGCGCCAAATGTGGGGCTCAAACCCACAACCCTGAGAATAAGAGTCTCATGCTCTACCAACTGAGCTAACCGGGCTCGGACTCAATTGCTACGTTGCGTTTCGGAGAGAACCTTTAAAGTCCAAATGAGTTGTTGACAATTAACCAGAATGCTTTGCATGCCATGTCTTTTGTACAGTTCACTTGCTCCTTGCAAAGCTTTCAACTTTAATTTTGAACCCCAACTTTGAATATCTCCTCTGTTAGATTGGTTTGGATAGGTTAAGGGCCACAACACTTCAATAGAAAGATTCTGATCAATGTTACAAAGGAATGCGCTATTTGTGTGGCAAACAAACAATCAAAGGCTAAGTTATTCCTTCACAGAGGCAATCTCATAATATGCGATAGACATGGGTTGCAAAAGGTCCGGTTTAGATGATTCCGATATTTTTTTGGTACACAGAAACTGGCATCACAATGTAAACTAGGAGAAGGGCAATGACAGGTACTGCTGGGAGTTGAACCCAGGGTCTCCTGTTTACTAGACAGGCGCTTTGACCAGCTAAGCCACAGTACCTCTGCTGTCGCTGAGTGAAATTTCTCTGAAATTGGTCCAACGTGGCACTACCTGATGTGCGTTAATAGAGGAAAAATGGTAAGGAAAAGAATTGGAGTCTTACATAACTGCAGGTACTGCTAGGATTTGAACCCAGGGTCTCCTGTTTACTAGACAGGCACTTTAACCAGCTAAGCCACAGCACCACTTGGAGCTAAGGAGAGCTGCTTGAGCGAGCGATACTGTCCACTATACTAACGAGGAGAGGGCATAGGAGCCCAGCAGTCCTCTAAGTCAAAGCGCAACGACTGGACGTCGACTTGGCACAGGAACCCCAAAAGCAGGACAGATTCATCGGAGGTTCTGAGTAGACCTAGAAGCAGATGGGTCAAACAAACAAAAACAAACAGCCATCCACTACCTGAGATTTTGCATCAATAAATGCCATCAAGGCGCATTGCTGCCTGCAGCAATTTGCGATTGAGGAATTACATAGACAAGATGTCAACCGTTCGCAAACAACAATCTTGCCCACGGTCCTTTCTACAAATGAACTGCGTTACCTTATTAATGAAGATGATGTCCTTGTTCGGTGCTGCTAACTAAACCAACAATCTCAGACATTTGAAAAGTTCATTCATGGTGGCATAAATTCAACATCTAGTCAATTCCCCGTTGACAGCTGCAGGCAACGTAAGTTAAACTTTGGTATTTATTTTCCCACAAGCACACCAGGGGAGAGCGCGGACGCAGTCCCCCACTACCAGAAATTTTGCAGTCGAGATTCCCACATGTGGGGAATTCGCAGGGGTCAGCACAACCGGAGTGCAATGGCTGAGCCTCACCCTGGGTGAACCACCTTCTTGATCATGGTATCTCCCCTGCCAGGTAAGTATGCCTAGTACACGGCTCACATGCTGCACTGATTCTCTCACATAAGAGTCTACATCATGGTGCTTACATTTTACTGACCATTATGCCACAACTAACAAACGACAATCGTTATTGTGATATCTGCACCCGTAAGATACAATTCCAACACTCATTATTCGTAATATAATGAGTGAGTGAATATCTTTTTTGTTTCATGCTTTGCTGTATTCGACTTCTGGGATTTTGCAGAAAGAAATGCCATCAAGGCTATTAAACACAGGGAAAAGCGTGCCCCTGGTGGTGGGGTTTTAGGCTACCGTGGTCTCTGGACAACCCCGATTCATATTACCTCACAAACAGAGCGGCACACCGGGACAATGCTGAATTGCACGGAGCTGCATTTGGAGCTGGAGGAGCTTTCAGAGGGAGAGAGCAATCATTTTCACAGTAATGCAGAGCTCTGCCACATGGCAAAGCCCACCAGAAAAATTCCCTAAACTCTTGGGTGTTCCTCTCCACGGAAGTCTTTAGTAAAAGGCGAAAGGCTTGTACGATTTGTAGAGAAACCAGAGTTAACACATGCGCCTGCTGCCAAGGCCCGCCTGTCCCACTCGCCGGCTTGGTAAACTGCCCAACGGTGGCCCTCTATGTTTAATATGTAGTCCCCACATAGAGGACATATCAGACATTAAGCTGATAAGAACAGATACTACCACTTGATCTTAGCCAAAAGGCAGAGAAGCGATGGCCAACAGCGGCCTGTGACGGAACACGCACTGCCGATGGAGCAACCTCAACCTCTGGTCTTGCATGTCGTTGTGCACAACAATGCGCTACCTTTTGAAGCCGCGCCCCCGGGAAAACAACTGCTTGGAAATCGGGCTCCAGGATGACACGCACATTCGTGAAGCCTTCTATCTTTATCAGGATTTTAGAAAGTATTCTGACCCTTTACTCAGCACTTAGTTTAAGGGCCTTTGGCTGCAATGACAGCCTCAAGTCTTCTTTGGCATGATGCAACAAAATTTGCACACCAGGATTTGGGGCGTTTCTGCCATTCTTCTCTGCAGATCCTGTCAAGCTCTGTCAGGTTGGATGGGGACCGTCGGTGGACAGCCATTTTCTGGTCTCTCTTTGGGCAGCGTTTTGATTTTGATGTCAAACCCTGCTGAAGAACCTTGGGAGAATGAGCATTGATGGGCTTCTTCTTGAGCGCCCACTGCAAAAACACAGCATGGTGTAGCCATGAGGAACACTTGTGACATGTAATTACACCTAACAAGACTTGCCACAAGCACACGCATTCCGATTGCGCCACAGAGACTTGTGGAAGGTCTTGGTGTCTGTGTATCGTTGTACGCAAATGCCAAGTATGACAACATGAGGGAATTTTGCTCATTAGAAGAGGCGGATGCATGCAACATGAGGTGTCTTGGAGTTTTGATTGTCAAACGCTTGTTTCGTCGACTGTCATCACACTCAAAATGCACCCGTCCCTGGGTGGGCTTGAACCACCAACCTTTCGGTTAACAGCCGAACGCGCTAACCGATTGCGCCACAGAGACGTCAGGCAGCAGCTGCTGCTGGTGTCAGTCAGTGTATCGGCAAACAAAAGGCTAAGGACGTCAAAAGATGGCAATTTGATCATTAACTTTGTGTGGAACCCACTGTTCTGGATGTCCAACAGCTGTTGTGTGCTTCCAGATCTGTGTGTGGGTCCCTCCAAAAGAACAGCTAAAAGGACTTTTATCGCCCGGCTAGCTCAGTCGGTAGAGCATGAGACTCTTAATCTCAGGGTCGTGGGTTCGAGCCCCACGTTGGGCGGTTCCTTTTGGGCAGCATTTTGATTTTGATGTCAAACACTGCTGAAGAACCTTGGGAGAATCAGCATTTATAGGCTTCTTCTTGAACGCCGACTACAATAACACAGTATGGTGTAGCCATGAAGAAGTTAGGCTCTCCAAATGCAAGCGTCCCTGGGTGGGCTTGAACCACCAACCTTTCGGTTAACAGCCGAACGCGCTAACCGATTGCGCCACAGAGACGTCAGGCAGCAGCTGCTGCTGGTGTCAGTCAGTGTATCGGCAAACAAAAGGCTAAGGACGTCAAAAGATGGCAATTTGATCATTAACTTTGTGTGGAACCCACTGTTCTGGATGTCCAACAGCTGTTGTGTGCTTCCAGATCTGTGTGTGGGTCCCTCCAAAAGAACAGCTAAAAGGACTTTTATCGCCCGGCTAGCTCAGTCGGTAGAGCATGAGACTCTTAATCTCAGGGTCGTGGGTTCGAGCCCCACGTTGGGCGGTTCCTTTTGGGCAGCATTTTGATTTTGATGTCAAACACTGCTGAAGAACCTTGGGAGAATCAGCATTTATAGGCTTCTTCTTGAACGCCGACTACAATAACACAGTATGGTGTAGCCATGAAGAAGTTAGGCTCAAAGGACTTGTGACATGTAATTACACCTAACAACAAAGCTCCGGTTGAGATGATTCTGATATTTTTTTGGTGAAAAAAAAGCTGGCATCACAATGTAAACTAGGAGACAGGCAATCACAGGTACTGCTGGGAGTTGAACCCAGGGTCTCCTGTTTACAAGACAGGCGCTTTGACCAGCTAAGCCACAGTACCTCTGCTGTCATAGGGTGAACTTTCTCTGAAATTTGTCCAATGTAGCACTAGCTGATGTGCGTTAATAAAGAAAAAATGGCAAGGAAAAGGAATCGAAACGACTGGGAGTCTTAACTGCAGGTACTGCTGGGATTTAGCCCAGGATCTCCTGTTTACTAGACAGGCACTTTAACCAGCTAAGCCACAGCACCACTGGCAGCCAAAGTGAACTTCTTGAGCTAAAAATTGAGAAAACAACAACCTCGGTCTGACATGATTCCTTGGATGCGTGAGAAAAATAAAGGTTGATTAAGTAGCACATCAGATAACACTCAGTACTTTTGGACTTTATCTTAGGAGATCCTGTGTACTTTGTATGCCCATTGTGTCACAAAGCATAGAGAGAAGATTGACAGAAAAGTACAGCAAACACCAGCATCATTTGCAAAGATTACTGCGCCAAATGTGGGGCTCAAACCCACAACCCTGAGAATAAGAGTCTCATGCTCTACCAACTGAGCTAACCGGGCTCGGACTCAATTGCTACGTTGCGTTTCGGAGAGAACCTTTAAAGTCCAAATGAGTTGTTGACAATTAACCAGAATGCTTTGCATGCCATGTCTTTTGTACAGTTCACTTGCTCCTTGCAAAGCTTTCAACTTTAATTTTGAACCCCAACTTTGAATATCTCCTCTGTTAGATTGGTTTGGATAGGTTAAGGGCCACAACACTTCAATAGAAAGATTCTGATCAATGTTACAAAGGAATGCGCTATTTGTGTGGCAAACAAACAATCAAAGGCTAAGTTATTCCTTCACAGAGGCAATCTCATAATATGCGATAGACATGGGTTGCAAAAGGTCCGGTTTAGATGATTCCGATATTTTTTTGGTACACAGAAACTGGCATCACAATGTAAACTAGGAGAAGGGCAATGACAGGTACTGCTGGGAGTTGAACCCAGGGTCTCCTGTTTACTAGACAGGCGCTTTGACCAGCTAAGCCACAGTACCTCTGCTGTCGCTGAGTGAAATTTCTCTGAAATTGGTCCAACGTGGCACTACCTGATGTGCGTTAATAGAGGAAAAATGGTAAGGAAAAGAATTGGAGTCTTACATAACTGCAGGTACTGCTAGGATTTGAACCCAGGGTCTCCTGTTTACTAGACAGGCACTTTAACCAGCTAAGCCACAGCACCACTTGGAGCTAAGGAGAGCTGCTTGAGCGAGCGATACTGTCCACTATACTAACGAGGAGAGGGCATAGGAGCCCAGCAGTCCTCTAAGTCAAAGCGCAACGACTGGACGTCGACTTGGCACAGGAACCCCAAAAGCAGGACAGATTCATCGGAGGTTCTGAGTAGACCTAGAAGCAGATGGGTCAAACAAACAAAAACAAACAGCCATCCACTACCTGAGATTTTGCATCAATAAATGCCATCAAGGCGCATTGCTGCCTGCAGCAATTTGCGATTGAGGAATTACATAGACAAGATGTCAACCGTTCGCAAACAACAATCTTGCCCACGGTCCTTTCTACAAATGAACTGCGTTACCTTATTAATGAAGATGATGTCCTTGTTCGGTGCTGCTAACTAAACCAACAATCTCAGACATTTGAAAAGTTCATTCATGGTGGCATAAATTCAACATCTAGTCAATTCCCCGTTGACAGCTGCAGGCAACGTAAGTTAAACTTTGGTATTTATTTTCCCACAAGCACACCAGGGGAGAGCGCGGACGCAGTCCCCCACTACCAGAAATTTTGCAGTCGAGATTCCCACATGTGGGGAATTCGCAGGGGTCAGCACAACCGGAGTGCAATGGCTGAGCCTCACCCTGGGTGAACCACCTTCTTGATCATGGTATCTCCCCTGCCAGGTAAGTATGCCTAGTACACGGCTCACATGCTGCACTGATTCTCTCACATAAGAGTCTACATCATGGTGCTTACATTTTACTGACCATTATGCCACAACTAACAAACGACAATCGTTATTGTGATATCTGCACCCGTAAGATACAATTCCAACACTCATTATTCGTAATATAATGAGTGAGTGAATATCTTTTTTGTTTCATGCTTTGCTGTATTCGACTTCTGGGATTTTGCAGAAAGAAATGCCATCAAGGCTATTAAACACAGGGAAAAGCGTGCCCCTGGTGGTGGGGTTTTAGGCTACCGTGGTCTCTGGACAACCCCGATTCATATTACCTCACAAACAGAGCGGCACACCGTCACCGGTGACACGGCATCTCTGGGACAATGCTGAATTGCACGGAGCTGCATTTGGAGCTGGAGGAGCTTTCAGAGGGAGAGAGCAATCATTTTCACAGTAATGCAGAGCTCTGCCACATGGCAAAGCCCACCAGAAAAATTCCCTAAACTCTTGGGTGTTCCTCTCCACGGAAGTCTTTAGTAAAAGGCGAAAGGCTTGTACGATTTGTAGAGAAACCAGAGTTAACACATGCGCCTGCTGCCAAGGCCCGCCTGTCCCACTCGCCGGCTTGGTAAACTGCCCAACGGTGGCCCTCTATGTTTAATATGTAGTCCCCACATAGAGGACATATCAGACATTAAGCTGATAAGAACAGATACTACCACTTGATCTTAGCCAAAAGGCAGAGAAGCGATGGCCAACAGCGGCCTGTGACGGAACACGCACTGCCGATGGAGCAACCTCAACCTCTGGTCTTGCATGTCGTTGTGCACAACAATGCGCTACCTTTTGAAGCCGCGCCCCCGGGAAAACAACTGCTTGGAAATCGGGCTCCAGGATGACACGCACATTCGTGAAGCCTTCTATCTTTATCAGGATTTTAGAAAGTATTCTGACCCTTTACTCAGCACTTAGTTTAAGGGCCTTTGGCTGCAATGACAGCCTCAAGTCTTCTTTGGCATGATGCAACAAAATTTGCACACCAGGATTTGGGGCGTTTCTGCCATTCTTCTCTGCAGATCCTGTCAAGCTCTGTCAGGTTGGATGGGGACCGTCGGTGGACAGCCATTTTCTGGTCTCTCTTTGGGCAGCGTTTTGATTTTGATGTCAAACCCTGCTGAAGAACCTTGGGAGAATGAGCATTGATGGGCTTCTTCTTGAGCGCCCACTGCAAAAACACAGCATGGTGTAGCCATGAGGAACACTTGTGACATGTAATTACACCTAACAAGACTTGCCACAAGCACACGCATTCCGATTGCGCCACAGAGACTTGTGGAAGGTCTTGGTGTCTGTGTATCGTTGTACGCAAATGCCAAGTATGACAACATGAGGGAATTTTGCTCATTAGAAGAGGCGGATGCATGCAACATGAGGTGTCTTGGAGTTTTGATTGTCAAACGCTTGTTTCGTCGACTGTCATCACACTCAAAATGCACCCGTCCCTGGGTGGGCTTGAACCACCAACCTTTCGGTTAACAGCCGAACGCGCTAACCGATTGCGCCACAGAGACGTCAGGCAGCAGCTGCTGCTGGTGTCAGTCAGTGTATCGGCAAACAAAAGGCTAAGGACGTCAAAAGATGGCAATTTGATCATTAACTTTGTGTGGAACCCACTGTTCTGGATGTCCAACAGCTGTTGTGTGCTTCCAGATCTGTGTGTGGGTCCCTCCAAAAGAACAGCTAAAAGGACTTTTATCGCCCGGCTAGCTCAGTCGGTAGAGCATGAGACTCTTAATCTCAGGGTCGTGGGTTCGAGCCCCACGTTGGGCGGTTCCTTTTGGGCAGCATTTTGATTTTGATGTCAAACACTGCTGAAGAACCTTGGGAGAATCAGCATTTATAGGCTTCTTCTTGAACGCTGACTACAATAACACAGTATGGTGTAGCCATGAAGAAGTTAGGCTCAAAGGACTTGTGACATGTAATTACACCTAACAACAAAGCTCCGGTTGAGATGATTCTGATATTTTTTTGGTGAAAAAAAAGCTGGCATCACAATGTAAACTAGGAGACAGGCAATCACAGGTACTGCTGGGTGTTGAACCCAGGGTCTCCTGTTTACAAGACAGGCGCTTTGACCAGCTAAGCCACAGTACCTCTGCTGTCATAGGGTGAACTTTCTCTGAAATTTGTCCAATGTAGCACTAGCTGATGTGCGTTAATAAAGAAAAAATGGCAAGGAAAAGGAATCGAAACGACTGGGAGTCTTAACTGCAGGTACTGCTGGGATTTAGCCCAGGATCTCCTGTTTACTAGACAGGCACTTTAACCAGCTAAGCCACAGCACCACTGGCAGCCAAAGTGAACTTCTTGAGCTAAAAATTGAGAAAACAACAACCTCGGTCTGACATGATTCCTTGGATGCGTGAGAAAAATAAAGGTTGATTAAGTAGCACATCAGATAACACTCAGTACTTTTGGACTTTATCTTAGGAGATCCTGTGTACTTTGTATGCCCATTGTGTCACAAAGCATAGAGAGAAGATTGACAGAAAAGTACAGCAAACACCAGCATCATTTGCAAAGATTACTGCGCCAAATGTGGGGCTCAAACCCACAACCCTGAGAATAAGAGTCTCATGCTCTACCAACTGAGCTAACCGGGCTCGGACTCAACTGCTACGTTGCGTTTCGGAGAGAACCTTTAAAGTCCAAATGAGTTGTTGACAATTAACCAGAATGCTTTGCATGCCATGTCTTTTGTACAGTTCACTTGCTCCTTGCAAAGCTTTCAACTTTAATTTTGAACCCCAACTTTGAATATCTCCTCTGTTAGATTGGTTTGGATAGGTTAAGGGCCACAACACTTCAATAGAAAGATTCTGATCAATGTTACAAAGGAATGCGCTATTTGTGTGGCAAACAAACAATCAAAGGCTAAGTTATTCCTTCACAGAGGCAATCTCATAATATGCGATAGACATGGGTTGCAAAAGGTCCGGTTTAGATGATTCCGATATTTTTTTGGTACACAGAAACTGGCATCACAATGTAAACTAGGAGAAGGGCAATGACAGGTACTGCTGGGAGTTGAACCCAGGGTCTCCTGTTTACTAGACAGGCGCTTTGACCAGCTAAGCCACAGTACCTCTGCTGTCGCTGAGTGAAATTTCTCTGAAATTGGTCCAACGTGGCACTACCTGATGTGCGTTAATAGAGGAAAAATGGTAAGGAAAAGAATTGGAGTCTTACATAACTGCAGGTACTGCTAGGATTTGAACCCAGGGTCTCCTGTTTACTAGACAGGCACTTTAACCAGCTAAGCCACAGCACCACTTGGAGCTAAGGAGAGCTGCTTGAGCGAGCGATACTGTCCACTATACTAACGAGGAGAGGGCATAGGAGCCCAGCAGTCCTCTAAGTCAAAGCGCAACGACTGGACGTCGACTTGGCACAGGAACCCCAAAAGCAGGACAGATTCATCGGAGGTTCTGAGTAGACCTAGAAGCAGATGGGTCAAACAAACAAAAACAAACAGCCATCCACTACCTGAGATTTTGCATCAATAAATGCCATCAAGGCGCATTGCTGCCTGCAGCAATTTGCGATTGAGGAATTACATAGACAAGATGTCAACCGTTCGCAAACAACAATCTTGCCCACACTCCTTTCTACAAATGAACTGCGTTACCTTATTAATGAAGATGATGTCCTTGTTCGGTGCTGCTAACTAAACCAACAATCTCAGACATTTGAAAAGTTCATTCATGGTGGCATAAATTCAACATCTAGTCAATTCCCCGTTGACAGCTGCAGGCAACGTAAGTTAAACTTTGGTATTTATTTTCCCACAAGCACACCAGGGGAGAGCGCGGACGCAGTCCCCCACTACCAGAAATTTTGCAGTCGAGATTCCCACATGTGGGGAATTCGCAGGGGTCAGCACAACCGGAGTGCAATGGCTGAGCCTCACCCTGGGTGAACCACCTTCTTGATCATGGTATCTCCCCTGCCAGGTAAGTATGCCTAGTACACGGCTCACATGCTGCACTGATTCTCTCACATAAGAGTCTACATCATGGTGCTTACATTTTACTGACCATTATGCCACAACTAACAAACGACAATCGTTATTGTGATATCTGCACCCGTAAGATACAATTCCAACACTCATTATTCGTAATATAATGAGTGAGTGAATATCTTTTTTGTTTCATGCTTTGCTGTATTCGACTTCTGGGATTTTGCAGAAAGAAATGCCATCAAGGCTATTAAACACAGGGAAAAGCGTGCCCCTGGTGGTGGGGTTTTAGGCTACCGTGGTCTCTGGACAACCCCGATTCATATTACCTCACAAACAGAGCGGCACACCGTCACCGGTGACACGGCATCTCTGGGACAATGCTGAATTGCACGGAGCTGCATTTGGAGCTGGAGGAGCTTTCAGAGGGAGAGAGCAATCATTTTCACAGTAATGCAGAGCTCTGCCACATGGCAAAGCCCACCAGAAAAATTCCCTAAACTCTTGGGTGTTCCTCTCCACGGAAGTCTTTAGTAAAAGGCGAAAGGCTTGTACGATTTGTAGAGAAACCAGAGTTAACACATGCGCCTGCTGCCAAGGCCCGCCTGTCCCACTCGCCGGCTTGGTAAACTGCCCAACGGTGGCCCTCTATGTTTAATATGTAGTCCCCACATAGAGGACATATCAGACATTAAGCTGATAAGAACAGATACTACCACTTGATCTTAGCCAAAAGGCAGAGAAGCGATGGCCAACAGCGGCCTGTGACGGAACACGCACTGCCGATGGAGCAACCTCAACCTCTGGTCTTGCATGTCGTTGTGCACAACAATGCGCTACCTTTTGAAGCCGCGCCCCCGGGAAAACAACTGCTTGGAAATCGGGCTCCAGGATGACACGCACATTCGTGAAGCCTTCTATCTTTATCAGGATTTTAGAAAGTATTCTGACCCTTTACTCAGCACTTAGTTTAAGGGCCTTTGGCTGCAATGACAGCCTCAAGTCTTCTTTGGCATGATGCAACAAAATTTGCACACCAGGATTTGGGGCGTTTCTGCCATTCTTCTCTGCAGATCCTGTCAAGCTCTGTCAGGTTGGATGGGGACCGTCGGTGGACAGCCATTTTCTGGTCTCTCTTTGGGCAGCGTTTTGATTTTGATGTCAAACCCTGCTGAAGAACCTTGGGAGAATGAGCATTGATGGGCTTCTTCTTGAGCGCCCACTGCAAAAACACAGCATGGTGTAGCCATGAGGAACACTTGTGACATGTAATTACACCTAACAAGACTTGCCACAAGCACACGCATTCCGATTGCGCCACAGAGACTTGTGGAAGGTCTTGGTGTCTGTGTATCGTTGTACGCAAATGCCAAGTATGACAACATGAGGGAATTTTGCTCATTAGAAGAGGCGGATGCATGCAACATGAGGTGTCTTGGAGTTTTGATTGTCAAACGCTTGTTTCGTCGACTGTCATCACACTCAAAATGCACCCGTCCCTGGGTGGGCTTGAACCACCAACCTTTCGGTTAACAGCCGAACGCGCTAACCGATTGCGCCACAGAGACGTCAGGCAGCAGCTGCTGCTGGTGTCAGTCAGTGTATCGGCAAACAAAAGGCTAAGGACGTCAAAAGATGGCAATTTGATCATTAACTTTGTGTGGAACCCACTGTTCTGGATGTCCAACAGCTGTTGTGTGCTTCCAGATCTGTGTGTGGCTCCCTCCAAAAGAACAGCTAAAATGACTTTTATCGCCCGGCTAGCTCAGTCGGTAGAGCATGAGACTCTTAATCTCAGGGTCGTGGGTTCGAGCCCCACGTTGGGCGGTTCCTTTTGGGCAGCATTTTGATTTTGATGTCAAACACTGCTGAAGAACCTTGGGAGAATCAGCATTTATAGGCTTCTTCTTGAACGCCGACTACAATAACACAGTATGGTGTAGCCATGAAGAAGTTAGGCTCAAAGGACTTGTGACATGTAATTAAACCTAACAATACTAACCACAAGCAAACACACTGGCAGTGCGCCATTGTTTCTAGGTGCAAACATGCAACAATTTCCATGTGAAATTTGAGCTCATTGTGTCAAGGTTTTGCAAGAACATAAATTATTTACTGACAGGCTACAGTTGCCCCCTTGACTACAAGCATTTGGGGATAAAGGGTTGCCTGTATTGTGCCCAGTTACACAGTTGTCCATTAACACATGCACCTTGTTTTGTGAACCTGCATGTCTGTTCAAAGTCATCCGTCCCTGGGTGGGCTCGAACCACCAACCTTTCAGTTAACAGCCGAACGCGCTAGCCTATTGCGCCACAGAGACTTGTGGAAGAGCTTGGTGTCTGTGTATCCTCGTACACAAATGCCAAGTATGACAACATGAGGGAAATTTGCCCATTAGAAGAAGAGGATGCATGCAACATGAGGCGTCTTGGAGTTTTGATTGTGAAACGCTTGTTTTGTCGACTGGCATATGACTCCAAATGCAAGCGTCCCTGGGTGGGCTTGAACCACCAACCTTTCGGTTAACAGCCGAACGCGCTAACCAATTGCGCCACAGAGACGTCAGGCAGCAGCTGCTGCTGGTGTCAGTCAGTGTATCGGCAAACAAAAGGCTAAGGACGTCAAAAGATGGCAATTTGATCATTAACTTTGTGTGGAACCCACTGTTCTGGATGTCCAACAGCTGTTGTGTGCTTCCAGATCTGTGTGTGGGTCCCTCCAAAAGAACAGCTAAAAGGACTTTTATCGCCCGGCTAGCTCAGTCGGTAGAGCATGAGACTCTTAATCTCAGGGTCGTGGGTTCGAGCCCCACGTTGGGCGGTTCCTTTTGGGCAGCATTTTGATTTTGATGTCAAACACTGCTGAAGAACCTTGGGAGAATCAGCATTTATAGGCTTCTTCTTGAACGCCGACTACAATAACACAGTATGGTGTAGCCATGAAGAAGTTAGGCTCAAAGGACTTGTGACATGTAATTACACCTAACAACAAAGCTCCGGTTGAGATGATTCTGATATTTTTTTGGTGAAAAAAAAGCTGGCATCACAATGTAAACTAGGAGACAGGCAATCACAGGTACTGCTGGGTGTTGAACCCAGGGTCTCCTGTTTACAAGACAGGCGCTTTGACCAGCTAAGCCACAGTACCTCTGCTGTCATAGGGTGAACTTTCTCTGAAATTTGTCCAATGTAGCACTAGCTGATGTGCGTTAATAAAGAAAAAATGGCAAGGAAAAGGAATCGAAACGACTGGGAGTCTTAACTGCAGGTACTGCTGGGATTTAGCCCAGGATCTCCTGTTTACTAGACAGGCACTTTAACCAGCTAAGCCACAGCACCACTGGCAGCCAAAGTGAACTTCTTGAGCTAAAAATTGAGAAAACAACAACCTCGGTCTGACATGATTCCTTGGATGCGTGAGAAAAATAAAGGTTGATTAAGTAGCACATCAGATAACACTCAGTACTTTTGGACTTTATCTTAGGAGATCCTGTGTACTTTGTATGCCCATTGTGTCACAAAGCATAGAGAGAAGATTGACAGAAAAGTACAGCAAACACCAGCATCATTTGCAAAGATTACTGCGCCAAATGTGGGGCTCAAACCCACAACCCTGAGAATAAGAGTCTCATGCTCTACCAACTGAGCTAACCGGGCTCGGACTCAACTGCTACGTTGCGTTTCGGAGAGAACCTTTAAAGTCCAAATGAGTTGTTGACAATTAACCAGAATGCTTTGCATGCCATGTCTTTTGTACAGTTCACTTGCTCCTTGCAAAGCTTTCAACTTTAATTTTGAACCCCAACTTTGAATATCTCCTCTGTTAGATTGGTTTGGATAGGTTAAGGGCCACAACACTTCAATAGAAAGATTCTGATCAATGTTACAAAGGAATGCGCTATTTGTGTGGCAAACAAACAATCAAAGGCTAAGTTATTCCTTCACAGAGGCAATCTCATAATATGCGATAGACATGGGTTGCAAAAGGTCCGGTTTAGATGATTCCGATATTTTTTTGGTACACAGAAACTGGCATCACAATGTAAACTAGGAGAAGGGCAATGACAGGTACTGCTGGGAGTTGAACCCAGGGTCTCCTGTTTACTAGACAGGCGCTTTGACCAGCTAAGCCACAGTACCTCTGCTGTCGCTGAGTGAAATTTCTCTGAAATTGGTCCAACGTGGCACTACCTGATGTGCGTTAATAGAGGAAAAATGGTAAGGAAAAGAATTGGAGTCTTACATAACTGCAGGTACTGCTAGGATTTGAACCCAGGGTCTCCTGTTTACTAGACAGGCACTTTAACCAGCTAAGCCACAGCACCACTTGGAGCTAAGGAGAGCTGCTTGAGCGAGCGATACTGTCCACTATACTAACGAGGAGAGGGCATAGGAGCCCAGCAGTCCTCTAAGTCAAAGCGCAACGACTGGACGTCGACTTGGCACAGGAACCCCAAAAGCAGGACAGATTCATCGGAGGTTCTGAGTAGACCTAGAAGCAGATGGGTCAAACAAACAAAAACAAACAGCCATCCACTACCTGAGATTTTGCATCAATAAATGCCATCAAGGCGCATTGCTGCCTGCAGCAATTTGCGATTGAGGAATTACATAGACAAGATGTCAACCGTTCGCAAACAACAATCTTGCCCACAGTCCTTTCTACAAATGAACTGCGTTACCTTATTAATGAAGATGATGTCCTTGTTCGGTGCTGCTAACTAAACCAACAATCTCAGACATTTGAAAAGTTCATTCATGGTGGCATAAATTCCACATCTAGTCAATTCCCCGTTGACAGCTGCAGGCAACGTAAGTTAAACTTTGGTATTTATTTTCCCACAAGCACACCAGGGGAGAGCGCGGACGCAGTCCCCCACTACCAGAAATTTTGCAGTCGAGATTCCCACATGTGGGGAATTCGCAGGGGTTAGCACAACCGGAGTGCAATGGCTGAGCCTCACCCTGGGTGAACCACCTTCTTGATCATGGTATCTCCCCTGCCAGGTAAGTATGCCTAGTACACGGCTCACATGCTGGACTGATTCTCTCACATAAGAGTCTACATCATGGTGCTTACATTTTACTGACCATTATGCCACAACTAACAAACGACAATCGTTATTGTGATATCTGCACCCGTAAGATACAATTCCAACACTCATTATTCGTAATATAATGAGTGAGTGAATATCTTTTTTGTTTCATGCTTTGCTGTATTCGACTTCTGGGATTTTGCAGAAAGAAATGCCATCAAGGCTATTAAACACAGGGAAAAGCGTGCCCCTGGTGGTGGGGTTTTAGGCTACCGTGGTCTCTGGACAACCCCGATTCATATTACCTCACAAACAGAGCGGCACACCGTCACCGGTGACACGGCATCTCTGGGACAATGCTGAATTGCACGGAGCAGCATTTGGAGCTGGAGGAGCTTTCAGAGGGAGAGAGCAATCATTTTCACAGTAATGCAGAGCTCTGCCACATGGCAAAGCCCACCAGAAAAATTCCCTAAACTCTTGGGTGTTCCTCTCCACGGAAGTCTTTAGTAAAAGGCGAAAGGCTTGTACGATTTGTAGAGAAACCAGAGTTAACACATGCGCCTGCTGCCAAGGCCCGCCTGTCCCACTCGCCGGCTTGGTAAACTGCCCAACGGTGGCCCTCTATGTTTAATATGTAGTCCCCACATAGAGGACATATCAGACATTAAGCTGATAAGAACAGATACTACCACTTGATCTTAGCCAAAAGGCAGAGAAGCGATGGCCAACAGCGGCCTGTGACGGAAAACGCACTGCCGATGGAGCAACCTCAACCTCTGGTCTTGCATGTCGTTGTGCACAACAATGCGCTACCTTTTGAAGCCGCGCCCCCGGGAAAACAACTGCTTGGAAATCGGGCTCCAGGATGACACGCACATTCGTGAAGCCTTCTATCTTTATCAGGATTTTAGAAAGTATTCTGACCCTTTACTCAGCACTTAGTTTAAGGGCCTTTGGCAGCAATGACAGCCTCAAGTCTTCTTTGGCATGATGCAACAAAATTTGCACACCAGGATTTGGGGCGTTTCTGCCATTCTTCTCTGCAGATCCTGTCAAGCTCTGTCAGGTTGGATGGGGACCGTCGGTGGACAGCCATTTTCTGGTCTCTCTTTGGGCAGCGTTTTGATTTTGATGTCAAACCCTGCTGAAGAACCTTGGAAGAATGAGCATTGATGGGCTTCTTCTTGAGCGCCCACTGCAAAAACACAGCATGGTGTAGCCATGAGGAACACTTGTGACATGTAATTACACCTAACAAGACTAGCCACAAGCACACGCATTCCGATTGCGCAACAGAGACTTGTGGGAGGTCTTGGTGTCTGTGTATCTTCGTACACAAATGCCAAGTATGACAACATGAGGGAAATTTGCCCATTAGAAGAAGAGGATGCATGCAACATGAGGGGTCTTGGAGTTTTGATTGTGAAACGCTTGTTTTGTCGACTGGCATATGACTCCAAATGCAAGCGTCCCTGGGTGGGCTTGAACCACCAACCTTTCGGTTAACAGCCGAACGCGCTAACCGATTGCGCCACAGAGACGTCAGGCAGCAGCTGCTGCTGGTGTCAGTCAGTCTATCGGCAAACAAAAGGCTAAGGACGTCAAAAGATGGCAATTTGATCATTAACTTTGTGTGGAACCCACTGTTCTGGATGTCCAACAGCTGTTGTGTGCTTCCAGATCTGTGTGTGGGTCCCTCCAAAAGAACAGCTAAAAGGACTTTTATCGCCCGGCTAGCTCAGTCGGTAGAGCATGAGACTCTTAATCTCAGGGTCGTGGGTTCGAGCCCCACGTTGGGCGGTTCCTTTTGGGCAGCATTTTGATTTTGATGTCAAACACTGCTGAAGAACCTTGGGAGAATCAGCATTTATAGGCTTCTTCTTGAACGCCGACTACAATAACACAGTATGGTGTAGCCATGAAGAAGTTAGGCTCAAAGGACTTGTGACATGTAATTACACCTAACAACAAACCTCCGGTTGAGATGATTCTGATATTTTTTTGGTGAAAAAAAAGCTGGCATCACAATGTAAACTAGGAGACAGGCAATCACAGGTACTGCTGGGAGTTGAACCCAGGGTCTCCTGTTTACAAGACAGGCGCTTTGACCAGCTAAGCCACAGTACCTCTGCTGTCATAGGGTGAACTTTCTCTGAAATTTGTCCAATGTAGCACTAGCTGATGTGCGTTAATAAAGAAAAAATGGCAAGGAAAAGGAATCGAAATGACTGGGAGTCTTAACTGCAGGTACTGCTGGGATTTAGCCCAGGATCTCCTGTTTACTAGACAGGCACTTTAACCAGCTAAGCCACAGCACCACTGGCAGCCAAAGTGAACTTCTTGAGCTAAAAATTGAGAAAACAACAACCTCGGTCTGACATGATTCCTTGGATGCGTGAGAAAAATAAAGGTTGATTAAGTAGCACATCAGATAACACTCAGTACTTTTGGACTTTATCTTAGGAGATCCTGTGTACTTTGTATGCCCATTGTGTCACAAAGCATAGAGAGAAGATTGACAGAAAAGTACAGCAAACACCAGCATCATTTGCAAAGATTACTGCGCCAAATGTGGGGCTCAAACCCACAACCCTGAGAATAAGAGTCTCATGCTCTACCAACTGAGCTAACCGGGCTCGGACTCAACTGCTACGTTGCGTTTCGGAGAGAACCTTTAAAGTCCAAATGAGTTGTTGACAATTAACCAGAATGCTTTGCATGCCATGTCTTTTGTACAGTTCACTTGCTCCTTGCAAAGCTTTCAACTTTAATTTTGAACCCCAACTTTGAATATCTCCTCTGTTAGATTGGTTTGGATAGGTTAAGGGCCACAACACTTCAATAGAAAGATTCTGATCAATGTTACAAAGGAATGCGCTATTTGTGTGGCAAACAAACAATCAAAGGCTAAGTTATTCCTTCACAGAGGCAATCTCATAATATGCGATAGACATGGGTTGCAAAAGGTCCGGTTTAGATGATTCCGATATTTTTTTGGTACACAGAAACTGGCATCACAATGTAAACTAGGAGAAGGGCAATGACAGGTACTGCTGGGAGTTGAACCCAGGGTCTCCTGTTTACTAGACAGGCGCTTTGACCAGCTAAGCCACAGTACCTCTGCTGTCGCTGAGTGAAATTTCTCTGAAATTGGTCCAACGTGGCACTACCTGATGTGCGTTAATAGAGGAAAAATGGTAAGGAAAAGAATTGGAGTCTTACATAACTGCAGGTACTGCTAGGATTTGAACCCAGGGTCTCCTGTTTACTAGACAGGCACTTTAACCAGCTAAGCCACAGCACCACTTGGAGCTAAGGAGAGCTGCTTGAGCGAGCGATACTGTCCACTATACTAACGAGGAGAGGGCATAGGAGCCCAGCAGTCCTCTAAGTCAAAGCGCAACGACTGGACGTCGACTTGGCACAGGAACCCCAAAAGCAGGACAGATTCATCGGAGGTTCTGAGTAGACCTAGAAGCAGATGGGTCAAACAAACAAAAACAAACAGCCATCCACTACCTGAGATTTTGCATCAATAAATGCCATCAAGGCGCATTGCTGCCTGCAGCAATTTGCGATTGAGGAATTACATAGACAAGATGTCAACCGTTCGCAAACAACAATCTTGCCCACAGTCCTTTCTACAAATGAACTGCGTTACCTTATTAATGAAGATGATGTCCTTGTTCGGTGCTGCTAACTAAACCAACAATCTCAGACATTTGAAAAGTTCATTCATGGTGGCATAAATTCCACATCTAGTCAATTCCCCGTTGACAGCTGCAGGCAACGTAAGTTAAACTTTGGTATTTATTTTCCCACAAGCACACCAGGGGAGAGCGCGGACGCAGTCCCCCACTACCAGAAATTTTGCAGTCGAGATTCCCACATGTGGGGAATTCGCAGGGGTCAGCACAACCGGAGTGCAATGGCTGAGCCTCACCCTGGGTGAACCACCTTCTTGATCATGGTATCTCCCCTGCCAGGTAAGTATGCCTAGTACACGGCTCACATGCTGCACTGATTCTCTCACATAAGAGTCTACATCATGGTGCTTACATTTTACTGACCATTATGCCACAACTAACAAACTACAATCGTTATTGTGATATCTGCACCCGTAAGATACAATTCCAACACTCCATCCATCCATCCATTTCTGCCGCTTATCCGGGGTCGGGTCGCGGGGGCAGCAGCCTGAGGAGGGAAGCCCAGACTTCCCTCTCCCCAGCCACTTCGTCCAGCTCTTCCGGGGGGATCCCGAGGCGTTCCCAGGCCAGCCGAGAGACATAGTCCCTCCAGCGTGTCCTGGGTCTTCCCCGGGGCCTCCTCCCGGAAGGACGTGCCCGGAACACCTCCCCAGGGAGGCGTCCAGGGGGCATCCTCACTAGATGCCCGAGCCACCGCAACTGGCTCCTCTCGATGCGGAGGAGTAGCGGTTCTACTCTGAGCCCCTCCCGGATGACCGAGCTTCTCACCCTATCTCTAAGGGAGAGCCCGGACACCCTGCGGAGGAAACTCATTTCGGCCGCTTGTATTCGCGATCTCGTTCTTTCGGTCACTACCCACAGCTCGTGACCATAGGTGAGGGTAGGAACGTAGATTGACCGGTAAATCGAGAGCTTCGCCTTTCGGCTCAGCTCCTTCTTCACCATGACGGACCGGTGCAGGGCCCGCATCACTGCCGACGCCGCACCGATCCGTCGGTCAATCTCCCGCTCCATCCTCCCCTCACTCGTGAACAAGACCCCGAGATACTTGAACTCCTCCACTTGAGGCAGAATCTCCTCCCCGACCCGGAGAGTGCACTCCACCCTTTTCCGGCCGAGAACCATGGCCTCGGATTTGGAGGTGCTGATCCTCATCCCAGCCGCTTCACATTCGGCTGCGAACCGCTCCAGTGAGAACTGAAGGTCACGGCCCGATGAAGCCAACAGGACAAGATCATCAGCGAAAAGCAGTGACGCAATCCTGAGGCCACCGAACCGTAACCCCTCAACGCCCTGGCTGCGCCTAGAAATTCTGTCCATAAAAGTTGTGAACAGAATCGGTGACAAAGGGCAGCCCTGGCGGAGGCCAACTCTCACCGGAAACAGGCTCGACTTACTGCCGGCAATGCGGACCAAGCTCTGGCACCGGGAGTACAGGGACCCGATGGCCCGTAACAGCGGGCCCGGTACCCCATACTCCCGGAGCACCCCCCACAGGGCTCCCCGAGGGACACGGTCGAACGCCTTCTCCAAGTCCACAAAGCACATGTAGACCGGTTGGGCGAACTCCCATGCACCCTCGAGTACCGCGCCAAGGGTATAGAGCTGGTCCACAGTTCCACGGCCGGAACGAAAACCACATTGCTCCTCCTGAATCCGAGGTTCGACTCTCCTACGGACCCTCCTCTCCAGGACCCCCGAATAGACCTTACCGGGGAGGCTGAGGAGTGTGATCCCCCTGTAGTTGGAGCACACCCTCCGGTCCCCCTTTTTGAAGAGGGGAACCACAACCCCGGTCTGCCAATCCAGAGGCACTGCCCCCGATGTCCACGCGATGCTGCAGAGACGTGTCAACCAAGACAGCCCCACAGCATCCAGGGCCTTTAGGAACTCGGGGTGGATCTCGTCCACCCCCGGGGCCTTGCCACCGAGGAGCTTTTTAACCACCTCGGCGATCTCAGCCCCGGAGATAGGAGAGTCCCCCCCCGAGTCCCCAGACCCTGCTTCCTCAGTGGAAGGCGTGTTGGTGGGATTGAGGAGGTCTTCGAAGTATTCCCCCCACCGATTCACAACGTCCCGAGTCGAGGTCAGCAGCGCCCCGTCTCTCCCATACACGGTGTTGACAGAGCACTGCTTCCCCCTCCTGAGACGCCGGATGGTGGTCCAGAACCTCCTCGAAGCCGTTCGGAAGTCCTTCTCCATGGCCTCACCAAACTCCTCCCACACCCGAGTTTTTGCCTCCGCAACCGCCGACGCCGCGCCCCGCTTGGCCCGCCGGTACCCATCAGCTGCCTCAGGAGTCCCATGGGCCAAAAAGGCCCGGTAGGACTCCTTCTTCAGCTTGACGGCATCCCTTACCGCTGGGGTCCACCAGCGGGTTCGGGGGTTGCCGCCGCGACAGGCACCGACGACCTTACGGCCACAGCTCCGGTCGGCCGCTTCAACAATGGAGGCACGGAACAAGGTCCACTCGGACTCTATGTCCCCCGCCTCCCCCGGGACATGGTTGAAGCTCTCCCGGAGGTGGGAGTTGAAGCTCGTTCTGACAGGAGATTCAGCCAGACGTTCCCAGCAGACCCTCACAGAACGTTTGGGTCTGCCAGGTCTGACCGGCATCTTCCCCCGCCATCGGAGCCAACTCGCCACCAGGTGGTGATCAGTTGACAGCTCCGCCCCTCTCTTCACCCGAGTGTCCAAGACATGCGGCCGCAAGTCCGATGATACAATTACAAAGTCGATCATCGAACTGCGGCCTAGGGTGTCCTGGTGCCAAGTGCACATGTGGACACCCTTATGCTTGAACATGGTGTTCGTTATGGACAATCCATGACGAGCACAGAAGTCCAACAACAAAACACCACTCGGGTTCAGATCAGGGGGACCGTTCCTCCCAATCACGCCCCTCCAGGTCTCACTGTCATTGCCCACATGGGCGTTGAAGTCCCCCAGCAGAACAAGGGAGTCCCCAGACGGGGCGCTTTCTAACACCCCCTCCAAGGACTCCAGAAAGGGTGGGTACTCTGAACTGCCGTTCGGTGCATAAGCACAAACGACAGTCAGGACCCGTCCCCCCACCTGAAGGCGGAGGGAGGCTACCCTCTCGTCCACCGGGGTGAACCCCAACGTACAGGCGCCGAGCCGGGGGGAAATAAGCAATCCCACCCCCGCTCGGCGCCTCTCCCCAGGGGCAACTCCAGAGTGGAAAAGAGTCCAACCCCTCTCAAGGACGCTGGTTCCGGAGCCCAAACTGTGTGTCGAGGCGAGCCCGACTATGTCCAGCCGGTACCTCTCAGCCTCGCACACCAGCTCCGGCTCCTTCCCCGCCAGAGAGGTGACGTTCCACGTCCCCAGAGCTAGCTTCTGCAGCTGAGGGTCGGACCGCCCAGGTCCCCGCCTCCTGCTGCCGCCCAGCTCACATCGCACCCGACCCCTTTGGCCCCTCCCACGGGTGGTGAACCCATGGGAAGAGGGTCCCGCGTCGTTCCTTCGGGCTGTGCCCGACCGGGCCCCGCGGGCGTAGACCCGGCCACCAGGCGCTCGCCAACGGGCCCTTCCCCCAGGCCTAGCTCCAGGGGGGGGCCCCGGTGACCCACATCCGGGCAAGGGAAACTCCGTGCCAAAGTTACTTTTCATCATTGGGGTCTTTGAGCCACTCTTCGTCTGGACCCTCGCCTAGGACCTGTTTGCCTTGGGTGACCCTACCAGGGGCATGAAGCCCCCGACAATATAGCCCCCAGGGTCATTGGGACACGCAAACCCCTCCACCACGTTAAGGTGGCAGCTCATGGAGGGGAATTCCAACACTCATTATTCGTAATATAATGAGTGAGTGAATATCTTTTTTGTTTCATGCTTTGCTGTATTCGACTTCTGGGATTTTGCAGAAAGAAATGCCATCAAGGCTATTAAACACAGGGAGGTGGGGTGGTGGGGTTTTAGGCTACCGTGGTCTCTGGACAACCCCGATTCATATTACCTCACAAACAGAGCGGCACACCGTCACCGGTGACACGGCATCTCTGGGACAATGCTGAATTGCACGGAGCAGCATTTGGAGCTGGAGGAGCTTTCAGAGGGAGAGAGCAATCATTTTCACAGTAATGCAGAGCTCTGCCACATGGCAAAGCCCACCAGAAAAATTCCCTAAACTCTTGGGTGTTCCTCTCCACGGAAGTCTTTAGTAAAAGGCGAAAGGCTTATTCGATTTGTAGAGAAACCAGAGTTAACACATGCGCCTGCTGCCACGGCCCGCCTGTCGGACTCGCCGGCTTGGTAAACTGCCCAACGGTGGCCCTCTATGTTTAATATGTAGTCCCCACATAGAGGACACATCAGACATTATGCTGATAAGAACAGATACTACCACTTGATCTTAGCCAAAAGGCAGAGAAGCGATGGCCAACAGTGCCTGTGACGGAACACGCACTGCCGATGGAGCAACCACAACCTCTGGTCTTGCATGTCGTTGTGCACAACAATACGCTACCTTTTGAAGCCGCGCCCCCGGGAAAACAACTGCTTGGAAATCGGGCTCCAGGATGACACGCAAATTTGTGAAGCCTTCTATCTTTATCAGGATGTTAGAAAGTATTCAGACCCTTTACTCAGCACTTAGTTTAAGGACCTTTGGCAGCAATGACAGCCTCAAGTCTTCTTTGGCATGAAGCAACAAAATGTGCCCACCAGGATTTGGGGAGTTTCTGCCATTCTTCTCTGCAGATCCTGTCAAGCTCTGTCAGGTTGGATGGGGACTGTCGGTGGACAGCCATTTTCTGGTCTCTCCAGAGAAGGTTCGATTGGGTACAAGTCAGGGTCTGGCTGAGCCACTCAAGGACACTCACAGAGTTTTCCCTAAGCCACTCCTGCGTTGTCTTGTCGTGTGCTTTGGGTCATTGTCCTGTTGTAAGTTGAACTGTCAACCCCGTCTGAGTTTCTGAGCACTTTGGACCAGGTTTTCATTCAAGATATCTCTGTACTTTGCTCCGTCCAGCTTTCCCTCAACCCTGACAAGTCTCCCAGTCCCTGCCGCTGAAAAACACCCACACAGCATGATGCTGGCACCACCATGCTTCACCGTTGGAATGGTATCGGGCAGGCTAAGAGCGGTACCTGGCTTCCTCCACAAGTAACGCTTTTTTTTTTCGAATTGAGGGACAACAGTTCAACCTTGGTTTCAATAGACAGCAGAGAATGTTGTTTTTTAGTCTGAGTGTCCTTAAGGTGCCTTTTTAGCAACATGGAAGCAGGCTTTCTTGTGTCTTTCACTGAGGAGAGGCTTCTGTCTGGCTGCTCTGCCATAAAGGCCAGGTCGGTGTAGAGTTGCAGTGACAGTTGTCCAGAGACTCACCGCCCTAGCCTACCCAGAATGCCCATGAGTGGAAAAACAGAATAGTTTAATCATTAATATACTTATTCTCTGCTTACCAAATCCTGGAGTTGTACTGATCTATTATGGTTATGTATTGTAGTGTTAGTCTATGTGTGTGTTTGTTTCTAAATACAGTATATTTTAGCACCCCACCATTAGATAATCTCCATTGTAGGAGTAGAGGTATATAAACGTCCCAGGATCACACCGTACTTGTGTTACTTCGGTATCACATATACTAAAATTGGATCGATACAGAGAAGATTAGCATGGCCCCTGCGCAATGCCGCCTGCGCGTAGTGCGAGTCTCAACCTGCGAACGCGGCGTTATCGCGCCGTGCCGAAAAACGATCCGGGGCTTCTCCCGATCCTTTTTTACCGGGCCGTCCCGAAGGACGACCCGCCCCGCGTCCGGTAGGTGTCCGCGACCGAACAAGCCTGACCGGGGGCGGGGCGCTCCGGGCGCATGCAAAGTAGCCATGCGGTCAAGCTACCGTAGGTAAACACGAGAGGAGGCGCTGTAACGCACCACGCACTATTTTCATGCCAACAATCAATATATTTATATATATATATTGGTCTTTAGTTGGATTGTACAAATATATATATATGTATGTGTGTGTACACATTGATTCATCCCCTCTTTTTTCATGTCATTCTCCATTGTTTATTGCTTTAGCGAAGCCCTTAATGTACTACTGTTTTGCTGTGCTTTATTTCAGCCTGCTTGGCCACAGCGGGGAAGGACCTGGGGGGTGTACTACGAACCTCGATTAACATACCCAGGCTTAGTTTCGATAACCTGGATCGACAAATACGAAAGTCGCAATCAGAGTTAAACGGTACCACGAAGCTCACTTACGATTTGATTTGTCGAGCCAGGTTTTCCGCTTTAGTTTTGATTAATTTTGATGCGCGTTCCCGTAAAAGAGGCGTAACCCAACGTTATTCACCATGACGCAATGGATCCTACGGAGCGAAAAGGGAGAAGCGGGCTATGTACTTCACTCTGGAGGAGCAAGTAGTCGTTATGAACTCATACGAGGAGTTTAAAAAGAAAATAACGGCAAGGGGCAATTGCCCATAATAAGGCTAGGGAGGTGTGCTGACAAAAAATAGCAGATTCTGTGCGTAAGTGAAAACATTCTGCATAGCCTAATTGTCTAAAAATAACTATGCCGAATGCAGAATTGTTCGCCATTAATCAGAATCAGAATCAGAAACAAGTTTATTGCTAAGTAGGTTTGCACCTACAATGAATTTGACTTGGTGCAATTGGTGCAAGAGAAAAACAGTAGTAAAAATATAAGTAAAATAACTATAAATATATACGGAGCAACAGTGCATGCAAATTACTTGCCAAAGGTAGGATTCGAACCCATGCCTCCAGGGGAGATTGCGACTCAAACGCAGCGCCCTAGACCGCTGTTCCATCCTTACATTTTGAGGAAATTGTGCATATGATTGTAAAATGCAAAAGCAACCTGATTTGTTCTGTTATTTAGGGAATTCATTTAAAATACATCCTATCTGTAAAAAAGTATTGCATGTGCCAGAAGGTAGTGACGGTGGTGTGGTGGATTATGTGAACTGCACACCAGCGACCGGTGTTCATATCTTGCCTGTCCATCATCATCCCTTTTACCCCATCTAGATTGGGTGTTAGCACGACCGTCCTTAATAAGCACAAAAAAGAGTATTTTATTTTATTCTATTCTATTCTAAAAATATATATATACTGTATATTCAATGTGGTAAGTTGCAATAATTTCAGGTGAATGTAGCCTATGATTTGCAATAGGATAACCTTTCATCTGATGTTGATTACCTGTAGCAAATAAGAAAAAAACCTCAGCGAAACACCCTGACTAGGGGGCGGCGCCGAGCTTTAAGTAGCCGATCTAATCGGAAAGTTAGCTGAAAACCTCCTCCCGACCAGGTTTGGTTGCGAGCATAAGTTACCATGGTGATATAGCTCCGCTAAAAGAGAGCGACTTTCGTATGACAGCTAACTCAGGCTTTGAGCGCAACATACCTCGCTAACCCACTAATCGAGCTTCGTAGTACACCCCCCTGAACGTCGACCAACCGGGGATAATTTACTTGTATGTTATTGTCTTCAAGTGAAGAGTAGTATTATTGATTGATGCTATTTGACAATAAAGGACTTGAATGTTGAATCAAGAGTCTAATTGGTACAACATATGATGTAAAAACATGAAAGAAAGAGATGAGAGAACATGTGAAAAATGTATTCAAGGGAATGGGGTACAAAAAATAAATAAAAACAATAAAACAATACAAACAATACAAAAATAAAATAAATAAAAACATGTCCCCCCCCCCCCCCCCCAGTCACTCTGGCGTTGGGGCGGGCGCAATTGGTTGGGGTCTTTTCCTTGGTGGTCCAGGCGGTGGTGATCTCGGTGGTCCAGGTGGTGGTCTTGGTGGTGGTGGTGGTCTCGGTGGAGGGAGCTTGGTTAGCAGCGAAAGCAGCACAGGTTTAGTCTGCAGAAGACAACATCAAGACACGGTTGACTTCCAAATCAGCTGTGATGATTCAGTCACAGCAATGAAGCGTGATCAGGTATCTTACGTGTTTATGGGGGTCTGTGCTGCGCTGCTGAGCCAGCCAATCCTCCACCGAGCGGCCGCCGGCCCGGGAGCAGAAGGGCACCCCCCTGTAGCGTGTGTGGCCATGCTCACGGTTCTTTGGCTGGCCACAGAGCTTACACTGGTGGGGAGTGAAGGGCTTCCGGGCCTTTGGGACACCGAGCACCGGTTGCTGCTTGGCGGCAGAGGTGGAGGGGGCAAAGGTGGAGGGGGCAGAGGTGGAGGGGGCAGAGGTGGAGGGGGCAAAGGTGGAGGGGGCAAAGGTGGAGGGGGCAGAGGTGGAGGGGGCAAAGGTGGAGGGGGCAGAGGTGGAGGGGGCAGAGGTGGAGGAAGACGTGCCAGAAGATTGGATGAGCCTGAACAGGGCTGGCGCCAGGGGCCCTCGGATGGTGACAGCCTTGCCAGAGCCGTCCTCCACTACAGCGTAGTGGAGAGGCTGGCCAGGCTGCCCGGGCACTGCCTGCAGAGCACGGGCTGATGGCAGAGCTTGTTGGGGTGCGGTCGGTGGAGCGCTGGGGCACGGCACGGCGGCGCGCACCACGTTTGCCATCATGTCGTTGCTTCTGCTGTTGTGCCTGACGGAATGAAAGCAATGATGTTGTTTATCATGTAGCATTGCACGCCGAAAACACACAAGTCTTACCATTGCAGGAGGGTCCGCTGGTTGACGTCAAACAGCTGCAGGGGGGCCCTTTCCCTCAGATCCGCATTGTTGTAGATGTTGTCGCGGATCCGAGCGTAGTCCCTCCTCACAGCTGCCCAGCGGTTGACCCTGACGCCAGCGATGGAGCGTCCCTCGTAGTGGATACGGCACAGCTCCAAAAAAATGGCCTCCACCATCCTGTTGGCTCTTGGAGTCTGTGCCGCACCCGCTCCCTGTCCAAGGAAGGAACTGCACAGAGAGAAAGATGGAGGGAGGGAGGGAGGTAGGTAGGTAGAGAGAGAGACATCCATCGCGTGTTATTCTGTACAGACGAGAGGCACATGTAGAACATATATATGTTGGTATGCGCATGCTTACCGTTTCGCACTGTCCACGCCCGGCATCTTCTGGCGGCAGGACGGACCCGCCTTGAAGCGGCCCGAGGTCAGCCGGTCCTTGTGCCGCGGAGGGAAGGAGATCGCCGCCTTGTCCCTGTCAGACTGCCGGTGCCACAGCCTGACTATCTCCCTC